>OU893339.1:0-600000 GCA_918026875.4 Diatraea saccharalis
ACCTAACCTAACCTAACCTAACCTAACCTAACCTAACCTAACCTAACCTAACCTAACCTAACCTAACCTAACCTAACCTAACCTAACCTAACCTAACCTAACCTAACCTAACCTAACCTAACCTAACCTAACCTAACCTAACCTAACCTAACCTAACCTAACCTAACCTAACCTAACCTAACCTAACCTAACCTAACCTAACCTAACCTAACCTAACCTAACCTAACCTAACCTAACCTAACCTAACCTAACCTAACCTAACCTAACCTAACCTAACCTAACCTAACCTAACCTAACCTAACCTAACCTAACCTAACCTAACCTAACCTAACCTAACCTAACCTAACCTAACCTAACCTAACCTAACCAACCTAACCTAACCTAACCTAACCTAACCTAACCTAACCTAACCTAACCTAACCTAACCTAACCTAACCTAACCTTTTTTTTTTTTTTTTTTTTTTTTTTTTTTTTTTTTTTTTTTTTTTTATACCGAGGGGAACTGGCCTTAACATTTCGCCGGTACCTGACTAGGGCCCAGCTAATCCCGGGCTCTCCCACTGCCATGGGCGATCCCAGTGCAGTGGGCCTACCTTGCAAAACCCCCCGTACCACCTTCGCGCATAGTCCGGTACCCGGTATCTTAAGACTTAAGTCCCGGGTAGATCCGGACCGTGGGGGACACCCGGGTGGTGTCCCTCCCTCTCTGCGGGGGGAGGTTTCCCAAGTGGTTACCAAGAAACCTCCCTAGACAACTGGAGGTTGTGCAATGACCATGAGGTAGTCATCCCCATGATCACCTCCGAAGGGAGACCCGATGCGCTACTGGGCTATCGGGTCCCCCTGTATCGTCTGACGAGTTCCGACTGATCGCTCCGAAGAGCGAAAAGTCGGAGCAATCCCGCTGCCATGGTGTCGACTCCTGGTCGACGTGGCTACCCCCCCCGACGTCGGGCCGGCCGGCCGACCCGTCGCGTGGTGAGTGCCTCGCCGCCGAGCATTCGCCGACTCCATCCCTTCGTCGCTGACCATGACAAACGTGGTCTGCCATAGCCCGCCGCACCCCCGCCGCCGCCGGGCCGAGCGTCGAATCGTCCTAGGACGAACCCGACGAGCGGCCCAACGGCGGCGATTGCGCGACCCCGGGGCGGCGGCGCCGCCGAAACCCCAAGGGGTTCCGGCGGCGCCGCCGCCCCGGTGCGAGATGGGGACATCCCCCCCCTCCATGGAGGGGTGCATCCCGGATCCGCTCACTCCACATCCCCGCCCCTCATGCCCGTTCTCCTAGTGAGAATGGTATAGAGGGGACGGCGAGTAGTGGAGCCGCTCCGAGCTACGTCCCGCGCGTTAACGGGCACACTATTGTGTGTCCATTTCACGCACGGTGTCGCGGCTCGGTCCCGCACGCGGTTCCCGGGATCTGGGGACCGGCATCCTCTTCATCCTAACTGGTGGTGGACGGCAGCTCTTGCCGCCCATCACGTGCGCGCCGTCGCGTCCAGCAGCCGTGCACACAGCGCACTGCGGCACCCTTCCGCATTCTGCGGCCTTATGCCCCCTTCTCCCGCATCGGTAGCAGTCTCCGGTGCGATCCGTCTCTGCTGGGCATTGCGCACGCACATGCCCCACCCCCATGCATCGGAAACAACGCACAGGGAGTGGGGGCAGCACACGCATCCTTGCATTTCCCCAGCCCACCTCCAGCCTGCCCTTTTCGTTGAGGGACTTCGCCGCTTCCGCCGGTACTTTAACGTGGACCACCCCCATTCCACCATAGCCCTGCCTGATCGGTCCGACCTTGACCGTCTCAGGGGGGCATTTCCCGGCTCCCGCAATCGCCTCACGCAACTCCTCCTCAGTCACTGTCTCATCTAGCTCAGTGATCCGCATATCTACTCGGATCACTGGTCTTGTGACCCGGACTCCACCACCCAGGGCCTCTCTTAGTCGGTCAGCGAGCTGGTCGGCTTTGAGATTCCTATCATCTCCCGGAACCTCCAGCAATCTCGCCCCCGTCGCTGCCACCCTTTTCTGTATGGTCTGCAGACCCAGATCCCTCAAGTTAATCTTATCCCTGGCTTTGGAGAAAACCTCCACATATGTCAGGCCGCTCTCTGCCGCCTCGGTGGTTATCTCCAGCCTGACGGCTGCCGTCTTTGGGATCCTGATCCTTTTCTTCCTCTTTTCCCTTCTTTGTTTATTTCTCTTCTTCTTTCTTTCCTTCTGCTTTTGTATGGCATTCCTTTCTTTTTCCGCGGGGGTGTCTTTCTTCTTAGGTTTTTGTGCCTTACTTTCCTTCCTCTTTCTCTGCTTCCTGCCTTTGACGACCTCTGCCCAGGTCTGGTCTTGGGTGGATCGCACCTCTCCTTCTTCTGCCACTTCTGGCGTTTCTGGCTTGTCCCTAGTCGCCGGTCTGCGTTCAGCTATTTTGGCTGCTCGCTTTCCAGCGGCAAGTGGCGGCCTATTTTCTTTCAGCCAGAACACCTCCTTCATCTTGGCCATTTCCTCCCTCATGCTCTGCACTTCTTCGGCCAGTTGGGCAGTAACTCTCCTCTGTGCCTCTACCTCTATCCTTTGCTCGAGAAGTTCCTTTTTAAGTTTCTGGTTTTCCCTCTTAACAGTTCGGTACTTCTCCAGCATTTCCCGCATCCAGGGGGCGTTCATCATATCGCTCAGGTCATTGGCATCCTCCTCGAAGTCGTTCAACATCTCGATGAACTGTTCCTTCTCAGTTGGCGCCATGTCTCTTCGAGCCCTGATGTTCTCCTTGGCATCCCGCATCACCTCGACCATTTCAGCCAGAAGCTCCCCTCTGGCCTTGTCGATTTGGTCGACTTTCCGGAGTGCCTCCTCTGTTCCATCGTCTTCTTCCGTCACATCTTCTCCTCTCTCCTCTTCCCTTTCTTCCATTTCCATCTCTTCTTCCCCCTCTGTCTCGTTCTGGCTTTCTTCTCCTTTACGAGCTTTCGTCCTCTTTCCTTCCGCGATCTTCGCGATCAGGCTTTCCCTTCTCTCTTCCGAAAGACTATCACTTTTCCTTCTTACTCGGATGGTGTCACTCTCGTTGTCATCCGATGAACAGTCTTCCGGCTCTCCCCTCTCGTCTATCTCCTCCTTGTCTCGACTGCGAACACTCCCCTTGGCTTTCCCGCGACCTCTCACTGCGGTCGGGACCTTAGCCGCTGGCGAGATTTTCCGGTCGCCCGTCGAGTCAACCCCTGCTATCGGCCGTTTTCGGCCTCCTGTCACTCTCTCTCCTCTCTCCTCTTTCGTTGAGCTGTTATATTTCGGGGTCAGCTTCCCCTGTAATCGGTTTCTGCCCTCCTCCGAGCTTGGGCAGCCTGTTACCGGTGTTGACGCGCTTGCGCCATCACCGGTAACAGGGAAGGATTCTCCCGGCCATCGGGTACCTTCCGGAGGTAATCTGTTTTTATCCGCCGACATTTCATGAATTTTTTGCCTTTTGCGGGCAAGGCAGCCCAACTCCTCCTCCTATCTCCCTCTCTTGGATTTTTTAGTGAGGTTGTCTCCTCTTGGCCCCCGCCCGCAGGCAGCGGCCCTCGGTCCCGCACCACGTACGGGATAACGAGCGCGGCCGGAGGTGGCTCAGTAGAGCCATTTTTACGTCAGTACGTCGTACAGGCGCGGGTTAGACCGCACACGCCCATCCGACGCACCGACCCTCCGCCCACTACCAGCAACGACGCCCCAAGTCGCGGCCCACAAGAGGCCTACCACCCCCTACGCTCCGCGAATCACGACGTCCTCGACCGCCGCTACCGGGAATACGTCCCGGACGCCGGTCGAGCCTCCGATCCGCGCCGCCGCTACCCGACTTACTGCCAGGACGCCGGCGCGGAACAACCTCATAGCCCTAGTTGGGCTCCCCTCTCTTGGTCCTGGGTGGACCTTACCTCCCCCCTACGCGCAAGACGCTGGAGGGCACAGAAGCCCCAAACCCAAGAACCCCCCCCTCGGCGGCCGCTACCCGGAATGTCCAGGACGCCCGCCGAGCCCCGTCGTCTGACTTCAGCCGTGGCGGCTCAAAGTATCGAAAGACACTTTGAGCGGCCACGTTGCCCGGGGTGCACCACGAGGAGGTAGCCAGACATCGCAACCTAACCTAAACCTAACCTAACTAACCTAACCTAACCTAACCTAACTACCTAACCTAACCTAACCTAACCTAACCTAACCTAACCTACCTAACCTAACCTACCTAACCTAACCTAACCTAACCTAACCTAACCTAACCTAACCTAACCTAACCTAACCTAACCTAACCTAACCTAACCTAACCTAACCTAACCTAACCTAACCTAACCTAACTAACCTAACCTAACCTAACCTAACCTAACCTAAACCTAACCTAACCTAACCTAACCTAACCTAACCTAACCTAACTAACCTAACCTAACCTAACCTAACCTAACCTAACCTAACCTAACCTAACCTAACCTAACCTAACCTAACCTAACCTAACCTAACCTAACTAACCTAACCTAACCTAACCTAACCTAACCTAACCTAACCTAACCTAACCTAACCTAACCTAACCTAACCTAACCTAACCTAACCTAACCTAACCTAACCTACCACCTAACCTAACCTAAACCTAACCTAACCTAACCTAACCTAACCTACCCTAACCTAACCTAACCTAACCTAACCTAACCTAACCTACCTAACCTAACCTAACCTAACCTAACCTAACCTAACCTAACCTAACCTAACCTAACCTAACCTAACCTAACCTAACCTAACCTAACCTAACCTAACCTAACCTAACCTAACCTAACCTAACCTAACCTAACCTAACCTAACCTAACCTAACCTAACCTAACCTAACCTAACCTAACCTACACCTAACCTAACCTAACCTAACCTAACCTAACCTAACCTAACCTAACCTAACCTAACCTAACCTAACCCTAACCTAACCAAACCTAACCTAACCTAACCTAACCTAACCTAACCTAACCTAACCTAACCTACCCACCTAACCTAACCTAACCTAACCTAACCTCACCACCCTACACCTAACCACCTAACCTAACCTAACCTACCTACCCTAACCCTACCCCTAACCTAACCTAACCTAACCTAACCTAACCTCACCTAACCCTAACCTAACCCTAACCTAACCTAACCTAACCCTAACCTAACCTACCCTAACCTAACCTACCACCTAACCTAACCTCACCTAACCCTACCACCTAACCCTAACCTAACCTAACCTAACCTACCCACCTAACCTAACCTAACCTAACCTACCCTACCCCACCCACCCTAACCTAACCTAACCCAACCTAACCTAACCACCTACCACCTAACCTAACCTAACCCCTACCACCTAACCTAACCTAACCTACCACCTAACCTAACCTCACCTAACCTAACCTAACCTAACCTACCCTAACCTAACCCCTAACCAAACCTAACCCTAACCTACCTACCTAACCTAACCTACCACCTACACCTAACCTACCCTACCCTACACCCTACCACCACCCACCCTAACCTAACCTAACCTACCCTAACCTACCCACCTAACCTACACCTAACCTAACCACCCACCCTAACCTACCCTAACCTACACCTAACCTACCACCTAACCTACACCTAACCTAACCTAACCTAACCTACCCACCCTAACCTAACCTAACCTAACCCTAACCTAACCTAACCTAACCCTAACCTACCCTAACCTAACCTAACCTAACCACCTAACCTAACCTAACCTAACCTAACCTACCCACCCCTAACCTAACCTAACCTAACCTAACCAAACCTAACCTAACCTAAACCTAACCTAACCTAACCTAACCCAACCTAACCTAACCTACACCTAACCTAACCTACCAACCCCTAACCTAACCTAACCTAACCTAACCACCACCTAACCTAACCTAACCTAACCTAACCTAACCTAACCTACCCTAACCTAACCAAACCTAACCTAACCTAACCTAACCTAACCTAACCTAACCTAACCTAACCTAACCTAACCTAACCTAACCTAACCTAACCTAACCTAACCTAACCTAACCTAACCTACCACCTAACCTAACCCACCCCTAACCTAACCTAACCTAACCTAACCTAACCTAACCTAACCACCTAACCTAACCTAACCTAACCTAACCTAACCAAACCTAACCACCCTAACCTAACCTAACCTAACCTAACCTACCACCCAACCTAACCTAACCTAACCTACACCTAACCTAACCTAACCTAACCCACCCTAACCTAACCTAACCTAACCTAACCTAACCTACCCAAACCTAACCTACCACCTAACCTAACCTAACCTAACCTACACCTAACCTAACCTAACCTAACCCTAACCTACCCACCTAACCTACATACCACCAACCTAACCTAACCTACCTACCCCTAACCTAACCTAACCTAACCTACCCACCTAACCTAACCTAACCCCAACCTAACCTAACCTAACCTAACCTACACCTAACCTAACCTAACCTAACCTACCCTAACCTAACCTAACCTACCCTACCTAACCTACCACCCTAACCTAACCTAACCTAACCTAACCCTAACCTAACCCTAACCCAACCTAACCTAACCTAACCTAACCTACCCACCTAACCTAACCTAACCTACACCCACCTAACCTAACCTAACCTAACCAACCACCTAACCTAACCTACCCACCTACCCACCAACCCACCTAACCTAACCCACCTAACCTAACCTAACCACCTAACCTAACCTAACCTAACCTAACCTAACCTACCCACCTACCACCTACCCACCCTAACCTACCACCCCTACCCTACCCACCCACCCAACCTAACCCACCCCACCCTACCACCTACCCACCCAACCTAACCTAACCTAACCTAACCTAACCCCTACCTAACCTAACCTAACCTAACCTAACCTAACCTAACCTACCCTAACCTAACCTAACCTAACCTACCACCTAACCTAACCTAACCTAACCTAACCAACCTAACCTAACCTAACCTAACCTAACCTAACCTAACCTACCACCTAACCTAACCTAACCTACCTAACCTAACCTAACCTAACCTACCTAACCTAACCTAACCTAACCTAACCTAACCTAACCTAACCTAACCTAACCTAACCTAACCTAACCTAACCTAACCTAACCTAACCTAACCTAACCTAACCTAACCTAACCTAACCTACCTAACCTAACCTACCTAACCTAACCTAACCTAACCTAACCTAACCTAACCTAACCTAACCTAACCTAACCTAACCTAACCTAACCTAACCTAACCTAACCTAACCTACACCTAACCTAACCTAACCTAACCTAACCTAACCTAACCTAACCTAACCTAACCTAACCTAACCTAACCTAACCTAACCTAACCTAACCTAACCTAACCTAACCTAACCTAACCTAACCTAACCTAACCTAACCTAACCTAACCTAACCTAACCTAAACCTACTACCTAACCTAACCTAACCTAACCTAACCTAACCTAACCTAACCTAACCTAACCTAACCTAACCTAACCTAACCTAACCTAACCTAACCTAACCTAACCTAACCTAACCTAACCTAACCTAACCTAACCTAACCTAACCTAACCTAACCTAACCTAACCTAACCTAACCTAACCTAAACCTAACCTAACCTAACCTAACCTAACCTAACCTAACCTAACCTAACCTAACCTAACCTAACCTAACCTAACCTAACCTAACCTAACCTAACCTAACCTAACCTAACCTAACCTAACCTAACCTAACCTAACCTAACCTAACCTAACCTAACCTAACCTAACCTAACCTAACCTAACCTAACCTAACCTAACCTAACCTAACCTAACCTAACCTAACCTAACCTAACCTAACCTAACCTAACCTAACCTAACCTACAACCTAACCTAACCTAACCTAACCTAACCTAACCTAACCTAACCTAACCTAACCTAACCTAACCTAACCTAACCTAACCTAACCTAACCTAACCTAACCTAACCTAACCTAACCTAACCTAACCTAACCTAACCTAACCTAACCTAACCTAACCTAACCTAACCTAACCTAACCTAACCTAACCTAAACCTAACCTAACCTAACCTAACCTAACCTAACCTAACCTAACCTAACCTAACCTAACCTAACCTAACCTAACCTAACCTAACCTAACCTAACCTAACCTAACCTAACCTAACCTAACCTAACCTAACCTAACCTAACCTAACCTAACCTAACCTAACCTAACCTAACCTTTTTTTTTTTTTTTTTTTTTTTTTTGTACCGAGGGGAACTGAACCTTAACATATCGTCGACCTGGGCGAGAGGCCGACTAATCCCGGGCTCTCCTACCGCAAGGGACGGCGGTCCAGTGCGGTAGGCCTACCTTGCAAAACCCCCCGTATCACCCTCTCCGGTGGGCCATATGGATCCCGCTCCGGTATCTAAGATTAAGTCCCGGATTGGTCACCGACCCGTAAAGGGACCAGGTAGCGGTCCCTCCCGCGCGGCTAGGAGGTTTCCTGGGTGATTGCGAGGAACCCTCCCCAGACAGCTGGGGGTGTGCAATGAGCGAGGGAGTAGCCATCCCCCTCACTCTCCCCGTTAGGGAGAAAAGATGCGCTACTGGGCAATCTTAACTCCCTTTACCGTCTGTTGAACACACTGTATGCAACGCTCCTCGGCCTCCCCCTCGGGCTATACCCCTCGGGCAGCCCCGGGCGCCCCTCTGGCGCCCCTTTGAGCGAAGCATCAGTGTGTACCGCTGCCACGGTGTCGACCGCTGGTCGACGTGGCTACTCCTCACATCGACTCATAAAACGCCAATGCGGTGAGTGCCCCGCCGAGCCGCAGCCGACTCCGTCCCTTCATCGCTGGCTATGGCTAAGCCATATCCCGCTGCGCCCCCGGCGCCGCCGGGCCCAGCCGTCGAGTATGATTTAACATACCCGACAACCCGACCCGGCGGCGCCGAGGGTACAGCACCCCGGCGGCGACACTACCCGAGCCCAAGGGTTTCCCCCCACACTAAACGTGTGGGCGGGAATCCAGGCCCCGGCAGTGCCGCCGCCGAGGTGCGAGATGGGGTCATCCCTCCCCCGCAAGGGTGCTACCCAGAGCCGCTTACCTCGCATCCCCGCCCTCCAACAGTGTCTCTCAGTAGGAGAGATCTGCAGAGGGACAGCGAGCAGCGAGGCCGCTCCGAGCGTCGCTCCTTCAGCTAGTGGGCACACTAATGTGTGTCCATTTCGCTTCCGGAAGTGGCACTCGGTACCGCACGCGGTCTCCGGGCACTAGGGACCGGCCTTACCCGTCTGGTTGGTGGACGGCACTCCTTGCCGCCCATTCGATGTCCGGCTGGTAATCCTGCACTGGCGCAGACTGCGCAATGGTGCGCTCTTCCGCAATTAGAGGCCTGGTGGTCCGCCTCTCCGCATCTGAAGCACAGATTGGTGCGGTCTTCCTCAGCCGGGCATTGCGCTCTAACATGCCCAATCCCCATACACCGGTAACAGCGTACGGGGAGGGCGACCAGAGCTCGAATACGCGCCTTCACCCATCCTACCATCAAGTGACCCTTCTGGTCAAGCTTTCGGGCCTCGTCCACTGGAACCTGGACAAGGGCCATGCCTAGACCTTCAAAGCCCCTCCGGATAGGGCCCACTCTCACACTGTCCATCGGACACTGGACCTCCTCCACTATCGCCGCGCGAACATCAGCCGTGGTGGTGGCCTCGTCCATGCCCGTCACCCGCATATCTATGCGTCGGACGGGTCTCGTCACCACGACCTCATCTCCCAGCTCCTCTTTGAGCCGATCGGCCAATCTGTCCGCCTTGTCGGATCTGCCTTCTCCGGGAACCTCGAACAGCCTGCCCCCTGTAGCGGACACTCTCATGCCGAGGTGCACGATCCCCATCTCCCGCAGCTTGACCTTTTGTCTCGCCCTCGTCAGCACATCAATGAATGTGAGACCCTTCTGCTTCGCCTCCTCTGTGATGGTCACGCATACTGCCGCAGTCTTCGGTACGCGGAAACGGGGCTTATCTTTCCTCCTCTTCTTTTTCTTCCTCGTCCTCGCAGATGTGCGCGAGGCCGGGGTCTCCGGCTGTGTATCTGCGGGGATTGGTACATTCCCTGCAGTCCGCTCCGTTCTCCTTCTCCTCCTTCGGGTCACCTCTGACCACGACGCCTCTGCCGGGGTGGGATCGGTGGCAGCAGGATCCCTCCTATCTGAGGCGAGCGGCGGGCGGGCCCTCTCAGTCCGTGGTAGGCTCTCCCTCAACTCCTCGATGTGAGCCTTGACCATTTTCCTGGTCGACTCCGTCAGGTGCTCGGTCATCTCCTGCACGCAAGTCTTCACGACGGATCTGATGAGGGCATCCTCATCTTTTGCGCCGGAGACTGATTCTGGCTGCAGTGACTCCGTCTGCCCAACCCTCAATCGCTCTACATCCGCTCTTAGGGCCGCCAGTTCCTCCTTCAGCGCCTTGTTCTCGGCGCGCATCTCATTCATGGCAGTCATATTGCCATCCGCCAACAATGCCAGGTCTCTAATTGCAGCGGTACAGTTACGCGCCGCATTAAAACCCACCAGCTGCTTATCACGGCTGACAGAGCGCCAGTCGACCGCTCTCTGGAGGGCCAATAGATTTTGGCAAACGACGTTGTATGCGTCGAGTGCACCCTCGTCCTTAATCTTGGGCTCTCCAGGGCTCCTTCTCCCTTCATCCTCGGTGGTTGACGCAGTTTCCACCGCTTCTTCCATCTTCTCCTCAGTTATGCGGCCCTTGGATGTGCTGGGCCTGCATCTTCCTCTCGCGGCAGTGGTAACTTTCGCCTCTCTCGTCCGGTATGCGTGGCTTTCGGGGCCGTCCAGGAATTCCAGGACAGGTCTCTTCCTCCCCGCCACAGTCACTTCCTCTTTGCTGCAACTCGGGATCCCAAGTGCAGATGCCACATCCGGTAGTTCGTCATCCGTGGTAATTGCTCCTCCTTCCACAGACTTCTGGGATCCTTCTCTGGATTCCGCAGGGGGGGCTTTTAGTGAGCTTCGCGTACTGGACGCCTCACTTAGCCCATCCGTCCCTGTCCGTCTAGTTGCTGGGCCCTTAGAAGGGCCTTTTCCACGCGTTGGGGTGGTCGAGCTCCGCAAGGATGCGGTACTCCCTCCCATCGCAGTCTTCCTCAGTTGGCCCTGAGAAGGGCCTTTTGGTGGGCCCTGAAAAGGGCCTTTTGGTTGGCTCACAGAAGAGCCTTTTGCTCTGTTGCTTTTCGGACTCAGAGCTCCGTCCTGCAGTCGAATATTCCCCTCCACCGAGTTTGGGGAGCTAGTGGGTCCGGGACGGGATAAATAACCCTTCCCCACTAGGGAGGACTCTCCGGCCTTGCCGGTACCTCCCGGTGGTACTTTCTTTTTTGTATGCGACTTTTCCATATTAGTAGTCCTCGATTGCGGGCGAGGAACTGCCCATAACTCCTGTTCTACATCGACTGGTTTTTTAAAGAGGTTGTCTCCTCATGGCCCCCGCCCGCAGGCAGCGGCCCCCGTCCCCGCACTATGTACGGGATTACGGGCGTGGCCGACAGTGACCGAACATCACATGCCGCCCACTCTTCTCCGACCCCCAAGTGTGGCCAGAAGATGGCCTTACCACCCCCTATGCACCAACCAACGCTGGACGCCCCCCCCTCACTTGACCCCATAGGGTCCCCCTCCCCCCCCTCGGCGGCCGCTACTTGGAATACGTCCAAGACGCCCGCCGAGCCCCCAGTGTCGGACTCTTGGCCATAGGAACCGATGAATCAGCTAACGCTGAATTCATCCTTCCCTATGCCCGGGGTACACCGGCCCGCAACAATGGCGGATCCGCTCCCAATGGGAGCTGATCATCCATTGTAACAGGCACACGAGGAGGTTGTCAGACACCGCACCCCAACCTAACCTAACCTAACCTAACCTAACCTAACCTAACCTAACCTAACCTTTTTTTTTTTTTTTTTTTTTTTTTTTTTTTTTTTTTTTGACGCTGAGAAATGCATTCCGCATGTCCGCTCCCCCCATGCGCTGGGGGTCACGGGGTCTGTGGGACTCCTCCTGTGGTCCCGCCCCCAGAATGGGGACTAGACAAAATACAGGAGTTTACCCACTAAAACTCAGCGATGTCCCTCGCATGGAAGGCGATGCACGGGATCGGCCCGGAGGCCATACACCGCGCGGTTCGCCCCCATTTCGGCCCGCCCTGAGAAGGGCAGGTCCCTCGCGGGTTGGGCGGCACATCTCAGAGACACTCGAGACGTACCCCCCAGACGGGGCGGAGACGTGCAATGCCGGCTAGTGCGCGAACCAACCAGCTGCCCCCGACCAGGGACCAGAGATGCGCGACTGTGCATTTCTGGTCTCTTTCCCATCTGTTGGAAGGACCCACACAGGCAGAGCCCTTATAGTGGATCCCTCCCCCCGTACGGTCGCAGCTACCACCGGAGTACGGCCCGACCACAGCCCTGAAAAGGGCGTTATCAGGCCTCATCAACCGGCTCCGCTGCCCCTCTCTGCGTGGCCCCGGAATGGTACCGCCCGGACCGGACGCCGCACACACCAAAGCGGTGTGTACGACGGCCGAGACGGGCACCCAGACCGGGGCCGTGGAGGGAATCCCCTTACCTGCGAAACGCAAGTCGACTCCCCATGTACCTCTCACTAGCAGCGACACAGGCGCACCCGGCAGACGTAACCCTGCCAGGGAACCAGTCAACTGCTAGCCGCTCCAGCTGTCCCCCCCCCAAGAGAGATAGACTCGCTAACGCGTGTCCATCACCTCAGGGAGGTCCTCAGCTGGTACCGCACGAGTACCACGGGGCACGGGAACCAACCGTGACCTCAGGACGGGGGTGGGCGCGCATAGCGACGCCTTCTACCCCCCGTCCTACGACTACGGAGAGTGCCGGCAAGGGCCGCCTCCTCACGGGCTCTCTCCGCCTCCTCCTTCTGCGACATCACGGTCTCGCAGAAGGAGGTGACCGCCTCCCAGGACCTGCGACTGCCCAACATAGACCGAACTACGTTGGGGAGGGACAGGTCCTGGCCTACCACGAGTGTCATCGCGTATCGCTGGGAGGACCAAGCACTGCACACCTCTAGGGTGTGCTGCGCGGTGTCCTCCGCAGCACCGCAATGGTGACACTCCGGTGTTTGTTCGCGCCCTATTCGGCACAGATACCTACCGAAGCAGCCATGCCCGGTAAGTATCTGCACCAAGCGGAAAGTCAACTTCCCGTGCCGTCTGTCCTTCCACTCCGCGAGAAGTGGTTGGAGGACGGCTAGGGTGCGAATGCCGGCGGGAGGATTCTCAAGGGTCTGGGCCCAGACTCGCATGAGTTCCTCGTTGGCTTGCCTCCTGATCTGAGCCATTTCTTCGGGGGCCAGGCGGTCCCCGTTCTCCCTGGCTTGGACACGGCCTTTATAGACATCGGCGAGCACTCGGGCCTCTAGCTCCCAGGGAGGCATACCCGCGAGTGCACACGCTGCTCCGCCCGAGACCGTGCGGTAGGCACAGATAGCCCTCGAGGCAACAATTCTCTGAGGTCTTCTCAAAAGCGCCTTATTGTGTGCGCTTAGAGAATCCACCCAGACCGGTGCGCCATAGAGCGCCATGCTTCTAACAACACCTGCATAAAGGCGGCGGCAGGTGATGTTAGGGCCCCCCAAGTTCGGCAGTAGCCTGCCCAGTGAGATGGCAGCTTTCTCCAATTTGGGAACCATTTGGGTGAAGTGGTACGTAAATTGCCACCTGCCATCCAGATGGAGTCCCAAGTACTTGAGGTGGGGTTTTAATGTGATCCCCACTCCATTCACCCTCAGGTGAGCACCAGCCGGCGGCCCCCTTCGTGGTCCGTGGAACAAGATGGCCTCAGTCTTGTCCACGGCCACCTGTAAGCCCAATCTCCTTATACGACCAATGACCAGTTCGGTCGCTCTCTCCGCCAGGTGTTTCGCAGAGACAAAGTCGCCTTCCCTGGCCGTTACAAGGGTGTCGTCCGCGTAGCAGACGACCCTGACACGAGAGGGAAGGAATCCGCGAATCACCCAATCGTATCCGATATTCCACAGGAGCGGTCCAAGGACCGACCCCTGTGGAACACCGCACACCATATGCCGCGACACGAGTTGCCCGTCATTGGCAACATAGGCAATCTCCCTATCACGAAGGTAATCCTGGACAATACGGCTCAGGTATTCCGGAACAGCATGATAGACGAGTGCGTCTTTAATATACTGGAAGGGGAGGGAGTTAAAGGCATTTCTTATATCCAAAGAAACTCCCACAACCACCTCTCCCCTACCATAGGCCCGCATGCACTCTCCCTTTAGGTCGAGTATTGCGTCTACTGTTGACCTTTGACGTCTGAAGCCGTATTGCCTCTCCGAGAGATTGGGTCCCGTCGTCTCTAGGTGCTGGACGATACGGTCTGCAACTATTCGTTCGAATAACTTGCAGACCTCGTCCAGCAACACTACAGGTCGATACCCAGACGGTGTATCGGCCGGCTTGTTGTCCTTCCTGAGGAGGACAAGGCGACCCCTCTTCCAACACTTGGGAAATCTGCCTTGCTCAAGACATGAGTCCATTAAGGCTCTGATATGTATTCCCAAGTGCTTGAAGGACAGCCGAAGGGCCTTGCCCGGCACACCGTCCGGTCCTGGAGCCTTTTTCTTTAGACGCAGTCTGTCATCCGCAACCTCTAGTTCCCCGTCCGTGACCGGGGAGTATTCCAGCTGTCGCTCCTGTGTTGAGACTCCTGGAGAGTTTCGTGTAAGAGGGATAGGGGAGACCTCTGGCTCCTCTGCAGGGAAGAGCGCTGCCACTACTCTTTCGAGGAGTTCTGGATCCATTTGGTCCGTGGAGGGTGGGTGTTGTTTAAGCCGATTCCTGATGAGTTTATAAGGACGCCCCCACGGATCCCTATCCAGGTCAGCCAAGAACTCCTGCCAAGCAGCCTCCTTTGCCCTGCAGATTGAATCGCGAAGAAGACGCTTCGCATCAGCATAGGCTCTTTTTAGAGTGGTCTCTTCTATCAGGTCTTCTCTACTTCTTCGATGGTATCGGAGAAGTCTCCTTCTCTTCTGCATGCAGTCGCGGCGTAGACCCTCCAGCTCCGGCGACCACCAATATACCTGGTTTCTCTGGCGAGGGCCAGAGGACCGAGGCATTGATGCGTCGCAGACTTTGGACAAGCACTCCCTTACCCTGTTCGCCTGCTCGTCGACGTCAGTGAACTCCGTGTATGAGTCCAATACCCACGCCTGCACGATCGCGGCTTCTTCAATCGAACCGACGTCTAGACCCGCAATTGCCCAGCGTGGGAACCTGTACGGCTCCGCACGGGCAGGGGACCGAGTATTTCTCGGAGGAGGAGAGACTTCAAACCTAATGTAGGTGTGGTCGGATAGCGTCTCATCCTCCTTGAGTACTCTCCAATTCCTCACTCTATCAGCCAAGGCAGGGGTCGCGAAGGTGAGGTCAACTATTGATCCCACAGTCATCCCTCTCCATCTCCTTATGCAGGTAAATTCGCGACCCCTGTTCAGCAGAACCAATCCAGAAGCCGTGGCCCATTCTAGAACGAGTTCGCCCTCGTATGTGTTCCTGGGGGACCCCCATGCCGTGTGTTTGGCATTAAAGTCCCCCAGAATCAACATTTTATTGGACGCCAGTCTCCCTATTACCTCTCCCAACCTGTCGATCCATTCCTCGTATTCTGAGGCAGGTCTAGTTGGTGAGAAGTATACTCCGACAATAGTAACTCCACCCCAAAGGATCGCTACATATCCCGGCCCCTTTTCCCTAATTGTGAAGGGGGGGGAAAATGCAGCGGTGGTGGGAATTACTATTGCAACCGAGCCATTTGTGTCTGCAATCCATTTATTTGAAGACGGAATGGAATATGGCTCCGCGAGTACAAGTAAGTCAGCCTTCACACTGGCGGCGCTCTGGAGTATTAAGTCCTGAGCGCCCGCGCAGTGGTTGGCATTACTCTGTAGGAAATTCACGGTCAATCTATCCATTAGAGAGTGACTCGTGAATTCCCTCCATTGCCGTTACCGGCAGTGCCGTCTGTGTCGATTTGCCTCCCTTTGGAGTCGAAATAGGTCGCACCTTAGGGGGAGTGCAACTCTTCCCGCCCATGTAGTGATTATGCGGGCGATTGGATGCGGCGCACAATGCACAGTTCGGGGTAGCCGAGCAAGATGCTGCCAGATGGCCCGGCTCGCTGCATCTAAAACAGATCGAGCTCCGATCTGTTTCGCTCGGGCAAGTCCTTCTGGTATGACCCACACCCATACACCTAAAGCACCTCATAGGACGAGGTTCTAGGTTACGGATGCGGGCGCTGGTCCATCCAACCAGAAGTTTGCCTTTGGCGGATATTGGTTTAATCGCCGTTAAAGGACAGCGAACGACTGTCATAAACATTCCACCAGGGCCTATTTTGAGCTCTCCGACCTTAATTTGCTCCAGCTTGCAGCCGCCTTGGGCTGCTACAGCTTCCGCCACCTCTGTATCGATAATCGAGTCATCAAGGTCCAGAACACGTATCTCCCCGCATTTGACTGGCCTTGACACCTTCGCCAGACCGTCTAGGACCGTGGAGAGTTTTGTAGTGAAAACCTCCACCTTGGCCTCCTCTAACCCCTTAGGGAGCTCGTACTTGCGAGCTCCCGTTGCCGTCTTGGTCAGTTTAAGACCCATGGGGTCGATGCCTATGTCAGATAAGTTGATCTCTTTTCTGGCTTTTGCGATCAGCTTACCGTAGGTTATGCCAGCCTCTTCATCCTCCTCTGTGATATCAATAATCACTGCGGCTGATTTTGGCACTCTCATGTTGCGCTTCCGTCTCCTTGCCTTGTTAGGTGTCTTCCCACGGTCTGTGCGGTTGGGAATGGGAGGTTTTGGAGGGGCGACTGGAGTAGCCGTCTTCTTTTTCCTCCCCTTTCGAACCACCGTCGACCAGGAACGCTCCTCAGGCTCACCTTCTACCTCCCGAACAGGAGGTGCCGCTGTAGCAGTTGTGGGGGGAGTCTGTAGTGGGGTAGTCGTGAATGTATTTGTGGGCTTGCCAGATTTGCCCTTACCCCTACCCTTCTTGCTGTTTGCTGGGGCCTGTTGCTGTTGGGGCCCATCCTTCTTTTGTCTGACACTTGTTGGTCCTGCCCCAGGTGTTGGGTTCTTGTGTCCAGAAGTGGCAGCAGTCCTTTTAGTAGCCGTGGCACCTGTCCTTTTGACTTGTGCATTCTGCTTGGAACCATTGCCTGTGAATCCCCCAGAGGAAGGTTTCATTGGAGCTAATGGCTGCTGTATCGTTATATCTCTGTCGTCCGAGGAGAGGGGGGGGCGTCTCGTTGTAGCTGGTAACAAGCGCTCTTCGATGCCCTCGAACCTCGCGTTCATATATGTCGATACCGTCTCAATTACGGCATTCTTGATTTTGTCAACAATGGAGAAGCCTGTCATTTCGTCATCTATCACCACGTCATTCTCTTGTGTAATCGATTGGGGGGTTTTCCTTTGATTACGTTTTGTCGAGTTTTCAGGGTGTACAGCTTTCTTTGCCATGTCTCTTTTGATTGCTCTGAGCTCATTGGAGAGGTGTTCGAGCTCTGACTTCATCCTCTTGTTGTCTGCTCTGAGTCTGCGTATTTCCTCATCCGCAGGCACAGACAGAGTCTTGTTAATCAGGTTCTGCAGGTTGGTAGTGGCCTGATTGATTTCCTTAATCATTGTGCCTTTCAAGTTCTTGGACTTGGAGCACACCATCTTTACCCTATCGATTTGTTGCAGAGCTCTGGCATTAATCTCCGTGATGGAAAGATCGGAGTCAATGACCAGAGAAAGATCCGGGAGCGAGGAATATTCGGGATCTCTGCAAACTTCGAAGTCGTCGTCCGAGTTATAATTCCTGCTCTTTCTAAATAAAGAGATGCCAGCATTATGACCGCTAGCTTTTGCAGGCACCTTAGCGGTCTTTTTCCTTGGAGGGCGCTGAGAAGAAGAGGGAGGACCCATAATCTGTTTCTCAGGCTCGTCCGAAGCAATCCTATTGGCGAACGATGAGTCGCGCCGTTTTTGCTCACTAGTGAGAGTACAGACACTGTTACCACTATTGGAGCTATCTGACTCTGAGCGTGTCCTCTTTTTTACATTTCTGCCAGATTTGGAAGAGGGAGTTTCCTCGTCATCCTCAGAGAAAGGTGGCATTAAGCCCTCTCCAGATCTTGAGGAAGCTGAGATGCTGGGCGCCACCAGAGTTTCCGAAACCTCACCTCCAACCAGAGTCAAGTCCGGTTCCGCCGATAATTCGGTTTTGTCAGTCCTTATTGTGGGCTGTACAGGTGTTGGTGTATCAGCCCGCTCAATCCTCGTCTCTGATCTAGTTTTGCGTCGTTGAGGAGAGCGCTCACGGTCATCTGTTTCGTTATCACCTGTAATCAGAGCTGGGGACACAGAGCGAATCCTTCTGTCCCTACTCTTTTCGGAGTCCTCACTACACGAAACATATTCTACGCTTGCCATCGAGTCGACTGAACCAGTCGGCTTGCGTGCTGGACCGCTCTTGTTTGTCGAGAAGACAGAAGAAGGAGCTCTTCCTCTGCTAATACTCCTACCCACTCTTTGACCCTTTGGAGGGTCTTTGCAGATGCCAGGAACGGGACTCTGAGAGCCCACCCCGGCTAGGCCCTGAGAAGGACCTGTATCCAAACTTCGCGCACTTCCGCCCGCGCTGGGCCCATCTCCTCTGTTCGGAGACTCCACAACAGCAACGCCACGCTCACTTCCGGTCGAGCTAGACCTCCCCAAAACGACCGAACAAGGTTTTATTATTTTATGCAATTCTTCCATATTCGTCCCACGAGTAAAACGGTATCGACTGACCACCAAGACAGAGCCGAGTATCTTGGCTAGGCTAAGGTTGTGAAGGTGGGGGGCGCCTGTTCCCCACCTCCAGAGGACGCGTAGCGACCGGCAAAACCCGCCGGCCACGAACCCCTCGGCCGCGTCCACCTTGGGCTGGGTGTTTTTTATTGTGGTTGTCTCCACTTGGGGACACCCAATGAAGGGCAGCCCCGCCCCGGCTCCGCGCTTGCGGAGTAACGGGGTCGGCCGGTGGTTGCCGAAGCACCCACTGGAACATGACTTCATGCCCAGCAGGCCCACCGCCCTCGCTGGCACGGCCGCTACCCGGGTTACCCCCGGGACGCCCGTCCAGCCGGACCGCATCGCCGCCTCCCGGCTTACCGCCGGGCGCCGACCCGGAACCCTCACCAAGAATCAGGAGTGAAAACTCCCGACACCCCTCAGACGACCCAAAGCGGGTCAACGACGACCCCCCCCCGCAGGGAGGATCGAACCCACCACCACCACGCCCGTCAGCCGCTACCCGGAATAAGTCCAGGACGCCTGACGGGCACCTCTTTGTCACTCGTTGGCGCCACCCGGGGGACACGTGCAGGGTAACTAAGGGCCAAACGCCTGCGGACGTGAGTGACTTGTCCCCCAACCTAACCTAACCTAACCTAACCTAACCTAACCTAACCTAACCTAACCTAACCTAACCTAACCTAACCTAACCTAACCTAACCTAACCTAACCTAACCTAACCTAACCTTTTTTTTTTTTTTTTTTTTTTTTTTTTTTTTTTTTTTTTTTTTTTTTTTTTTTTGACGGAAGGAAATGCATGAAATTGCATACCCGCTTCCCACAGCGCGTGGTCCACGGGTGATGTGGGGCTCTCCCCGGCAGACGGCCGGGGCCTACCCACTAAAACCTGCCGATGTCCCTCACAAAGAGAGGACGGTAATGGGATCGGCCGAAGCCATGCACCACTAGTCCGCCCTCGGAAAGACCCGCCCAGACGGGGCAGGTCCCCTCTCGGGTTAGGGGGGAGGCTCAGGAACATCCGAGTCTCGCCCCCACAGACAGGACAAAGGGCGTGCAATGTCCGACGGCGCGCAAACCGCCAGACTGCCCCTCGTCAAGGACAGGAGACACGCAACTGTATCTCTCCTGCCCTAACGACTGTCTCGTGGGGACACAAATGGGTTGCCCCACGTGTGTCCCTCTCCCCGATAGCCCCGGTGACCATCCCTCCCCCCGGTACACCGTTCCTTAGTCGCGACTCTGGCCGCGGCCCCGCCGGAGCCCGATCACCCCACACACCGAACGGTGTGTGTTGCAGCCGGGCACCGACGACCCCGCGGCCAGAATGCGAGATGGAAAGCTTCCTCCCCCACATACGTAGGTTGAACTCCCTGGTTCCCCTAACTACCAGCCATCCCGCTCCACATCGGCAAGCCAGAGGGTTAAGGTAGGCTGGTAATCTTCGCGGATTCTGAGCCTCACATACGGTCGCACACAAGTGCACGGCCGCCATGGAAGGCCCGTCCTCCGGTCCGCACGGGGAAACGCAGGGTACGGAAGCCTGGCTCCCACCAGGAAACAAGAAGCCCGCGGCCCCCCTGCCCGCCCCAACCGGCAGCGCATCCGGGACCCTCTCTAAGGAGAGGGATGGAAGCGACGCCGACAGGGGCGGGCAGGGGGGGAAGGTAAGTGTAGAGGTAAGTGTTTGTGTAATGTGTAATTGTAATTAGTGTTAAGTGTGTGAGTGACAGTGTATGTGTGTTACTGCTAGTGTGTGAGTGTATGCGAGTGTGTCCGTTAGTGTGGTGTATGAGTGTGTGATGAGTGTATCGATGACCGCCCCTCCGAGGCCATGCCACCCCCGAGGGGGTGTCTCACGGCCCCGGAGGGGCGATCACCGGCACTCTAAGTGTAAGTGATGTTAGCGTAGGTGTGTAGTTGTATGTGTGGTGCGTAAGTGTGGGTGTACGCGCGAGGTCCCCAGCCCGGGCGAGCCCGAGCTAAGGAGCCCGCACGCACACCGAGGGGCGCGGGCCCCAAGTTCCTGATCATGGTGGTGGGAGTTGTCGCCCGTATCGGCGACGCCTGACTCCCACCCTTCTGCTCCGGCGGGTGTTCGCCGGAGCCGCCGCCTCGCGGGCTCTCTCCGCGTCCTCCTTCTGCGACATCACGGTCTCGCAGAAGGAGGAGACCGCCTCCCAGGACCTGCGGCTGCTCAACATGGAGCGAACCACGTTGTGGAGCGACAGGTCCTGGCCCACCACCAGCGTCAACGCGTATCGCTGGGAGGACCACGCACTGCACACTTCAAGGGTGTGCTGCGCAGTATCCTCCGCAGCACCACACTCATGACACTGGGGTGTGTCCTCTCTCCCAATTCGGTGCAGGTATTTGCCGAAGCAACCGTGCCCCGTGAGCACCTGCACCAAGTGGAAAGTCAGGACGCCGTGTCGCCGCTCCTTCCATTCACGAAGGACGGGCTGGATGGCGACAAGCGTATGGACTCCGGCGGCGGAGAACTCAAGAAGGCGCGACCATGTCTCCATGAGGTCGTCCTCAAACTCCCTGCGTATTGCAGCCATCTCAATTGGGGCCAATCTGTCGCCTCTGGCCAGCGACTCCTTCCGCGCCTTGTACACCTCCGTGAGCAACTTGGCTTCAAGCTCCCACGGAGGCATACCCGCGAGCACGCAGGCCACCGCTCCTGCAACGGTCTTGTATGCATAGATTGCCCTCGAGGCCACAAGTCTTTGCGGCCTCCTTAACAGGGACCTATTATGAGTGCTGAGGGAGTCGGACCATACGGGGGCCCCGTACAGCGCCATACTCCTAACAACCCCTGCAAATAGTCGGCGACAGGTGCTGTTGGGGCCTCCCATGTTTGGCATTAGTCCACTGAGGGCCGTCGCCGTCTTAATTAACTTAGGCGCCATGTACTCGAAGTGCTGAGTGAACTTCCAGCCACTATCGAGTACTAGGCCCAAGTATTTAATGTTGGGGGTGATACGCACTCCCACACCATCCAGCCTCAGGTGCGCGTCGACTGGTAGCCTCACCCTTGGGCCGTGGAATAAAATCGCCTCTGTTTTATCCACGGCCACTTCCAGGCCCAATCTGCGAATGCGCCTTATCGTGAGCTCAGTGGCCACTTCCGCACGGCGCTTCGTGGAGTTGTAGGAGTCTCCCCTCGCCGTGACCAGTGTGTCGTCGGCATAACAGACCACGCTGGTGCGGGGGAGAAGGGCTCCACGAAGCACCCAGTCGTATCCTAGATTCCACAGGAGTGGACCGAGGACCGACCCCTGTGGAACCCCACACTCCATGCGTCGCGACACGACTCGGCCAGACCCCTCAATATACATAATCTCCCTGTCCTTTAAATAATCCAGGATCACCCGGCTCAGGTATCCTGGAATACTGTGGAACGCGAGAGCGTCTATAATGCATTGGAAGGGGAGAGAGTTGAATGCATTTTTAATGTCCAGAGACACTGCAATCAACAACTCTCCCCTTCTTCTGGCCACTTCGCATTCACCCTTCAGCCTGAGGACCGCGTCGATCGTCGACCGGTGCCTGCGAAAGCCGAATTGGCGGTCCGAGAGGTCCGGGCCCACGGTTCCCAGGTGCTGGACAATGCGGTCTGCAACTATCCTCTCAAATAGTTTGCAGACCTCGTCCAGCAGCACTATGGGACGGTAACCAGATGGGGAGTCCGCAGGTTTGCCGTCTTTCCGGAGGAGGGTCAGCTTACCCTTCTTCCAGCACCTGGGGAAAAGGCCTTGCTCTAGACAGCTGTCCATGAGCGACCTTATGTGCGTTCCCAGGTGCTTGAGAGATAGCCTAACGACCCTACCAGGGACCCCATCCGGGCCCGGTGCCTTCTTCTTCAATCTGAGCCTTTCGGCTGCATCCTGCATCTCCCCATCCGTGACTGGGGAGGGGGGGTCGACAGCCAGGTGGGTCCGTGACTCTGCAGGGTAGAGTGGAGCGATCTCCGGCGAGGAGGCAGGGAAAAGGGACGTGATGACCCTATTGAGGAGCTCCTCATCCATCTGTTCCGTGGAGGGCGGATGCTGCTTCATTCTGTTTCGAATGAGCTTATATGGCCGCCCCCACGGATCATTGTTCAAGTCGTTGAGGAACTCCTCCCAAGCCGTGGACTTGGCCCTACATATGGAGTCCTTGAGGGCCTTTTTTGCCTCGGTGTACAGCCTCTTGAGTCTGCTCTCCTCCTCAGGGCGTCGCACGCTCCTACGGTGGTTGCGTAGAAGCAATCGCCTTTGTCTGGTACAGTCACGCCTGAGTCCCTCTAGCTCCGCCGACCACCAGTACACCTGGTTACGTTTCCTGGGGCCAGTGGAGCGAGGCATGGAGGTGTCACACACCTGAGTGAGAGCACCTTTAAGGACTTCTGCCCTGTCGTTGACGTCGTCGGACATCTCTCTTGTGTCCAGGATCCAGGCCTGGACAATGGAGGCCTCCTCGGCCAATACTGGGTCCAGTTTGGTGAGGGCCCAGCGCGGGAATCCGGGGCTCACCCTAGAGTCAGTCGACTGGCTATTGCTTGACGGAGGGGAGATCATAAAATGTATATATCTATGATCTGAGAGGGTCTCCTCCTCCGTAAGCACTCTCCATCCTCTCGCTCTTGCAGCCAGGGCCGGGGTCGCGAAGGTTAGATCTACAATGGATCCAACCGTTCTACCCTGAAAGCGCCTAACACAGGTAAATTCGCGACCCCTGTTTAAGATTGCAAGCCCTGCATTCGACGCCCAGTCCACTATTAGATTGCCTTCCAATGAGTTTCTGGGGGAACCCCAAGCCGTATGCTTGGCGTTGAAATCCCCCAGAACTAACATGTGTTGTGACGACAACCTACCCATCGCAGCTCCAAGTCTGTGGACCCAGTCCTCGTACTCGGAGAAAGGCCGAGTCGGGGAGAAGTATACTCCCACGATTGTGACCCCGCCCCACATGATGGCCACATAACCCGACCCCCTCTCCCTAAGCACAAAGGGGGGGGAGAATGTAGCCGTGGTGGGGATCACAATCGCCACAGAGCCATCCGTATCCGCAATCCAGTTGTTGTTGGATGGGGGGACGTAGTATGGCTCTGCGCACACCAACATGTCAACCTTTTTCCTGGCGGCGCTCTGAAGGACTAAGTCCTGAGCGCCCGCACAGTGGTTTACATTGCTTTGGAGGAAGCTCACGGAAACTCTATCCATTGATGGCGTCGTGAGCTACCTCCATAGCCATCTCTGGCTCATTCGTCGTGGGACTGCTCCGGGTTTGTCTCCCTCGGATGGGCTTAGGACGCATCCCCGGAGACAGGCAGTTCTTACTCCCTAGTGCGTGATTGTGAGCACGTCCCGCGTCCTCACAGTTGACGCATTTAGGGGCCGCCGAGCACGAAGCAGCCACGTGCCCAGGCATGCTACATTTGAAGCATAGGGAGCTCCTATCCGCTTCATTTGGGCACATCTTACGGGTGTGTCCAGTGCGCATGCATCGGAAGCACCTCATAGGACGAGGTTCTAACATGCGCACCCGGACACTGCTCCAACCCACCAGCAGCCTTCCCGTCGTTGTTATCGTCTTTGCTGCTGCGATGGGGCAGCTGACGATAGTAGAGAAGAGTCCCCCTGGGCCCATATTGAGGGTTCCGACCTTGACCTGTGTCGATTGGCAGCCTCCGTACTTGGCGACTGCCAGAGCGACGTCCTCTGTCGTGATGGAGTCGTCAAGGTCCGTGATGCGCATCCCAGTGCACTTCACAGGTCTCGAGACCCTCGCGACACCCTCCAAGACTGTGGAGAGCTTGTCCGCAAATCGAACTACTTTATCCTCGTCGATTGACTTGGAGAGTTCGTACATTCTGGCCCCGGTAGCCGTACGCTTAAGCTTAAGACCATTTGGATCGATGCCGATGGTCGAGAGGTCGACTTCCTCTCTCACCTTGGCCAATACCTTAGCGTACGTCTTGCCAGATTCCTCGCTTTCATCCCCCAGGTCGATAATCACAGCTGACGTTTTGGGGGCTTTGATTTTGCGCTTTTTAGGGGCCTTCTTCTTAGGGGAAGGACCCTTTGACTTGGGGGGGGGACCCTTATTCTGCTGTTGTTTCAGGGGAGGGGAAGAAGGGTTTGTTGGAGTCGATGCCTTCTTCTTTTTTCCCTTTTTAACAACAGTTGCCCAGCTCTGTTGCTCCTTGTTATTGGAGTTATTTGGCCCTCGAGACGTAGCTACACTTTGTGCAACAGGGGGGGCCGCCACTTTAGCCGGAGCCTCGCCCGCTCTTTTCCGCTGCTGTTGTGGAGGAGCAGGGGGGGGGGGGGGGCGGGAGAGGGGGAGGAGCAGCCTGTTGTTGTTCAGGATTGTTCCTCTTGTTCTTCCTCCTCGTACGCTTCGGGTTTGCCTTTGAGGGGACTGGTTGTTGTTGTCCCTCTCTCAGCGCTTCCGAAGGATGGTCCGTCATGTTCTCAATAGCAGCCTTCACGAATTCTCGGGAGGCTGTTCTGAGTTGGGAATCTGATGATAGAGGAGGGCGCAGTACGTTCAGCGGCAGTAGCCGGTCCTCAAGTCTTAGCATCCTCTCCTCCATCATTGTCCTGACTGTATCGATCATGGATCGAATCTCTGAGGAAACCTCCTTAGGGGCTTCCCTGTGAGTCTCCGCAACAGCGCTCCGAGTGGGTTCCTCATGTACCACGATCGGAGGAACCTTTCTCTGTCTTTTCCTGGATAGGCCCTCTCTATTTAGGAGCACATCCCTCTCAGCGCGCTCGCGCTTCAGCCCCGCAATCTCTTGCCTTACCGCGTCCAGTTGGTTGCTGAGGCTGGCATTCTCCGCTCTCAACTTCCTTATTTCTTCATCTGCCGAGAAGGATAAGGTCTTCGACAGGAGTCTTTTAAGGTCGTGGACAGCGCCCTTGATTGCCTTTCTGGTGGTGCCCTTGAGGTTGCGTGACTTTTGGCACTGGGAGGTGACTACCTCTACCAGAGAAAGCGCCCTCTTCTGTACCTCAAGGACAGACATGTCTTTTCCGTCATCAGGGAGAGTGGGGGTGGGCGTTACCTCATCCTCCCACTCGACATCCTCTTCCGAGTCCAGATTCGCGTCCTGATCCAAATCCGAACCAGCATTCATGGCAGTCTTCGCCGCCCCTAAACCGAAATAGTGTTCTTTCGCTGGGCGGGGCTGGGGGTGATCCGATTCGGGCTGGATGGAGGGAGCTAATGTCAGCTCTTCCTCGTCCTCACATAGATGAGTTGGAGGGTCAAATGGAATCACCGGGGTTGTATCCGGGGGGGATTCCGTGTCGTCCGTGGATTCAACCGCCTGGATCTTGTTGGGCGGCTCAGTTAGAGTCTCTGTGCTGTCTCCACTGTTAGCATCAGAGTCAGACTCTTCTCGACCCCTCTTGCCAGATGAGTTTAACTCATTTGGAATCGAGGGGGTGGAACCTCCACATGCAGAGGAGGGACCTCTGCTTTTGGCCTCTGATGTCGTGTCAAACTTTAATTGCAATGGTGTCAGTGCAATCGAAATAGTCCTCCTGCCAGTCGAGTCCAAAGAGTGGGTAGACCCGAACTGGGATTGCAATGTAGGCGGCTGCAGTGACTGCAAAGGTTCAGGGAGCTTCGCAACAGGATCAGCCTCCACCTGTGTCTTCTTTGCAGAGCGCTTGCACATGCCTAAGGAGGAACGGGAGCGAGTTATTCTTTGCTCCACGTCCATGTCATCGCCGCTATCACTGTCAGGCAGGACTGAGAGTGAAGATCGGGTTTTCCTGGCCAGTTTACCCGCGTCATCAAGTCCAATGGGGGTCCTGCTGGGACCTTTAGTCGTCTTGCCGGGGTCAGCAGGAGGAGTAGCAGATGCTCTGCCTCTGCCTCCGCCGCCGCGGCCGCCACCTTTACGTAGATCCTTGAAGGGAGGATCCTTGTGTGCCACCTTGGTCTCGGGTGTAGAAGAGACCTGTGCGTCTGGTCGATTTAAGCTCTTAGAAGAGCTGTTTTCTCCACTTCGCGCTCCTCCGCCCGCGCTGGGCCCATCCCCTCGGTTCGGGGAATCCGTCACGGCACTCCGCTCACTTCCGCCTGAGCTCGGCCCACCATCTACTAAAAAGGGTTTTTTGGTTTTTAATTCAAGTTTCTCCATTTTAGTCCCACGATTAGAACGGTCGTGAAGGTCCACCCGGGCAGAGCCGACTTACCCGGGTAAGGCTAGGGTTGTGAAGGTGGGGGGCGCCTATTCCCCACCTCCAGAGGACGTGTCGCGACCGGCTAGAAACCGCCGGCCACAAACCCCTCGCCCACGTCCAGCTTGGGCTGGTTGTTTTTTATTGTGGTTGTCTCCACTTGAGGACACCCAATGAAGGGCAGCCCCACCCCGGCTCCGCGCTTGCGGAGTAACGGGGTCGGCCGGTGGTTGCCGTAGCACCGACTGATCATGGCTTCATGACCAGCCGGCCCACCGCCCTCGCTGGCACGGCCGCTACCCGGGTTACCCCCGGGACGCCCGCCCAGCCCGGACCGCGTCGCCGCCTCCCGGCTTACCGCCGGGGCGCCGACCCGGAACCTTCACCCAAGAATCAGGAGCGGAGCTCCCAACACTCCTCAGACGACCCAAAGCGGGTCAACGACGACCCCCCCCCGCAGGGAGGATCGAACCCACCACCACCACGCCCGTCAGCCGCTACCCGGAATACGTCCAGGACGCCTGACGGGCTCCTCTTTGTCACTCGTTGGCGCCACCCGGGGGACACGTGCAGGGTAACTAAGGGCCAAACGCCTGCGGACGTGAGTGACTTGTCCCCCAACCTAACCTAACCTAACCTAACCTAACCTTTTTTTTTTTTTTTTTTTTTTTTTTTTTTTTTTTTTTTTTGTCCCGGGGAAAATGCGTTACGCACTATCCCTGCCGCCTTGACGGGGCGACAGGGGGTGTGTGGGACTCTCCTCTGCAGAGTGCAGAGGCCTACCCACTAAAAACCCCGGGTCTGCCCTCAGATGGGAGTGGTGCCCGGGATCCCGTACGTATTTCGCCGGGCTTCCCACTCCCTTTGTGAGAGGGGACAACTGGTCCCCCCCTCTCGAACAGGGAAGACTTAGCAGAATAAGCCTTCCCCCAGCTGTTGAGACCGTGCAATGCGCGGGGTTGTCAGCTCCCGCGCTGGTCTCGATTGGCGTCTGATGCCGCCACCTCCACTCTTGTAGCATGGGATATTTTGGGGTGCTGTCCCGCCTCCCGTCGCCGCTCTCTTGCTTCTCTCGAAGGAGAGAGGGGGGAACGACGACCGGGGGGGGGCGGCGCGACGTTGGCGCATAGCATCCCAAACACCCAGTTCTGCTACCCCTCTACTGGAGGAGGCGGATGTATCTCCGTCTTCTCCTCCCCACCCTCCTACGGCGTATTAGGGCCGCTCGTGCGTCCTCTTCTCGCTCCCTCTCTGCGACCTCCTTCTGTGACATTACTTCTTCACAGAAGGAGGCCACTGCCCTCCACGCTTCCCTGTTCTGCAGCATTGCCTGCACGATTCCGGGGAGCGATAAATCCTGGCCAATGGCCGTCACCAGGCTGCTACGCTGCCCAGCCCACGCACTACACTCCTCCACTGTGTGCTGCGCCGAATCTTCGGCCGCCCCACAGTGGTGGCACCTCGGCGTCTCCTCCCTCTGTATGCGATGCAGGTACTTCCCGAAGCATCCATGGTCGGTCAGTACCTGCACCAGTCTAAATGTGAGGGATCCAAACCCTCGTTCCCTCCACTCCCTTAGTACCGGCCTAAGTGCCTCCACCGTTCTTGCTCCAGCTGAGGGGGAGGCAAGATTGTACTCCCATGCCCCCATCAGCACCTCCTCTGCCTGGGCCTTTAACTGGGCCATCTCCCTAGGGGCGAGCCTGTCGCCTCTATCTCTGGCTGACACCCTCTCGTGATAAACCTCCGTGAGAACTTCCGCTTCTAGTTCCCACGGAGGTGTGCCCGCCAGTGCGCATGCGGCCTCATGCGAAACCGTATTGTAACCCCGTATGATCCTTGTGGCTACAATTCTCTGCGGCCTTCTCAGGCATGCCCTGTTTTGCGCATTCAGCGCCGCCGACCAGACTGGCGCTCCGTAGAGCGCCATGCTTTTGACGACTCCTGCAAATAGCCGTCGGCACGTGGCGTTGGGGCCGCCCACGTTTGGCAGGAGTCTTGCCAGCCCTTCGGCCGCTTTTACCACTCTTGGGGCTAACTGCTGGAAATGTTGCTGGAAGTTCCATCTCCCATCCAGCAGTAGCCCCAAATACTTCATCCGGGGCAGAAACTTCACCCTGACGCCGTTTAAGTTGAGTTCAGCCCCGGCTGGCGGTCCTCTTCTGGGGCCGTGGAACAGTATGACTTCTGTTTTTTCCACGGCCACGTCCAGACCCAATCTACGCGCCCTCCATATTGCCAGTTCCGCACCGGCCTCTGCTAGCCGCTTCGCCCCGCCGAACTCCCTGCCCCGCGCAGTGACCAAGGTGTCATCTGCATAGCAGTATACTGCTGTGCGGGGCAGCAGGCGACCACGGAGCGCCCAGTCATACCCGAGGTTCCACAGCAGAGGTCCCAAGACCGATCCCTGTGGAACCCCCCTTTCCATCCGGCGCGCGACCATTTCCCTCCTTGAGTTTATGTAGAGCACCTCCCTATCTCGTAGGTAGTGCTCCACTGTGGCCCTGAGGTACCCCGGGATTTGGTGGTACTGGAGGGCTTCCACTATACTGCTGTAGGGGAGGCTGTTGAACGCATTTCGAATGTCTAATGAGACCGCTACGACAACCTCCCCTCTTTCCTCCGCTCTATCTATCTCCCGTCGAAGGGCCATTATTGCGTCTACTGTCGAGCGGCGGCGCCGAAACCCAAATTGACGCTCCGACAAATTCGGACCCTCTCCCTCAATGTGCTGAACTATGCGTTCAGCCAGCACCCATTCGAACGCCTTCGCTGCCTCATCAAGCAGGACAACTGGCCTGTAGGCGTTTGGGGACTCCACAGGCCGCCCCTCCTTTCTCAGGAGGCACAGGCGCCCTCTCTTCCAGCACCTGGGGAATTCTCGTCTTTCAAGGCACTTGTTTAATATGGCCCTGAAATGACCCCCCAGATGCTTTAGTGTCGCTGCCAGCACCCTGCTGTGGACGCCATCCGGACCGGGGGCTTTTTTCTTCCTCCGGAGGCGCTGCACTATCCCCTCCATCTCTTCATTTGTTATGGGGGGGGTCTCCTCGTTCAGTTCCTCCATGCTATTGGAGGCGCTCGACAGCTCCATCCCCTGTACTCCTGGTGGGAACAGTGTGCTCACCGTTCTGTCGAGGAGTTCCGGCTCCATGGATTCCGTAAAGGGGGCTTGGTGGCGCAGGCGGTTTCGCACCATCCTGAAAGGCCTCCCCCACGGGTCCCGGCTTAGATCCGCCAGGAACTCCTCCCAAGCACTAGTTTTGGCCCTCCATATGGCCTCCTTTAGAGCCAGCTTTGCCGCCGCATACTCCCTTTTGCGGCGGTCCTCCTCCCCTGGCTCCTCCCTACTCCTTCGTCGGCAGCGGAGGTACTCTCTCCTTTTACGTCTACTGGTGGTTCTGAGATTAGCAATTTCCTCATTCCACCAGTAGACTTGTTTCCTTCTGACCATTCCGTTGGCCTTTGGCATTGAGAAGCTGCAGATTTCCGTCAATGATGTCCGGAATCTTTCTGCAGCCTCATCCACCGTCATCCCTTCCTCAAGGTCCTCTTGAAGGATCCATGCCTGCACCACCGCAGCTTCCTCTAGGGCCTCCCAGTCTGTCTTTGTGAGCGCCCATCTGGGGAAGCGAGCTCCTCGTCTTGGTGTCACAGGTTCTTCTCCGCTTGACCCTCCGGAGACCCTAAATCGGACATATACGTGGTCCGATAGGGTCTCCTCATTCCCTTTTCTCACCACCTTCCACCCCTGGACCCTTTGTGCAAGCTCAGGTGTGGAGAAAGTGAGGTCAACGATCGAGCTGACCTCTCTGCCGTTGACCCTCCTTATAAACGTAGGGACATTCCCCCTATTTAGAAGAGTCAGTCCCGTGGCCACCGCCCATTCTCCTACTGCCTCTCCTTTAAGATTTGTGACCGGAGAGCCCCAGTCCGTGCTATGTGCGTTGAAATCCCCGGCCACAATGACCTGCCGTGGCATCTGTCGTCTTACCACCTCGGTGAGGCGATCCAACCAGGTCTCGACCTCCGACAACACTGCGTTGGGGGATATGTACACTCCCACCACTATGATTTCTCCGAATGATGCCGCCACATATCCGGGACCCCTCTCTTTGACTTCCAACAGCGGAGTGTTCGCCGTTGGATTGGGAATGTGTATGGCCACCATGTCGTTCACTGCGTCCCCCACGTCCCCCGCCCAATTTGAGCGGGGTGGGACGCAGTATGGCTCGGAGACCACAGCCACGTCGATTTGCCACTGCGCCAGGCTTGCCAAGAGGATATCTTGGGAGCTAACGCAGTGGTTCACGTTCGTCTGTAGAACTTTGATTGGTCTCTGGGTCATTACTGGGCCGAATCAATTACCTCCATTGCGGTTGTACCGCCGGCCGTCGAGCGTGTGGATCGAAGTTCCCATGCCCCGATGCCACGTGCTTTTGGAGGAGTGCAAAGCTTGCCGCCCATGACGTGATTGGACGGCAGCTTTGCTTCCTCACAAACCAGACATTTCGGCGAGGCCCTACATGTCCCCGCTTTATGACCCTCACTGCCGCATCTGAAGCAGACCGAGCTCCGATCTGCTTCAATGTTGCATAAACGACGCGTGTGCCCTATCCTCATACATTTGAAGCATCGGAGCGGGAGCTGTTCCAATGCTCGCACACGCGCCGAACTCCATCCCGCCAGTATTCTTCCCTTGTCTAGCAGCAGTTTTGCTGCCGTGACAGGGCAGTGCACCACAGTTGCTCCTAGTCCTCCTGGTCCTGGTTTTATAGGGCCAACTCGTATGTGGTCCCTCTGGCATTGGCCATTTCTGGCTATGACCTCCGTCAGCTCTTCTATCCCGACCGAGTCGTCGAGGTCCAAAATCCTCAAGTCGACCGACTTGACCGGTCGGGATATGTTCGCTACCCCTTCCAACGTGGCCTTGAGTCTACTGGCCAGCGCGTCCGCCTTTTCGCTTCCATCCTCACCGGGGATTTCGAGGATGCGTGCCCCCGTTACTGTCCTCCTCATTTTTATTTCCTGGACACCTAATGCAAGGGCGTCCACTTCTTTCCTTGCCCTCCCCAGTACTTCAGTGTACGTGGTGCCTGCCATCGCCGCCTCTTCCGATATCGAGACTACTACTGCCGCCGTCTTTGGGGGTGTCAGCTTCGGTTTCGGCTTTGCCCTCTGCATCTTCTGAGCCGCTGCAAGTTGCTTGTCGCCCTCCTTCCTTTCTTTTTCTGCCACTTTTTGTCCCTTCCCATTGGGGTTAGGAAGGTTGGCGGGTTGGGGGGTTTTCCCCTTTCCCTTCCTCTTTCGCCCCACTACCGTTGCCCATGTCTCCTCTTTGGGCTCCTCCTTCTCCTCTCTTCTTTCTGGGTTCGTTGCAGCCGGTGTGACTGTCGCCTTCCCCTTGTCCTTTTTTACAGACACCTCCTTTCTTTGCGCTGTAAGAGTGGGAGTCATCTTAGATGCCTTGGATGTTCCAGGGACTGGTGCCACTCCCTCCTCCTTCCTTTTATCCGCTGCTAGCGGTGGTCTGAGCCTTTCAGCTGGGAGCAGTCTCCCCTCCAGGCCCTCCAATCTGGCTGAGACCATGTTGCCCACAGAGACCATTATATTTTTGTGGTACTGTTGCAGCAGTTCCTCCAGCCCTGCATTCTGTGACCCAATTAGTTGCATGTCTGCTTCCATTTCGGTCACGATTCTCCTTCTTGCATCCTTAACCTCGATGCACTTTTCAGTATATCCCCTCTTGGTGGCATTTAGCTGTGCTCGGAGATTGTCCACTTCCTGGGCTAGCCTCCGATTCTCCGCCTCAATTCGCCGTATCTCCTCATTTGTGGAGCGACCCGCCAGTCCATCAATCAGGATTTGTAGGGCGTCCCCCGCTTCATTAATCTCCTTTCGGAGACCACCCTTTATATTTGAGGACTTTTTTATTGCTTCCCTCATCATATCGAGCTTTGCCATTGCCCGCCATCTCAAGTCCTCTTTTACTTGACCCTCTGATTCTTCTGTCTCCTGATTCCAATCCTCTATTTTGGATTGCCCTTTGCCCTTCATATATTGGGCCCTCGCTGCTGTGGGTTGAGTAAACTCAAACTCATGCTCCGACAGTTCTCGCGATGCCTCCCTCTCTAGTTCCTCCTCTTCTTCTATCTCCTTCTTCTTCTGGAGCCTTCTCATTGCCTGTGTATAGCCCTCGTGGTGCTCCTTTTGTGGGACGTTTTTCCCTTTTCCCGCTTTTTTCTTCGCGTTCGGCTTTGAAGCCGAACTGCTCCCTCCGTCTGAGCTAGACTCTCCTTTATCGGCATCTCCGTGCTTCCTTTTCCCACCTGCTACCGTCTTTGGTGATTGTATCACCTCTCCTATCTCCATTGGCAGTCTCTCTAGTGAGATACTGCACTCTCTCACCAAACCCGCGCGCATGACTGGGGGTGCAGAGCTTCTGCCACTCCTCCGTACGCTCTCCTCATTTCTCGCCTCCGATGCCTCGTCGTCTCCACATGTGCCGGAGATCTTAGGCATTTTCGGCTTTCATAAAAATGCAACAGTTATACAATTGTCGCTCTACCCCTCTACAATGTTTGTCCAAGCAGAAGACTCACCAAAACGGTGAGTCCCGTGATTGGACAGCCACAAACACCCTCAAAATCCTAAAACCTAACCTTATGTTAGGTTAGGTTAGGTCAACTTAGGTTAGGTTTGAGTACTGGCAGATGCCTCCCACAAACCTAACTCCAGAGAATCTCCAACTCTCAACTTACGTCAGTGACGTCTTCGGGACTCCGGTAGAGTCCGTCCGCTCCCAACCAACGCCGTTGACGGTTCTCCTCCAACTATCACGGCCGCGATTTTATTCAACCCAACCTAAGGTTAGGTTTTGAAAATCACGGAAAACGTGATAACTTTTGTATCTGTTGAGATACAGCGCTCCTTCCTATATCAAAAGATAGCTTGTCCAAATGCCTAACGAAAGCCGTTAGTCACTTGTACAAGCCACCCGTAGTTTCCTCGCAACTTTGTTTTCCGAGACCGCGATGTCGTCGAGATAGGCGAAAAAATCGACCTTTGGTAGAAGTTCCACCACACCTCGACTAGTCGTCGGAGCTCAACAAAACCCAATTCACGTGCAAGATCGAGAGTCAGTCCGTTTATACAAAGCAAAAAGTCGTCAGAAAGTCCAAATGGTTCGCCAAAAAAGAGTTTACAAAAATGTAAACAAACTTTTTTGGCGAAAAACACAACACCAAATCTCACAAACGAGAAACCGAAAATAATTTCGGGCCCCTTGGAGTTAGGTGGTGTTATGTGGTGTTCGTTGTTAGCAACTACCGAAAACTATCCCCTCACAAAGTTACAACCCTCTACGTGCAGTTCAAGTACTCCGAAAGTCCATAACCTAACCTAACCTAACCTAACCTAACCTAACCTAACCTAACCTAACCTAACCTAACCTAACCTAACCTAACCTAACCTAACCTAACCTAACCTAACCTTTTTTTTTTTTTTTTTTTTTTTTTTTTTTTTTTTTTTTTTTTTTTTTTTTTTTTTTTTTGACGGAAGGAAATGCATGAAATTGCATACCCGCTTCCCACAGCGCGTGGTCCACGGGTGATGTGGGGCTCTCCCCGGCAGACGGCCGGGGCCTACCCACTAAAACCTGCCGATGTCCCTCACAAAAGAGGACGGTAATGGGATCGGCCGAAGCCATGCACCACTATCCGCCCTCGGAAAGACCCGCCCAGACGGGGCAGGTCCCCTCTCGGGTTAGGGGGGAGGCTCAGGAACATCCGAGTCTCGCCCCCACAGACAGGACAAAGGGCGTGCAATGTCCGACAGCGCGCAAACCGCCAGACTGCCCCTCGTCAAGGACAGGAGACACGCAACTGTATCCCTCCTGCCCTAACGACTGTCTCGTGGGGACACATATGGGTTGCCCCACATGTGTCCCACTCCCCGATAGCCCCGGTGACCATCCCTCCCCCCGGTACACCGTTCCTTAGTCGCGACTCTGGCCGCGGCCCCACCGAGGCCCGATCACCCCACACACCGAACGGTGTGTGTTGCAGTCGGACCCCGACGACCCCGCGGCCAGAGTGCGAGATGGAAAGCTTCCTCCCCCACATACGTAGGTTGAACTCCCTGGTTCCCCTAACTACCAGCCATCCCGCTCCACATCGGCAAGCCAGAGGGTTAAGGTAGGCTGGTAATCTTCGCGGATTCTGAGCCTCACATACGGTCGCACACAAGTGCACGGCCGCCATGAAAGGCCCGTCCTCCGGTCCGCACGGGGAAACGCAGGGTACGGAAGCCTGGCTCCCACCAGGAAACAAGAAGCCCGCGGCCCCCCCGCCCGCCCCAACCGGCAGCGCATCCGGGACCCTCTCTAAGGAGAGGGATGGAAGCGACGCCGACAGGGGCGGGCAGGGGGGGAAGGTAAGTGTAGAGGTAAGTGTTTGTGTAATGTGTAAGTTGTAATTAGTGTTACGTGTGTGAGTGACAGTGTATGTGTGTTACTGCTGGTGTGTGAGTGTATGCAAGTGTGTCCGTTAGTGTGGTGTATGAGTGTGTGATGAGTGTATCGGTGACCGCCCCTCCGAGGCCATGCCACCCCCGAGGGGGGTGTCTCACGGCCCCGGAGGGGCGATCACCGGCACTCTGAGTGTAAGTGATGTAAGTCTGTAAATGTGTAGTTGTGTGTGTGGTGTATAAGTGTAGGTGCGCGCGTGGGGTCCCCAGCCCGGGCAGAAGCCCGAGTCAGGGAGCCCACACGCGCACTAGGGGCGCGGGCCCCGAGTTCCTGGTCATGGTGGGAGTTGTCGCCTGTACCGGCGACGCCTAACTCCCACCCTTCTACTCCGGCGAGTGCCCGCCAGAGCCGCCTCCTCGCGGATTCTCTCCGCGTCCTCCTTCTGCGACATCACGGTCTCGCAGAAGGAGGAGACCGCCTCCCAGGACCTGCGGCTGCCCAACATAGAGCGAACTACGTTGGGGAGGGTCAGGTCCTGTCCAATCACCAGCGAGAGCGCATAGCGCTCCGACGACCACGCACTACAGACCTCTAAGGTGTGCTGTGCTGTGTCCATCGGGGCACCGCACTCATGGCACACTGGTGACTCCTCACGCCCAATCCGGTGCAGATACCTCCCGAAGCAGCCATGCCCGGACAGTATCTGCACCAGTCGGAAAGTCAGCTTTCCGTGCCGCCTCTCCCTCCAGTCTCTCAGGACGGGCTGAAGGGCGGCCAGGGTGCGGAGGCCGGCAGCAGGGGACGCGAGTCTCTGTTCCCAGATGCTCATTACGTCCTCTTCGGCTTGTCGTCTGGCTGCCACCATTTCTATGGGAGCAAGACGGTCGCCTCTTGCCCTTGCCGTTACACGCGTCCTGTAGACCGTCGCAAGGACTTGGGCATCTAAATCCCATGGAGCCATGCCCGCGAGGGCACAGGCGGCGTCCGTAGAAATGGTGCGGTAGGCATAAATGGCCCGAGAAGCTACTACCCTCTGGGGTCTCCTCAAGAGAGCTCTATTCTGGGAGTTAAGGGCGTCGACCCAGACCGGAGCCCCGTAGAGGGCCATACTTCTCACTACCCCCGCATATAGGCGCCGACACACGGCATTTGGTCCCCCTAAGTTCGGGAGCAGGCTCCCCAATGACATCGCCGTTTTTTCAAGTTTAGGCGCTAGCTGCTTGAAGTGATGGGTGAAGCTCCATCTCCCATCTAGCAGTAGGCCCAAATACTTGATATGCTGTCTAAAAGCGATGGGCTCCCCTTCTATTCTCATCGTCGTGTTTGCCGGAGGTCCTCTGCGTGGGCCGTGAAACAGGATCACCTCAGTCTTGTCCACGGCTACCTCGAGACCTAGCCTTCTTATGCGATGGATGACAAGATCAGTGCCGGCTTCAGCTAGGTGCTTCGCAGCTCTAAGGTTCCTTCCCCTCGCTGTAATTAGAGTATCATCTGCATAGCAGAATATACTCATGCGGGGAAGGAGCGTGCCGCGGAGCACCCAGTCATACCCGAGGTTCCACAGGAGCGGCCCCAACACCGACCCCTGTGGAACACCGCAAGCCATTCTCCTAGAGACGATTTGTCCCGAGTTCCCGGTGTACAAAACCCTTCTATCCGACAAGTAGTCCTCCACAATTTTGGCCAAGTAGTCCGGGATTCTATGGAACACCAAGGCGTCCTTTATGCACTGGTAGGGGAGAGAGTTAAAGGCATTGCGGATATCGAGAGAAACCGCTACCATGACCTCTCCCCGTCCAGTTGCCTTGTCACTCTCACCCTTGAGCGCTAAAATCGCGTCAACTGTGGACCTCTGTCTCCTAAACCCGAACTGTTTATCGGACAAGTCGGGTCCCGAATTCTCCAAATGACTCACAATGCGGTCTGCGATAACTCTTTCATAGAGCTTGCAGACATCGTTAAGAAGGACCACCGGGCGATATCCCGACGGGGAGTCTGCAGGCTTGCCTTCCTTGCACAACAGCACCAGTCTGCCGCGTTTCCAGCACCTAGGAAACTTTCTATGAACGAGGCAGTCGTCCATGAGAGCCCTGAAGTGGGGTCCTAGGTGCTTCATTGCAATCAAGAGGACTTTACCCGGGACTCCGTCGGGACCCGGAGCCTTCTTCTTGAGTCTTAGCCTCTCCATCATACAGTCCATCTCCCCGTCCGTGACCGGGGGGATGTCTGAGCCTCCTGTAATCAATTCCCTGCTCCGAAGATGAGACCGATCTACGGGACGGAGGACAGAGTCCGTCACTGGAGGCTCAGATGGGAAGAGGGTTGAAATTACCCTGCGGAGGAGCTCGGGGTCCATGTTCTCCGTGGAGGGTGGATGGTGTTTAAGGCGATTCCTAATAAGTTTATAGGGGCGCCCCCATGGATCCCTGTTTAGGTCCCCGATGAACTCCTCCCAGGCTGTTGTTTTCGCACGACAGATGGCCTCTTTAAGTTCCTTTTTGGAACTTGCATACTCTCTCTTGAGTGTACTTTCCTCTTCTGGATCGGCCCGCCTTCTGCGATGGTTTCGGAGTAGCGCTCTCCTCCTCTGCATGCATCTTTTTCTTAGGGTGTCTAACTCCCCAGTCCACCAATAGACCTGGGTTCGCCTAACGGGTCCATTTGAGCGAGGCATTGAAGCATTGCAGATTGCGGTGAGCGCTTCCTCCACCCTATCCGCCAGAACTTCTGTGTCTCCGTTCTCCATTACTGTGTCGAGAATCCACGCCTGCAAAATGGAGGATTCATTGGCCATGTCAACATCCAGCTTAGCTTGCGACCATCTCGGAAAGCTAAGGTTATTCGTTCCCGGAGGGCTGTTGTGATTGGCTCTCATCGGAGGGGAGATCTTAAATCGAATATAGGTATGGTCCGATAGTGTCTCCTCCTCCGTGAGAACCTCCCAGCCGTTTACTCTTCTAGCCAGTTCTGGGGTCGCAAACGTTAGGTCAACGATTGACCCCACTGTGCGGCCCATCCACCTCCTGACAAAAGTGAAGTTCGAGCCCCTGTTCAGAACTTCTAGGCCGGAGGCTGTCGCCCAGTCCAAGACAAGTTCACCCTCTGGTGAGTTACTGGGGGAACCCCAAGCCGTGTGTTTGGCATTGAAGTCCCCCAGTATCAACATGTGACGTGTCGAAAGTCTGCCCACTACTTCCGACATCATGTCCACCCATCTCTCGTATTCTCTGAAAGGACGGGTGGGGGAGAAGTATACCCCAATGATAGTGACCCCTCCCCACATTATAGCTACGTATCCTGAGCCCTTTTCTCTTAAAGTGAATGGGGGGGAGAACGCAGCTGTGGTAGGGGTCACTATGACTACCGAGCCATCGGTATCCGCTATCCAGTTCCTGGATGCCGGAACGAAGTATGGTTCGGAGAAGACGACCATATCTGCCCTTTCATTGGCGGCGCTTTGTAGGATTAGGTCCTGTGCGGCCGCGCAATGATTGGCATTGCTTTGGAGGAAGTTCACGGTTGTACTATCCATTGGATGGTGTGTGAACTACCTCCATAGCTGTTGTCAGCTCTGCCGTCTTACTGTTTGCTCTGCGCCATTGAGGTTGGGAGGGCCTTATCTTGGTTGCAGAACAGCTTCTGCCGCCCATTTTGTGGTTGTGTGGGCGTTTTGCGTCCATGCAGATTAGGCACTTCGGTGAGGCTGAGCAGGATGCTGCTTTGTGGCCCGGGGAGCCACACCTGAAGCAGACATCGCTGCGATCTACGTCGCAGGGGCAGGTTCTCCTTGTATGCCCCGCGTTCATACATTTAAAGCACCTCATGGGCGAGGGCTCTAGTAACTGAACGCGGGCACAGCTCCAGCCTACCAGCAGCCTCCCCGATTCTGCCAGTTTCTTTGCCGCTTCAATGGGGCAGCGGGCAATGGTCACAAATAGACCACCCGGACCTGGGCGGAGGGCACCCACTTTTGTCTGTTCGGCTTTGCAACCGCCTTGGGAGGCAATCTCCTCCATAATTTCCTCTGGTGAGACTGAGTCATCCAGGCCCGTGATACGCACATCAGTGCATTTGACAGGCCTGGAGACTTTTGCAATACCCTCGAGAACCGCGGACAGTTGAGTACTGAACTGGTCAATTTTGTCCTCGCCGACCGTTTTCGGTAGCTCATACTTGCGAGCACCTGTTGCTGTCCGGCTTATCTTAAGACCCCTAGGGTCAATGCCTAGATTGGTGAGGTTGATCTCCCTCCTGGCTTTTGCGATGGCTTTGGCGTAAGTCGCATCGGTAGCATCATCCTCCACTGGAATGTCGATGATGACCACCGAAGTTTTTGGCACCCTAAGTTTGCGCTTCCTTGGTGGTTTGGGTTTCTTGTCAGGGAGAGGGGCCTTGCCAGAGGGAGGTTTGCGCCCTCCTGTTTGTTGGGAAGAGGAGGGATGAGGAGAAGGAACTGACGCCGGAGGTGTCTTTTTCTTCTTCCCTTTACGAACTACCTCTGACCACTGTTGCCCATTGTCCACGGGGTTGTGCACCTCTCGCGAGTGAAGCAGCTCCTGATTCTGCATTTGACCTACCTTCTCTGGGGGAGAGACAGGTGGTGCAGCTTGGGCCTTATCCAGCTTATTATGCAGTTTTGAGGGTTTTTGATCACCTTTACTGCCATTTACAGGACCTTTAGGTCGCTCCTCCTTCGCCGCGCCGCTCTGTATCGCAGCTTTTGTCTTCGCACCCTTCTTTTTGGGGGCCTTTTTAGCAGTCGAGCCTCCTGCTTTGCCTGTTTGGGAAGGCGCTGGGGTGCCGCCCACGTGCTTTCCAACCTCAGTCGACTTTTTATCTGCTGCCAGGGGGGGACGCAGATTTTTAGCCGGAAGCAAGCGATCCTCGATACCTTCCAATTTGGCATCGAGCATTGTTCTGAGCGAGCCCAACAGGAAGTTCTGTAGCTGACCCACTTTAACGGAGGAAAGCTCCGAGTTCTCGTCGATGTTGTTCTCGTTGGCACCCTCTCTGTTCTGGTGTTCGCCGTGTCTAGCATCAGGGATAAGCTCGTGCCTTATCTCAGCCGTTTTATATTTGGCTTTGACCGCTTTTACGGTTTTGTCGCCCTCCTCTCTGGCTTTCCGTAGAGCGGCCACCTCCGCTCGCAGATGATTGAGCTCCTCCCCCAATCTTTTGTTGTCTGCCCTGAGGGTAGACAGCTCGTCATTAGTTGTGATGTTTAGGGCCTGGTTAAGGAGGGCGCCTAGTGAGGTGGCGGCATCATTAAACTGCCTCCATATTGTACCCTTTATGTTACCACACTTACGGGCGCTGGTCAGAATGTTTCTGACTTGCTCCATCCCGATTTTGTGAATCTCCTTCATTGAGGTAGGCGGAGCCTTCGGCATGGAGTTCCAGTCTACCTCAGAGTCAGAGGTGCCGTACATCTCTTTCTCATACTCTATATCACCAGCCACGTTGGTGTTGAAGCGTTTGAGGTACTTTTTCGCTTGCGCGAGGCCTACAGAGTGTCCCCTCGCACTTGTAGGTATTTCTCCCTCACCCGCCACTTCCATGTCCGAGTCGGTCTTTGGATCCTCCGAGTCTGACAAGACATTGGGTTCTTCAGCTGCCAGCCTCTTAGCGGAGTGTTCAGTGAGTGTGTCATTGCTGCCTCCGCTGTCTGAGTTTTCTTCAGAAGAACTCATCTCATCCCTAGTCCTCTTGTTGCCTGCCGTAAGGGCGCTGGTACTCGGCAAAGGTAAAGGTAAAGGCTCGAGTATAACAGTAGGAACAAGAGGGTTCTTCTCCTTCCCTACACCAGCTACGGGAGTGTGATCCGCATAGCTCAGGTTAAGTCCGGCACCTTCACCCGTTTGTGATGGTGTTTTGGGGGGAGGAGGAGGTGGATCCGCCTTGCGAACTACGATGTTCGAGATAATTTTGATTTTCTCCTCCTCGCCCTTTGGAGTCTCTTCCGTTCTCATCATAGACCTTGTGTTAGGTCCACTGCGTCTACAAGGGGAGCGATCCCGCTCACTCTCGGTTTTGGTCTTAACTCCAGCAAGGGATTCAGTCGAGGAGTACACGTCTTTGACTCTCTCCAGACTGTTTTGGGAACCCCTCAGCTGTCGGTCCCTTGAAGAACCGCATGCCGAACCAGGTTTTTTGTCAGTGGGTGGATGGCCACGTCCCCTACCCATACTACCGCCACTAGCACTACGAAGTTTGCGAGTGTTCTCCCTCTGCATCTTCGCAGGCGTCAAGTTGCTGACCGTGTTGTCCGGGTTATGATCCTTGCCCGAGTCGTCTTCGCCAGGAGGTGCATCCATGCGTGCACCTTGTCCGTCCCCTCCGTTCGGGGGTTTCATTTCCGCACTCCGCGCGTCATCGCCCGCGCAGGGCCCATCCCCTCTGGACGGGGAATCAAGAACCGCAACAGCACTCCGCGCTTCACCGCCCGCGCTAGGCCCATCCCCTCGGTACGGGGATTCCTCAACAGCACTACTCCGCCCACTTCCGCCTGGGCTCGGCTCCACTGACGTCAAATTGGGGTTTGTTTTATTTAAATTCAAGTTCTCCATTTTGAGTCCCACGAGTTAGGATCGGAAATACAGTCGACACAGACAGAGCCGCCTTATCTGTGCAAGGCTATGGTTGTGAAGGTGGGGGTCGCCCGTTCCCCACCTCCAGAGGACGTGTAGCGACCGGCAAAAACCGCCGGCCACGAACCCCTCGCCCACGTCCAGCTTGGGCTGGTTGTTTTTTATTGTGGTTGTCTCCACTTGAGGACACCCAATGAAGGGCAGCCCCACCCCGGCTCCGCGCTTGCGGAGAAACGGGGTCGGCCGGTGGTTGCCGAAGCACCGACTGATCATGACTTCATGACCAGCCGGCCCACCGCCCTCGCTGGCACGGCCGCTACCCGGGTTACCCCCGGGACGCCCGCCCAGCCCGGACCGCGTCGCCGCCTCCCGGCTTACCGCCGGGGCGCCGACCCGGAACCCTCACCCAAGAATCAGGAGTGAAACTCCCAACACCCCTCAGACGACCCAAAGCGGGTCAACGACGACCCCCCCCCGCAGGGAGGATCGAACCCACCACCACCACGCCCGTCAGCCGCTACCCGGAATACGTCCAGGACGCCTGACGGGCTCCTCTTTGTCACTCGTTGGCGCCACCCGGGGGACACGTGCAGGGTAACTAAGGGCCAAACGCCTGCGGACGTGAGTGACTTGTCCCCCAACCTAACCTAACCTAACCTAACCTAACCTTTTTTTTTTTTTTTTTTTTTTTTTTTTTTTGACGGAAGGAAATGCATGAAATTGCATACCCGCTTCCCACAGCGCGTGGTCCACGGGTGATGTGGGGCTCTCCCTGGCAGACGGCCAGGGCCTACCCACTAAAACCTGCCGATGTCCCTCACAAAAGAGGACGGTAATGGGATCGGCCGAAGCCATGCACCACTATCCGCCCTCAGAAAGACCCGCCCAGACGGGGCAGGTCCCCTCTCGGGTTAGGGGGGAGGCTCAGGAACATCTAAGTCTCACCCCCACAGACAGGACAAAGGGCGTGCAATGTCCAGCAGCGCGCAAACCGCCAGACTGCCCCTCGTCAAGGACAGGAGACACGCAACTGTATCCCTCCTGCCCTAACGACTGTCTAGTGGAGACACATATGGGTTGCCCCACTCGTGTCTCACTCCCCGATAGCCCCGGTGACCATCCCTCCCCCCGGTACACCGTTCCTTAGTCGCGACTCTGGCCGCGGCCCCGCCGAGGCCCGATCACTCCACACACCGAACGGTGTGTGTTGCAGTCGGGCACCGACGACCCCGCGGCCAGAGTGCGAGATGGAAAGCTTCCTCCCCCACATACGTAGGTTGAACTCCCTGGTTCCCCTAACTACCAGCCATCCCGCTCCACATCGGCAAGCCAGAGGGTTAAGGTAGGCTGGTAATCTTCACGGATTATGAGCCTCACATACGGTCGCACACAAGTGCACGGCCGCCATGGAAGGCCCGTCCTCCGGTCCGCACGGGGAAACGCAGGGTACGGAAGCCTGGCTGCCCACCAGGAAACAAGAAGCCCGCGGCCCCCCTGCCCGCCCCCAACCAGCGGCGCATCCGGGACCCTCTCTAAGGAGAGGGATGGAAGCGACGCCGACAGGGGCGGGCAGGGGGGGAAGGTAAGTGTAAAACCTAACCTAACCTAACCTAACCTAACCTAACCTAACCTAACCTTTTTTTTTTTTTTTTTTTTTTTTTTTTTTTTTTTTTTTTTTTTTTTTAACGGAAGGAAATGCATGAAATTGCATACCCGCTTCCCACAGCGCGTGGTCCACGGGTGATGTGGGGCTCTCCCTGGCAGACGGCCAGGGCCTACCCACTAAAACCTGCCGATGTCCCTCACAAAGGAAGACGGCCGTGGGATCGGCACGAGGCCATTCACCACAGTACCGCCCCCAAAAAGAACCCGCCCAGACGGGGCAGGTTCCCTCTCGGGTTAGGGGGGAGGCTCAGGAACATTCGAGTCTCACCCCCCAGACAGGACAAGAGGCGTGCAATGTCCGGTGGCGCGCAAACCACCAGACTGCCCCTCGTCAAGGACAGGAGACACGCAACTGTGTCCCTCCTGCCCTAACGACTGTCTCGTGGGGACACATGTGGGTTGCTCCACACATGTCCCTCTCCCCGATAGCCCCGGTGACCTTCCCTCCTCCCCAGTACACCGTTCCTTAGTCGCGCCCATGACCGCGGCCCCGCCGGCGCCCGACCACCCCACACACCAAACGGTGTGTGTTGCAGCCGGGCACCGACGACCCCGCGGCCATGGTGCGAGATGGAAAGCTCCCTCCCCCACATACGTAGGTTGAACTCCCTGGTTCCCCTAACTACCAGCCATCCCGCTCCACATCGGCAAGCCAGAGGGTTAAGGTAGGCTGGTAATCTTCGCGGATTTAGAGCCTCGCATACGGTCGCACATAAATGCACGGCCGCCATGGGAGGCCCGTCCTCCGGTCCGCACGGGGAAACGCAGGGTACGGAAGCCTGGCTGCCCACCAGGAAACAAGAAGCCCGCGGCCCCCCCGCCCGCCCACAACCGGCGACGCCTCCGGGACCCTCTCTAAGGAGAGGGATGGAAGCGACGCCGGCCGGGGCGGGCGGGGGGGGGAAGGTAAGTGTAAAGGTAAGTGTTACTGTGTAGTGTAGTTGTGTTTAGTGTTAAATGACTGTGTGATGATGTGTGTGTGTGATTGCAAGTGTGTGAATGCATGCGAGTGTGTCCGAAGGGTATAGTGTATGTATGTGTGATAGGTGGACCGGAATCCGCCCCTCCGGGGCCGTGCAACCCCACTGAAGGGGTATCCCACGGCCCCGGAGGGGCGATCACCGGCCACCTCTAAGTGTAAGTGATGTGAGTCTGTATATGTGTGTGTGTGTGTATGTGTGTGTGTGTTTGTGTGGGTGTGCATGTGCATGGTCACCGGGCCGAAGGGAGGGGTCGCAGGAGCGAACCAACCCCGGCCCGGAGAGCACCACATACACACCAAGGGGGCGCGGGCCCCAAGTCCCTGGTCACTGGTTAGGGAGGCAGCAGTTGCGCATAGCGCCTGCTTCTCCTCCCTCCTCTACGGCGGCGTGGATTTCCACGCGCGTCTTCACGTGCCCTCTCTGCGGCCTCCTTCTGTGACATAACTTCTTCACAGAAGGAGGCAACTGCCCTCCAGGTCCTATCACTGCTCAGCATGGCACGTATCACGCTGGGCAGCGATAAATCGCGGCCGGTATATGCCTCCAATATGCTGCGCTGCGGCCGCCAGGCGCTGCACTCCGCAAGGGTGTGCTGCGCTGTGTCGTCCGCAGCGCCGCACTCGTGACACGTCGGGGTCGTTTCCTTTCTGATGCGGTACAGGTAGTGGCCGAAACACCCGTGTCCGGTCAGTACCTGCACCAAACGGAAGGACAAACTTCCATGCCTCCTCTCGCACCAGCTCTCTAGGACCGGGCAAATGGCTCTGATCGTTCGAGCACCAAACTCAGCGTTGCTCAGTTGGTCTTGCCATTTGGACGATCTCCAGTCCTCCGCGTCCCTACGGGCCTGGAGAAGGCTTTCCGGGGTGGGTCGTTCGCCCCTACTTCGCGCTTCCTCACGAGTGGAGTGGATGTCCGCCAGGATACGGGCATCCAACTCCCAAGGAGGGGTGCCGGCGAGAGCACATGCCGCCGCGAAGGAAATAGTGCGGTACCCTCGTATCGTCCTATTCGAGACTACTCTCTGAGGCCTACGTAGGAGCGCTCTATTGGTGGCGTCTAGCTTGTCTATCCAGACAGGGGCACCATAGAGCGCCATACATCTAACCACCCCAGAGAATAGCTTCCGGCAGCGGATCCCAGGGCCTCCGACATTTGGGAGCATCCTTCCCAAAGCGAGCGCGGTCTTCTCGATCCTCGGGGCCAGCCGTTGGAAGTGGTGATGGAAGTTCCAACGGCTGTCCAAGTGTAGTCCCAGATATTTGATGCACTCCTTATATGGGATCGTGACTCCGTCGATGATAAGGCAGGAGCCCGCAGGAGGACCACGTCTGGGACCATGGAAGGCAATGACATCGGTCTTTGTGGTTGCGACTTCCAGTCCCAGCTTCCGAATTCTGCCTATTACGAGGTCTGCTCCGATTCTCGCTAGGCTATTCACGGAGGTGAAGTCATTGCCACGCACAACGATTAACGTATCGTCGGCGTAGCATATGACATTCATGCGTGGCAGGAGCGCTCCGCGAATAGCCCAATCGTAGCCCATGTTCCACAGGAGCGGTCCGAGGACCGACCCCTGTGGAACACCTCTCACCATCCTGTGGGACGCCAATCGGCCATCGTGGTCGATGTATTGCACGTCTCTCTCATTCAGGTAATCCTCAATAATCTTTCTGAGGTACCGAGGGAGGCCGTGGTATTTCAGGGCATCTTTTATGCAGCAGTAGGGGAGAGAGTTGAATGCGTTAGCTATATCTAGGGATATAGCTATAGCTATCTCTCCCCTACTGATCGCGTCCTCAATGAGCCTTTTCAGTCGAAGGAGTGCATCAACGGTCCCTAGCGCCTTCCGAAAGCCGTATTGGTTGGGCGAAAGGTTGGGGCCCACTGAGTCCATGTGCTGCGTGATCCGGTCGGCGATGATCTTTTCAAAGATTTTGCCGACCTCGTCTAACAGTACGATGGGGCGGTACGCAGCTGGAGAATCTGTTGGTCTGCCTTCCTTGGCCAGCAGACACAGACGCCCAATCTTCCACATTTTGGGGAACGTTCCCCTGTCCAGGCAGGCGTTATAGAGGGCCCTGGTATACTCTCCGAGGTGCTCCATGGCTAGGGGGAAAATACGGCCAGGGACACCATCGGGGCCCGGGGCCTTCTTTTTATACCTGAGCCTGTCCACTGCCTCATTAAATTCTTCCTCATCGATGGGAGGGAATTCGCGGTCTTGATCCCGCTCGATATCATTGGGAAAGGCCATTCGCGGTGCCAGATCCGGAGTTGAGGATGGGAATAGAGTATATATTACTCTATCAAGTAACTCCGGGTTCATGGTTTCCGTGGGTGGCGCTTGGGTCTGAAATTTCTTACGAACCATTTTGTAAGGCCTACCCCACGGATCCCTGTCCAGTTCCGCGAGGAACTCTGCCCAGGCGTCCGATTTGGCTTGGCAGATTGCTGCCTTTAGCGACTTCTTCGCGGCGTTATACGCGGCACGCAGTCGCTGCTCCTCACCCTCCGTCCTATGACGCCTTCTACGGAGTCTGAGCAGGGCCCTTCTAGACCGGTATGTGTTATTCCGGAGAACGCTCAGGCCATCATTCCACCAGTAAACATGCCTTTTGGGTGGCACCTCCCCCACCCTAGGCATTGAGGCGTTACACACCTCGGTTAGGGCATGTTTGAGGTGATCAGCTGCGCTTTCAGTGTCTGGATCAATTTCGGGAGGAATCGCCCAAGCCTGGACAGCAGCAGCTTCATCAGCAGCCTCCTTGCTGAACTTGGTCAGCGACCATCTGGGGAAGTGGGGTTCCCGCAATTGATGCGGGGATGGTATTTCCATGCCAGACTCTGGAGTAAGCCAGAATCTTATATACCGGTGGTCTGACATGGAATACCTATCCACGATGACCTTCCAATCGCGGAAACGTGGTGCGAGAGCTGGGGTAGCAAACGTGATGTCCACTATTGACCCTCCCCCAGCCCTAACGCAGGTAAACACGTTTCCGCGGTTCATGACCTCAACGCCCTGTGTCCTGGCCCATTCTATAACGAGTTCGCCCTTAACCGTGTTCCTGGGGGATCCCCACGCAGTGTGCTTTGCGTTAAAATCCCCCAGGATGATCATTTTGGCGGTCTCGTTCCGACGGACGACCCGCGCAACCTCATCGATCCAAACTTCGTATTGTGCGACGGTTCTATTGGGGGAGAAGTAAACAGCAATAAACCTAAATTCCCCCCAATCCGCCACAACAATACCGGATCCCCTTTCCCTGACTTGGATGGGTGGGGAGTAGAGGTGTGTGCGAGGGATGAGTATTGCGACACTTCCTTCTACGTCACTCACCCAATTGTCCCTGTCTGGGACGAAGTAGGGTTCAGCGAACACCGCGATGTCCACTGTCCACTCTTTGACCATTTGCAGCAGGAGATCCTGGGCTCCTGCCGCATGGTTAATGTTCCCTTGGAGGAAGTTGATTGGTCTACGGAACATTAGACGGATTTTCAACTTCCTCCTGGGCAGTGACTACCTCCATGGCTGTTACCTTATTGGCCCGGGTCTTGGGGGCCCTTGATCTGGCAACAGCTGGGGGTTTGCATTTGCTGCTCCCCATCACGTGGTCCGACTTGAGGCCAGCCTTAGAGCACACCAAGCACGACGCAGTCTTATCGCACTCGATAGCTTTGTGGCCTGTATCTCCGCATCTGTAGCACACTCCGCTAAGGTCCGCCGAACTTGGGCAGAGCTTTCTGGTGTGCCCCGTACCCATGCATTTAAAGCACCGCATGGGTAGGGGGGCCAGGTGCTGCACAGATGCGGAGGTCCATCCGACGAGTATCTTGCCCTTTGTGTTTATCGTTTTGGCCGCTGCCACTGGGCACTTAACGACGACCACTCCCAGACCATTCCGACCGAAACTTATTCTGCCCACCTTTACCTGGGACACCGAACAACCTCCCGCTGCGGAGACCGCCTCTGCAACCTCTTCCCTCTCCACGGAGTCGTCGATACCCACTATGCGGAGGTCTGCCGTTTTGGTGGGTCTGGACACGTTGATGTGTTCCTGGTAAAGGCACTTCATTTGATCTGCCAGGAGGTCAGCTTTATCCCCGCTGGAGGCCCCAGGGATTTCCAGTTTGCGGCCCCCTGTGGCAGTGGGGCGGATCTTAATTCCTGTGATGCCCAGGTCTCCCAGCTTTATATCGTTCCTCGCCTTTTTTACGATTTGGGAGTACGTGATTCCTCTCTCGATGGCCTCCTCTGAGAGGGTTATGACAACCGCAGTGGAGCGGGGTGGCGAGAGTTTTGACTTTTTCGCCCCGCCACTCTTAGGCTTGGTCGGCTGTTTAGAAGCTGCCTTCCCGGGAGGATTCGGGGGGCGGGAGGAAGAGGGTGCCTTCGTCTGTTTTGTAGAGGCATTTACAGCAGCATCCTTCTTCTTCTCTTTGTCCTTCTTTTGTTTCGATTTGGACTTCTTGTTTTGAACAAGAATCCAGTCCCTCTCTTGGGTAGGTTGTACCTGTTGCGTCTGTGGTCCAGGCCCAGGGTCGGCCTCTTTGCGTCCCTGCTTCTTTAAGGCAGACTGGGAAGTCTGTTTTTTAGAGGCCGGGCCCGAAGAGGCCTTCTGTGACTTGGTGACGCCAGAGGCAGATGGAACAGGATCCGGATTGGGAGCAGTTGGCGGTCCTTGTCCCTGCCCCTTGTCCTTATTCTTGTCTGCTGCCAGAGGGGGGCGGTAGCTTTTATCTGGCAGCAGTCGGTGCTGTATCCCCTCGAATCGGGCATTGATCATATTGCCCAAGGATTCGAGGAGAGATTTTTGGAGGTCCCCCATTGCACCTCCGAGTTGATCCTCGAGGGAGGGTGTCGGAGTCGATATCGGCGTATTGGCTAACCTCGACTTTGCCCCTCCTGTGGGTAGAGCCGGGAAGTCCGTGTGGTATGAGGAAGATGCTTCTCGCATCTTTCCCTTGTCCCTCCGGTTCTTTTCCTCCATCATACGCTTAATAGCAGCTAGTTCGCCTCTCATATTGACCAGCTCCTCGCTGAGCCTTTTGTTGTCGGCTTTTAGTCGGCGAATCTCCTCATTTTCGTCGAGAGGAGATTTTTTCCTGTCCATTCTGTCAAGGATATGCCCCAGTAGCTTGAGGGAGGTGTTGATTCCTCCCTTGACATTGCCCTTGAGATTACTCGATTTCTCGATGTTCTCCCGTATGCGCTCCAGGTGTTTCCGAGCTTGGCTTGTGTCATCCAGAGCTCTCAGTTCGAGGGGAATGCTTTCCCATTCTCGGGACTGCTTTCTCAGGAACCTCCTTCTGGAGTTGATTTTGTTTACTCCATCATCGTCTCCTCCAGAGTAATCCTCTTGCGCAGAACCTTCTCCGGATTGGGCTGAGCTCAGGCTCTCCGGCTCATTAATATTACCATCACCTTGGTACTCTGCGCCGAATTCTTTGGTCCTCTCTGTGACTTTCCTCATGTCTCTCTTAGCCCGCGTTACCCCCGAGGAGCATGGGATAACCGATTGGTCACTCTGACTGGAGCTAGCGGACTTCCTTTTGGTCCTCTTTCTGCTGTTCCTTGATGGTTTGGGTCTAGGACAACCTTTGCTGTTGGTTGAGCTTTCGCTGACGTCACCCTCTCCATCAAGGTCTTTCAGTCTGCGCTTATTGGACTCAGGCGTATAGTCCATAGGGGTCGGGATAGTAGTGACAGAGCTTCCTCCCCGTCCCTGTGTCAAATCAATGGAACCTATGTCCCAGTTTCGCTCAGCCAAGCGTTTTCTAGCCTCTTCAGCGGCATCCTTCGACGTAGGATGTGCAGGAAAGCTTATTTTGAGATCCCTGACCTCATCCCCGCGAGACAAATCGTCTTTGTTGGACTTTTGGATAGTCCCCTCCACTATATCGATTTTCTCTAAGGAGACCACTGGTATGAGCCCAGGAGATCCGACTAAATTGTCGGGATTTGGTGTTAGCCTCTCTGGGTTGGTGGCACATTCCTTTTGTGCACGCAAGGCACTTCGTGTTAGCCTGGTTGGCGTCGACGTTCCATCTGCTAGGTTCAAAAGGGAACCACTTTTGGGAGAGTCAACAGCTGACTTGTAAGACCCTACTGACTCCCTGCTAACGCCTCGACTCAATGTGGTGACAGCGGTAGCACGGCTTCGTGTTCGCTGTACCTTGGGTTCGCCTACTCCGCAAACTGAGCTGGCTCTGCTCTTCTCGTCTCCACTTCTGGACCTCGATCTCGAGGTCGGCTCGCAACATACCGACCTGGAGCTTGAGACAGATCTTTCACGTCTTGGTGCGTCCACGCCCGCACCCGGCTCATCTCCTCCGTACGGAGATTCGATAACCTCATCACTCCGCGCACTTCCGCCCGCGCCAGGCCCATCCCCTCCGTTCGGGGAATCTCCCTCAGCACTCCGCTCGCTTCCGCCCGAGCTAGGCCCACCGGTGACAACAAAAGAAGAGTTTTTAATTTTAGTTAATAATCCCATTTTGAGTCCCACGAGTTAGGATCGGAAATACAGTCGACACAGACAGAGCCGCCTTATCTGTGCAAGGCTATGGTTGTGAAGGTGAGGGTCGCCCGTTCCCCACCTCCAGAGGACGTGTAACGACCGGCAGAAACCGCCGGCCACGAACCCCTCGCCCACGTCCAGCTTGGGCTGGTTGTTTTTTATTGAGGTTGTCTCCTCTTAGGGACACCCAATAAAGGGCAGCCCCGCCCCGGCTCCGCGCTTGCGGAGTAACGGGGTCGGCCGGTGGTTGCCGAAGCACCGACTGATCATGACTTCATGACCAGCCGGCCCACCGCCCTCGCTGGCACGGCCGCTACCCGGGTTACCCCCGGGACGCCCGCCCAGCCCGGACCGCGTCGCCGCCTCCCGGCTTACCGCCGGGGCGCCGACCCGGAACCCACACACGCGAGACTTCTCGCGACACGGAGACAGAACTCCGTAGCCCACACGTCGTCTAGCTTTAGCCGTGGCGGCTCAAAGATACTTTGAGCGGCCACGTTGCCCAGGGTGCACCACGTGGAGGTAGCTAGACTTCGCACCCCAACCTAACCTTTTTTTTTTTTTTTTTTTTTTTTTTTTTTTTTTTTTTTTTTTTTTTTTGACGCTGAGAAATGCATTACTGCATACCCGCTTCACCCAGCGCAGGCTCCACGGGTTATGTGGGGCTCCCCCCTGCGGACCCACCCCCGAATGGGGCTAGTCAAATAGCAGGGGTATACCCACTAAAACTCAGCGATGTCCCTCGCATGGAAGGCGATGCACGGGATCGGCCCGAAGGCCATACACCGCGCGGTTCGCCCCCATTTCGGCCCGCCCTGAAAAGGGCAGGTCCCTCGCGGGTTGGGCGGCACATCTCAGAGACACTCGAGACGTACCCCCCCAGACAGGGCGGAGACGTGCAATGCCGGCTAGTGCGCAAACCAGCCAGCTGCCCCCGACTAGGGACTAGAGATGCGCGACTGTGCAATCTCTAGTCTCTTTCCCATCTATTGGAAGGACCCACACAGGCAGAGCCCTTATCGTGGATCCCTCCCCCCGTACGGTCGCAGCTACCACCGGAGTACGGCCCGACCACAGCCCTGAAAAGGGCGCTATCAGGCCTCAACAACCGGCTCCGCCGCTCCTCTCTGCGCGGCCCCGGAATGATACCGCCCGGACCGGCCGTCACACACACCAAGTGGTGTGTATGGCGGCCGATCCGGGCACCCAGACCGGGGCCGCAGAGGAAATCCCCTTACCTGCGAAACGCAGGTTGACTCCCCATGTTCCTCTCACTAGCAGCGACACAGGCGCACCCGGCAGACGTAACCCTGCCAGGGAACCAGTCGACTGCTAGCCGCTCCAGCCGTCCCCCCCCCGAAAGAGATGGGCACGCTAATGCGTGTCCATCACCTCAGGAAGGTCCTCAGCCGGTACCGCACGAGTACCATGGGGCACGGGAACCGACCGTGCCCGTACGGAAGGTGGGGAGCACCTCTTGCTCCCCATCACGTGTCCGCTCTTGAGACCTGCAGCCGCGCAAACGGCGCAGCGAGTCTCGTTGCGGCAACACGCCGCCTTGTGCCCCTCGAGGCCGCATCTGAAGCAAGCTCCAGAGCGATCCTCATTGGAAGGGCACATCCTCCGTACGTGACCCGTGCCCATGCACTTGAAACAGCGCAGGGGCAACGGGTCCAGGCGTTGTACTTTGGCCGAGGTCCACCCGACCAGCACCCTACCCTCCTTAGCCAAAGTGTTGGCAGCAGCAACCGGGCAACGCAGGAGGGCCATGTTAAGCCCACCTCTACCCACCCCAATTGGTCCCACGATTACATGCTCCGGGGGGCAGCCTCCTTGTGAGGCAACCGCACTCCTTAGCTCATCCGCTCCAACGGAGTCATCCATCTCCGTAACTCTGATATCTACACGTTTGATGGGTCTCGAGACCTCAATTTCACCATCGAACAAACCCTCCAGCTTTGAGGCAAGTTGGTCCGCCTTCGCCCCACTTTCGCTTTCAGCGCCAGGAACCTTGAGTATCAAGGCCCCTGAGGCCGCTCTACCCATCTCTATCCTAGGAATACCCAATTCCGTCAGAGCAATTTGGGACCTGGCTTTGCTCATCACATCCCTGTAAGATACCCCCTTGGCCTCCGCTTCCGGGGGTATCGACAGCACCACAGCAGTGGTGTTTGGCACCTTAGCTTTATGCCTGCCACGCTTCTTCTTTGTTGGGGGCGCCTCAACCAGAGCAGGACCACGCACCGTTTTCTCACTGCTCTTTGGTTTCCCTCTTTTTGTTACCTCAGTCCAGCTCTCATTTGTCCTGCCTTTAGTCTGTGCGACAGGAGGTTTTCTTTTCTGCTGCTGCTTCTGTTGCTGCCCTGATCTGGGCAGAGAACTCTTCTTATTGTCGGAAGCCAGTGGAGGGCGCAGAGGCGGGCGCAACGGATTGCGCCACGCCTCCTCCGACTGACATGCGACTTCCCTTCTCTTTGTCGTCACCGGTACTGCATGACAGCCAGCCTCTTTATATGTGCGGGGTGCCAAGTCAGCCTGGCATTCTGCATCCATACTCTTACCCCTCTCCAGTCCCTCAGACTTGAGTCTGTTCAATTCCATATCACGAATCTTAAGGTCCATTTTTGTCGACTCGAGTTGTTGCTTCATTTTGCCATAGCCTTTAAAAATCTCTCCACAAAGATCAAGCACCTTATACAAAAACGGCTGTGTTGCATTGGTGCGATCAAGCAATTCACGACCAGCCAAGTGATAATCCTTTTGGTTTATTACACCCTCTTTGTGCAAATCATAAAGGCGTTCCGTTGTATCACCTATCTTCTCAACCAACGATTCATATACCGCGTCGGCCTCTAACATCATCGCCACCAGTTCCTGTTCAGTGAGTTCAAGCTGGCCCTGTGCATTCAAAGTGCCGTACCTAAAGGGGATAGCTTTATGTTCACTGCTCTTCTCCTTAGCAGTCGCCTCAACAATCGTCCCTCTACTATCACTACTGCTGCCGCTCGAACTCGAACCACTCGATTTGTCAGCCTTATCAACACGGTTAGGACTCCGGCTTCGCTCTCTTACGCCCGAGCTGGGCCTATTCCCCTCTTTCACCGACTTCCCACGGGCGACAAAACGCCCTTTCTCATCTCGATACAGCTCCCGCCCGCTTCCGCCTGGGCTAGGCCTCCTCACATCATCGTTTATAGATTTTGTTTTTAAATTTGTCTCCATCTTGTTCCCACGAGTAGTAGGCAATCGCGGTCCACTCAGGCAGAGGCCATGTGCCTGAGCAAGCCTAGGGTTGTGAAGGCGGGGGGCGGCCGGTCCCCGCCTCCAGAGGCCGTGTTGCGACAGCCCTACCGGCTGCCACTCATCCCCTGACCCACGGCTAGTTTGGGATTAGCGATTTTTTATCGTGGTTTTCTCCACCCAGGACCGCCTAACGAAAGAAAGCCCCCCCGTCTCCGCTCACCGCAGAGGTACGGGTCGGCCGGTGGTTGCCCTGAAAAGGACGCCCGCCGCTCGTGGCACCACGACACGACAGGCCCACCGCCCTCGTTGGCACGACCGCTGCCCGGGTTACCCCCGGGACGCCCGCCCAACTCGAACCGCGCCGCCGCTACCCGACATAAGGTCAGGACGCCGGCCCGGAACCTATCTGAAAAGGGCCAACGACGACCCACCCGAAGGGGTCGAACCCTCCTCCTCCCTGCCCGTCAGCCGCTACCCAGAATAAGTCCAGGACGCCTGACGGGCTCCTTCACATGTTCTGACATCAGCCGTGGCGGCTCAAAGATGCTTTGAGCGGCCACGTTGCCCGGGGTGCACCACGAGGAGGTTGTCAGACACCGCACCCCCACCCCAACCTAACCTAACCTAACCTAACCTAACCTTTTTTTTTTTTTTTTTTTTTTTTTTTTTTTTTTTTTTTTTTTTTTTGACGGAAGGAAATGCATGAAATTGCATACCCGCTTCCCACAGCGCGTGGTCCACGGGTGATGTGGGGCTCTCCCCGACAGACGGCCGGGGCCTACCCACTAAAACCTGCCGATGTCCCTCACAAAGAAGGCGGCCATGGGGTCGGCCGAAGCCATTCACCACAGTACCGCCTCCAAAGAACCCGCCCAGACGGGGCGGGTTCCCTCTCGGGTTAGGGGGGAGGCTCAGGAACATTTGAGTCTCACCCCCCAGACAGGACAAGGGGCGTGCAATGCCCGGTGGCGCGCAAACCACCAGACTGCCCCTCGTCAAGGACAGGAGACACGCAACTGTATCCCTCCTGCCCTAACGACTGTCTAGTGGGGACACACATGGGTTACCCCACATATGTCCCACTCCCCGATAGCCCCGGTGACCATCCCTCCCCCCGGTACACCGTTCCTTAGTCGCGACTCTGGCCGCGGCCCCGCCGACGCCCGATCACCCCACACACCGAACGGTGTGTGTTGCAGTCGGGCCCCGACGACCCCGCGGCCAAAGTGCGAGATGGAAAGCTCCCTCCCCCACATACGTAGGTTGAACTCCCTGGTTCCCCTCACTACCAGCCATCCCGCTCCACATCGGCAAGCCAGAGGGTTAAGGTAGGCTGGTAATCTTCACGGATTTTGGGCCTCACATACGGTCGCACACAAGTGTACGGCCGCCATGGAAGGCCCGTCCTCCGGTCCGCACGGGGAAACGCAGGGTACGGAAGCCTGGCTGCCCACCAGGAAACAAGAAGCCCGCGGCCCCCCTGCCCGCCCCCAACCGACGACGCATCCGGGACCCTCTCTAAGGAGAGGGATGGAAGCGACGCCGGCAGAGGCGGGCAGGGGGGGAAGGTAAGTGTAAAGGTAAGTGTTAATGTGTAGTGTAGTTGTGTTAAGTGTTAAGTGAGTGTGTGATGATGTATGTGTGTGATTGCTAGTGTGTGAGTGCATGCGAGTGTGTCCGAGGGGTGTAGTGTATGTATGTGTGATGAGTGGACCGGTATCCGCCCCTCCGGGGCCATGCAACCCCACTGAAGGGGTATCCCACGGCCCCGGAGGGGCGATCACCGGTCACCTCTAAGTGTAAATGATGTGAGTCTGTATATGTGTGTGTGTATGTGTGTGTGTGTGTGTGTGTGTGTGTGTGTGTGTGTGTGGAGGTGTGCATGTGCATGGTCACCAGGCCAATGGAAAGTCCGCAAGAGCGAACCGTCCCCGGCCCGGAGAACACCACATACACACCAAGGGGGGGGCGCGGGCCCCGAGTCCCTGATCACTTCTTACGGAGGCAGCAGTTGCGCATAACGCCTGCTTCTCCTCCCTCCTCTGCGGCGACGTGGGTTACCACGCGCATCCTCGCGTGCTCTCTCTGCAGCTTCCTTCTGTGTTATTACTTCCTCACAGAAGTGGGCGACAGCCCTCCAGGTCCTCTCACTACTAAGCATGGCCCTTACGATATTAGGTAGGGACAAGTCGTTGCCAACGTAGGAGGCCAGAATGCTGCGCTGCGGCTGCCAAGCGCTACACACTGCTAGGGTGTGCTGCGCAGTGTCATCCAAAGCGCCGCACTCATGGCATTCCGGAGTCAGCTCCTTCTTGATTCGGTACAGGTAATGACCAAAGCATCCGTGCCCTGTCATCACCTGCACCAGACGGAAGGTAAGGCTCCCATGCCGCCTCTCACACCACTCCTCAAGGACCGGGCGGATGGCTGCCAGAGTTCGGGTGCCGAACTGAGCGCTTTCTATTTGGTCCGACCATTTGGACAAGCGCCACTCCTCTGCATCCCTTCTAGCCTGGAGAAGGCTTTCAGGGGTGGGTCGCTCACCCCTGTTCCTTGCTTCCTCACGTGTGGAGTGGATGTCCGCCAGGATACGGGCATCCAACTCCCACGGGGGGGTGCCAGCAAGAGCGCACGCCGCCGCGAGTGACACGGTACGATACCCGCGTATTGATCGATTAGCTATTATTCGCTGGGGTCTGCGTAGTAGCGACCTGTTGGTGGAGTCCAATTTGTTCATCCAAACAGGGGCACCGTAGAGCGCCATACATCTAATTACCCCAGCGAATAATTTTCGACAGCGAACTCCTGGTCCTCCGATATTTGGGAGCATTCTGCCCAGTGCCAGTGCGGTTTTCTCGAGCCTGGGGGCCAGCCGTTGGAAGTGGTCATGGAAGTTCCAACGGCTGTCCAAGTACAATCCCAAGTACTTTATGCTCGGCTTGTATGGTATTGTGACGCCATCTATAATTATGCTCGAGTTCGCAGGGGGTCCGCGTCTGGGGCCGTGGAAGGCGATGACGTCAGTTTTCGTCGTTGCTACCTCCAGGCCCAGACTACGGATCCTACTAATTAACCTAACCTAACCTAACCTAACCTAACCTAACCTAACCTAACCTAACCTAACCTAACCTTTTTTTTTTTTTTTTTTTTTTTTTTTTTTTTTTTTTGACGCTGAGAAATGCATTACTGCATACCCGCTTCACCCAGCGCAGGCTCCACGGGTTATGTGGGGCTCCCCCCTGCGGACCCACCCCCGAATGGGGCTAGTCAAATAGCAGGGGTATACCCACTAAAACTCAGCGATGTCCCTCGCATGGAAGGCGATGCACGGGATCGGCCCGAAGGCCATACACCGCGCGGTTCGCCCCCATTTCGGCCCGCCCTGAAAAGGGCAGGTCCCTCGCGGGTTGGGCGGCACATCTCAGAGACACTCGAGACGTACCCCCCCAGACAGGGCGGAGACGTGCAATGCCGGCTAGTGCGCAAACCAGCCAGCTGCCCCCGACTAGGGACTAGAGATGCGCGACTGTGCAATCTCTAGTCTCTTTCCCATCTATTGGAAGGACCCACACAGGCAGAGCCCTTATCGTGGATCCCTCCCCCCGTACGGTCGCAGCTACCACCGGAGTACGGCCCGACCACAGCCCTGAAAAGGGCGCTATCAGGCCTCAACAACCGGCTCCGCCGCTCCTCTCTGCGCGGCCCCGGAATGATACCGCCCGGACCGGCCGTCACACACACCAAGTGGTGTGTATGGCGGCCGATCCGGGCACCCAGACCGGGGCCGCAGAGGAAATCCCCTTACCTGCGAAACGCAGGTTGACTCCCCATGTTCCTCTCACTAGCAGCGACACAGGCGCACCCGGCAGACGTAACCCTGCCAGGGAACCAGTCGACTGCTAGCCGCTCCAGCCGTCCCCCCCCCGAAAGAGATGGGCACGCTAATGCGTGTCCATCACCTCAGGAAGGTCCTCAGCCGGTACCGCACGAGTACCATGGGGCACGGGAACCGACCGTGCCCGTACGGAAGGTGGGGAGCACCTCTTGCTCCCCATCACGTGTCCGCTCTTGAGACCTGCAGCCGCGCAAACGGCGCAGCGAGTCTCGTTGCGGCAACACGCCGCCTTGTGCCCCTCGAGGCCGCATCTGAAGCAAGCTCCAGAGCGATCCTCATTGGAAGGGCACATCCTCCGTACGTGACCCGTGCCCATGCACTTGAAACAGCGCAGGGGCAACGGGTCCAGGCGTTGTACTTTGGCCGAGGTCCACCCGACCAGCACCCTACCCTCCTTAGCCAAAGTGTTGGCAGCAGCAACCGGGCAACGCAGGAGGGCCATGTTAAGCCCACCTCTACCCACCCCAATTGGTCCCACGATTACATGCTCCGGGGGGCAGCCTCCTTGTGAGGCAACCGCACTCCTTAGCTCATCCGCTCCAACGGAGTCATCCATCTCCGTAACTCTGATATCTACACGTTTGATGGGTCTCGAGACCTCAATTTCACCATCGAACAAACCCTCCAGCTTTGAGGCAAGTTGGTCCGCCTTCGCCCCACTTTCGCTTTCAGCGCCAGGAACCTTGAGTATCAAGGCCCCTGAGGCCGCTCTACCCATCTCTATCCTAGGAATACCCAATTCCGTCAGAGCAATTTGGGACCTGGCTTTGCTCATCACATCCCTGTAAGATACCCCCTTGGCCTCCGCTTCCGGGGGTATCGACAGCACCACAGCAGTGGTGTTTGGCACCTTAGCTTTATGCCTGCCACGCTTCTTCTTTGTTGGGGGCGCCTCAACCAGAGCAGGACCACGCACCGTTTTCTCACTGCTCTTTGGTTTCCCTCTTTTTGTTACCTCAGTCCAGCTCTCATTTGTCCTGCCTTTAGTCTGTGCGACAGGAGGTTTTCTTTTCTGCTGCTGCTTCTGTTGCTGCCCTGATCTGGGCAGAGAACTCTTCTTATTGTCGGAAGCCAGTGGAGGGCGCAGAGGCGGGCGCAACGGATTGCGCCACGCCTCCTCCGACTGACATGCGACTTCCCTTCTCTTTGTCGTCACCGGTACTGCATGACAGCCAGCCTCTTTATATGTGCGGGGTGCCAAGTCAGCCTGGCATTCTGCATCCATACTCTTACCCCTCTCCAGTCCCTCAGACTTGAGTCTGTTCAATTCCATATCACGAATCTTAAGGTCCATTTTTGTCGACTCGAGTTGTTGCTTCATTTTGCCATAGCCTTTAAAAATCTCTCCACAAAGATCAAGCACCTTATACAAAAACGGCTGTGTTGCATTGGTGCGATCAAGCAATTCACGACCAGCCAAGTGATAATCCTTTTGGTTTATTACACCCTCTTTGTGCAAATCATAAAGGCGTTCCGTTGTATCACCTATCTTCTCAACCAACGATTCATATACCGCGTCGGCCTCTAACATCATCGCCACCAGTTCCTGTTCAGTGAGTTCAAGCTGGCCCTGTGCATTCAAAGTGCCGTACCTAAAGGGGATAGCTTTATGTTCACTGCTCTTCTCCTTAGCAGTCGCCTCAACAATCGTCCCTCTACTATCACTACTGCTGCCGCTCGAACTCGAACCACTCGATTTGTCAGCCTTATCAACACGGTTAGGACTCCGGCTTCGCTCTCTTACGCCCGAGCTGGGCCTATTCCCCTCTTTCACCGACTTCCCACGGGCGACAAAACGCCCTTTCTCATCTCGATACAGCTCCCGCCCGCTTCCGCCTGGGCTAGGCCTCCTCACATCATCGTTTATAGATTTTGTTTTTAAATTTGTCTCCATCTTGTTCCCACGAGTAGTAGGCAATCGCGGTCCACTCAGGCAGAGGCCATGTGCCTGAGCAAGCCTAGGGTTGTGAAGGCGGGGGTCGGCCGGTCCCCGCCTCCAGAGGCCGTGTTGCGACAGCCCTACCGGCTGCCACTCATCCCCTGACCCACGGCTAGTTTGGGATTAGCGATTTTTTATCGTGGTTTTCTCCACCCAGGACCGCCTAACGAAAGAAAGCCCCCCCGTCTCCGCTCACCGCAGAGGTACGGGTCGGCCGGTGGTTGCCCTGAAAAGGACGCCCGCCGCTCGTGGCACCACGACACGACAGGCCCACCGCCCTCGTTGGCACGACCGCTGCCCGGGTTACCCCCGGGACGCCCGCCCAACTCGAACCGCGCCGCCGCTACCCGACATAAGGTCAGGACGCCGGCCCGGAACCTATCCTCTCAAGACTCCCTTGACAGGGAAACTCCCCGGAACGCGACCAAAACTCGGTCTTACCGCCCCCCTATGCATCACACGACGGCCCTGAAAAGGGCCAACGACGACCCACCCGAAGGGGTCGAACCCTCCTCCTCCCTGCCCGTCAGCCGCTACCCAGAATAAGTCCAGGACGCCTGACGGGCTCCTTCACATGTTCTGACATCAGCCGTGGCGGCTCAAAGATGCTTTGAGCGGCCACGTTGCCCGGGGTGCACCACGAGGAGGTTGTCAGACACCGCACCCCAACCTAACCTAACCTAACCTAACCTAACCTAACCTAACCAACCGTCTTGCTCTGAGCTCCGAACGATTAACAGCTTTTTGTGAACGCTCCGTGAATTTAAATCAAAGTAGTGGGTTTTATTGTGCCAAACCCCATAAATCATATACCATCAGACGCGCAAACGTAAGCCCTACGTGGGGATATAGTTTTTATGGAAATCCGTGATAATTTAGAAGACTTATCATCGAGAAACCGTTCGCCGGTACCGACGCCACCTTGTCCGGACATATCCCGCGTGTGTTGGCTCACATTTATTGTGAATTGCGCGCTTCTATTTAGATAACCGACTGTGTTATTATTCAACGCTCACGGACGTTACAAATTACCACCGAAATCGTGTAAAGAACGCTTAATTGTGTGCGAGTTAGGATCGATAAGTTCGCATATTGCGCATTATTCGTCAGTGAAAGTGGAAGCCAGTGGTACGAACACTGAGGGTGAAAGTGTTAGGATCCCTTTGGATCACACATTCTGTAGTGGTCTCGCTGTGAGAGACACCAGTGACTGTGTTGTGACCCCCGCCGATCTGTTGGTTGGGAGCCGTACGGTGATTCGCAAGTGCGGTTGTCACCACCTTCGCTCGCTGTGACCTTTGAGTTACGCGGGCCACCACCAAGCTTCTGTTGCTTCTGCCCCTGTCGCAGCTGTCGCTGCGACCTTCTGGGGCGACGTGGATTGGCTGCAATTCTCCGCCGAGAGCTGTATCCCGACGTGAACCCACCCAGGTAGGGGTATCTACATCCTCGTATTGTCATCGAGGTCACCCATCACGCTTTGGGGGACCGCTACTTCATTGAAACGAACCTAACACAAACTTGCTGGAGAGTTTCGATCACACTCCGCTCGACGGTCATCGGTCCTGCATTTGTGTGCATGAACGGCGCTACATAGTTAATAATTAATATTAGAATTTTAGTATTTTAGTATTTAAAACGATTAGTGTAATCAGTACATAGTTAAGTTTCATCCTAACACATATATAACGCTGTATGGCTTGTTAACGTACCTATTGTACGTTTTGTTCAGATTGATTATCCCAGCCTGTTAGGCTGTGTGAAGTATTGAACAATCATCACTATATTTGCATTATTTATTAAAACACTATCATCTGTTAATTTTATTGATTCGTGTGTATATCTGTGTGTATATCTTGTTCTATTTATGCCTGTGTACAAAATTTGTGTCTTTTTTTCTCTTTTTTTTTTTTTTTTTGTGTGTAACATGTTAATTAACGTTAATATTCATCCGAACAAAGTCACCATCAAAGCTAACATGTCACAGTCGGATCGCGCAATCTGTTAGGCGTTAGCATTGTCAGGAACCAGATTGCTAGTTTTGTTAGGCGCGCCTTGTTGTTCCGAACATTCTTGGTAGCAGGACCTGTTAACTAACGATAACTATAATTCAGTTACCATCTGTTAGGTTGGTTGGCCTTGATAAAGCGTCGGTTCGATCCGAACACCTGCACTTGTAAGTTACTTGCCTGCTAACACGTGTTAACCTTGTTAGTTTTGCCATATTGATAAGATTGTTCGGGCAGGTTACGATTGTGTCGATCGGTTAGGATCGATCGGTCCTGTTAGGATTGTTTGGAGTGACAGGGTTCTAGGACGGGCCACACTTGTTCCTATCGGTTAAGATTTATCGGACCTACTAGGATTGTCGGATGCGCTTTTGTTCCGAACATTCGTACTTGTATGTCACTCATCTGTTAACACGGGTTAACTTTGTTAGTTTTGTCGGATTGATAATATTGTCCGGACAGGTTATGATTGTTTCGGTCGGCTAGGATCGATCGGTTCTGTTAGGATTGTTTGGATCGATAGGATCGATCGGATCGTTCCGACCGGTTAGGATTGTTCGGACCGTTCCGATCAGTTAGGATTGATCGGTTCCGGTAGGATTGTTTGGATTGATGGGTTCGTTCTGATCGTTCCGATTGGTTATATTCTGACAATTTTTCACGATTAGATTATATATTATTATTATTATTAATATTTCCGATGGATCAGGATAAATCTGACGGGACTTTTATGAGCGATTCCAGCAGCCGCTTTTCTGGAATAAGACCACAGGGTATGGCTGAGGCACGAGGCCCGGTCACAAGAAGCAAAACCAGAAGGGATAATCCCCTTGTTACACGCTCCGACTCCGCTCTGTTAGAAACTCTTACAGATAATGAGGCAGATACCAGCACTGGGACTATGGAGACCGTGTCGTCCGGTAAGGCGCATGACGAGCCTATATCGGATCAATTACAGGACACCAACGTCACTATCGTTACTAGGCAGGAGGGCCCGGGCTCTGTATCGGATCTTGAATCTACCTTGACACCGGGGCGATTTGCTTCAGTTTCGGCTTCCTTTTCGGCTCCCTCGGCCGCTTCTGCTCTTGCGTCTCGTGTTGTGGAGGCCGAGGAAGTAGAAGTGGGGTTTGACCGAGGGCGGGTCGGTGGCGTGGGCGGCGGCCGGGCTCGCGAAAAACGACATCGAAACGACACTTCTTCTCCGTATCCGGCTGTATCACCATCGTCTTTTGTCTCTGGCACTCTGGCGGATAGATTGTCTGGAAGATATTCGCCACAGTCTGACCGGGACGAGGAAGGAGAAGCAGAAGATCACGCGGCGCTGTCGCTCACGGCACACATACTCACGCAGGACCCATCATCGAGCGCATCGGCACTGAAACGAAACATTGTGACATCGGCCAAAACATCATTAGGATCGCACCCATTTCAAATTAAATGGCCAGGGGCCTCGGTCTCGGCCTCGGCATTGAGTACGACTTCGACTTCGGCTTCGGCTCCGGTCTTAACCTCGGCTCTGGCCTCGACCTTGGGAAATGAATCTGATGAAGAGGACCACTCGGATGTGGCGACTGTTTGCGGTTCCCATTCTCCGTCTGCTTTTCATCTATCATGGCGGACACCTACCACCTCACCCTCTCCGATTTACACACGGGTGGAGGAGTTGAACTCGTCCTCTGAATCAACCACAAACAGCGGGAAGCAAGAAGAAAAACGCGCCATCACCTCTTTTGCTTCCCCCCAGAGTACGACAGTTGACACCACTGTTGACTCCTCCCTTAAGACTACTACTACGACGATGACAACAACAACAACGATCACCCCGATTTCGAATGCTGCCGTTGCCCGGGCGTCTAGGGACTCTTCACCTTCACTGTTTACTCGCCAGGAACATCATTCTTTTGCGATTGGAGACTTTATCCCTTTGGAACAACGAATAAGGCGCCGCACCGGTCACATGATAAGGGCTGATACTGACGCGGAGCACACTAACAAGGGGTGTTGGAAACAGAAAAATATAAGAGCAGGTGTTTTTGATCAACATCGCCTCAGCTCTTCAGAGTCTACTATGGAATCGGGCGGAGGGCCTGGAGCACCGATTTCTGTCGATGAGGAGAAGGAACCTCTTTTCACATACCCACCGCATTTCAGACCTGGTTCTGTGGGCTCTATGGAAGCGACCGGAGCAATCAGAAAGGATCGGTCACAGGCGGGGAAAGCGACTGCGATCATGAACAACATCATACTGTTGCCCCCCCCTCCAGCTTTTGCCGACTCGGTTGTTACGCTCACAGAAACTGGAGAATTATCGAACGAATTGAAACAGCAATCTACCTCATTGTCGAGTGATCGGGAAGGGAACTCTTTATCAACGGCATCTGAGGACCGAACAATTAGAGTTCCCACATCAGCGATGGACGATACTGTAAAGAGGACCAACATAATAATCATAGGCCTGTCGGGCATAAGGACTAGAACTTCCAGATTACTGAAGCGGGATCCCCTCTTCAGAACTGGCAGAGGAGGGGGGCAGTCGCGGTCTCTCGATCCTGTGGGAGCAGATAGGGTGTCGACTGCTATTAAAAAAGGCTGCGAGGAGCTCGTTAAACTCGAGAAACACGCCATTCAGCTGCGCACCTGCCTTGTTAAAGCGGGGGGCAAGGACACCCTATCCACTGCAGTGCTCGACCCTCCCCAGCAGGACGTGGGTTTAAAAAGCGGGGCCAGGGGAGCAAACCCAACGAAGAAGAACAATAATAATAAAACGACAGGAGTTGCGGCTGTTACCACCACTGCCACGAGAAATACGGGGACTCCGAGCGGATTATCTCAAATCGAAAGTTCGATTGATTCGAAATATGATCGATCAACAGAACGATCCGAGGGACGGTCCGCCGCCCTCGACGAAATACAGCGTCAGAATATGGAATTAAAACAACATTTAATTGATCTGAGCGCTCAGATAAGGGACATTCGTGTGGAAACTGGACTTCGCCCCAGACCGTTCCCACTCCTGACGGAACCATTCGCGGGAGGACGAGGAGGTGAACGGCGCACGCAGGGGCAACAACAACCGCAGCAATTACAACAATTCACTAAATCGAGAGGTCAACGGCGTAGGTCTAAAAAACGAACAAGACGCAAACAACCGCAGGGGAATGCGCGGTCCGAAAATCGGCCTCCGCCGCCGCCGCCGTCGTCAAATCAGCTGCCGCCTCCCTCTCGGCCACGATCTGCAGCATACAATCGAATAACAGAGAGTACGTCTTGCGTACAGCGACAGCTGTCGCGGCCGCCGCCGCTGCAATTGTCCCAGGTAACCGGGCAAGAACCCAGAACACAACCATCACGGAGCGCGCAAGGAGCATTTAAAAAACCACAACAACGACAACAAGCGCCGTTTATTCGGCCGCAATCGCGACCGCCGCTTCGGCCTTTACAGCCGCTGGCGCCGCCACGGTCATCGGAGCTTCGATCGGGAACGAGACAGGACGATCGTCCTTTTACAACGACGCAGCCTTTCCTTTTACCTCGCCTGCCGCCCCGTGTTTCGTCAACAAACAATGCGTCCTACCCTCAGTTGATGGGCCAGCAACAGGGAAGGAACATAACGAACGCGACGCCTGGCAGTTATGCTAGCGCGGTTAGAGGTCCAGTGCAGCTCGACCGACAGCTTCCGCCGATTGATAGGAGTACCCTCCCCACTATGACACGATATACTGGGGAGCGACTTAAGGCGATGAGCGACGACTCTGCGCGAGTTGGCACTAATGCGCCGAGAAGGATCGGTGATGACCGATTTTATGGCGATCACGAGAACGTCCGAAGTATGGAATCAGAGGCATATAGACATAGGAAAACCTTTGGCACATCTTCCGTTGGCAGAGAAGTTGCCATCGTGGTCGGGAGCGACAAATTGGAATCTCGGCAAACCCTGATGGAGAAGGTGAAGTACTCGTTGAAGGAGTGCGGTATTAGGCCCTCTTTTCTGGATGTGCGCTCCCTTTCGGGAGGTAAAACTAAATTTTCTTTTGCCGATAAACAGACGGCGTCTAGATTTATGGATGCTATAAATTACTATAGAGTCGACACACATCTTCGCGCGGAATGGCAAAAGTCGATCAGACCTTCGATCATTGTAAAGGGAGTTCCTGGCACATGTCAGCCTAGGGACCTTTCATCTGTAATTGCTGCGCACAATGAGTGGCTTGAGGTTCAACGCGAGGATGACCTTATATTACAATATACGATCGCCAACCGCAATCCAGGCAGATACAATGCCGTTATGTCTATTGCTCCTCGGTTGTGGGAGGCACTTATGTGCGGTGGTCATGTCAAAATCGGCCAATATCAAGTTTACGTCGACTCCCACACCAATTTCAAACAGTGCATTAGATGCCACCAGTTTGGTCACACGGCAAGGCGCTGTGATGCCCCTCCGAAGTGCGCACATTGCGGTGGAACAGATCACGATTTAGAGAACGTTTGTCCCCGCATTAACAGCCCTCCCACGTGCAGCAATTGCAGAACCGCCGCAGTTCTCACCAACTCGAACAGGAACTCACATGACCGCACCCACATAGAAAACATTAATTACCACCATAAATACAACAGTGACACCTGTCCTCGTAGGAGGTCCATGATGCAGAGGATTCAAGAAAAAACTGATTATGGCCAGTAATCCAAGAAACATCGATTCCTTCGTGATTCCCAAACATCTTTTGGCGCTGCAAATTAATATGGATAGGGCTCAGTGTGCGTTCCATGAGGTAACACATCTCCTCGCTGGAAGAGTATGGAACGTGGCTTTCGTCACTGAGCCCTACCTTGGCAACGGATGTAGCGCCAAGGGTATTGGGGGCACTGTTGTATTTCAGACCGCCGCGGGGGGAGGACCTGTCAGGGCGGCCTTGTATATGGGCGATCTTCTGGCTCATAAACTAAGAGCGGTCCTGGTAACTCAACTTTCCTCCCCTGATCTGGCAGTGGTTAGGATGGATATTGCGGGTAAAGTATGGTATTTGGCGTCCATCTACCTGCCTCCGCGAGGGGACTTTGCTGATACATTAGAGAAGCTAGAACGTCTCCTAGGGACCAACTTGGACACCGCTCGGGAGAGGAACAACATAATCATTGCTGGAGACTTCAACGGATGGCACCCCACTTGGAATACGACCGGTGCCATCAATCCAAGAGGTCGCATGGTGGAAGAGCTGCTCGCCCAGTATGGGCTGGTATGCCACAACGATGGAAGCATTACCTTTCGTACCATCACTCACGGAGCGGAGAGACAAAGCTCCATCGACCTCACCATCTCATCTGGTGGGGCTTCCCGCTTCGTGAGTGAGTGGCATACCGATGAGGACAGCATTTTATCTACACAGCACGTACCAATCAAATTTAAGCTCAGAGTGAGCAACACTGGCGCCAGAGAACACTTCCCCACAGTGCAACCCGGAGCAGGCCGGTCCACTTATAGATACAGGATTGATGATACGGCCAATTGGAACCGGTTCAAAACGCAACTAATTAGGAATTGCGCCGACCTCCTTCCTGATACTGCTCCTTCGGATATCAATGAGCTTGAAGGAACAGAACTCGACGAATTCGCCCGGAAGCTCACCACCGTTATTAATCTGGCTGCCGATTCCTCGTTTCCGACTCGCGGTAGAGACAGCGGTTCTGCTGCGACGTCCGTCGGGAGAAGAAACACCTCCTTTTGGAACGCTAAACTGGAAGCGCTCAAGAGGGATTTGATTGCGAGGAGGCGAGAGGTTCGACATCTTACGCGCCATGGAGGGGCGAGTGCTAGCGACATCTCCTCGGCCTGGGCCGACCTGGGGGATCGCACTCAACAGTACCGCGATGCCATTAGAACCGAGGCCGCTGCGAGTTTTCGCCGCTTTTGTGACAGTATGAGCCTCGAAGAAATATGGACGGTTACCAACCCGGTATTGCGGGCCACGGGCAGGCCAGCCCCCCCACCGTCCACGGTTAGGAGAGCGACTGCCCCGACCTCGGACACCTTGGACGTTGCTGCTGCTTCCGCCGCCGCCGCCTCCGCTGCCGCCGTGGCCGCCGCCGCGGTTGCCACTGCGGGAGTGGTGGCTGCCGGGGCCGCGGCGGTCGGCGGGACACGCCGAGATAGGCGTCCTTTACTTCCCCCTCTGCGCGCCAGAATTAATCAGCACGTCAGCAGCGGTCACCACAACGGAGATGTATTAGATAACATTGCTGCGAGCGGGCTGGATGCGGGCGTTGCATGCAATGCTTTGGAATCGGCCCGCGTCTTGTTGGAACATCATTACCCCGAGGACGACCCCGCTCAAGACACTAATGAACAACGAGCGCTGAGAACTGCCTGTGAGCTTATTCCTGACACGGAGAATGATTGCCCGTTCTCATATGATGAGATTCTGGAGGCGATAGGCCAATTTTCCCCCAAGAGGGCGCCCGGGTTGGACGGTTTAACGGCGGACATATGTGCGGTCGCCTTTCGCACCCTCCCGGACGTGTTTACTAACTTTTATAATCGCTGCCTCGAGATCGGGCACTATCCACGTTGTTGGAAACTAGCAGTGGTCAAATTGATTCCCAAAGCTGCCGAGGACGAATCGATTGAGTCACCCAAAAGCAAACGACCAATCGGTTTGATTCCGGTCTTCGGCAAGCTATTGGAGAAGCTTTTTATTAATCGAGTAAATCACCACTTGGAAACAAACTCAGCCTCTGCTCCTAATCAATATGGCTTCAAGAGGAATACCTCAACCCTCCACGCGTTGAAGGCGGCCGTCGACACGATTGAAGAAGCAAAGCGACGCGGTAGACCTTGCGTCGCAGTTTCACTCGACATTAGAGCCGCCTTCAACTCTGCGTGGTGGCCTGCCATGTTGAGAAATCTGTCGGACGCTCGATGCCCGGCGAACTTGTATCGTCTTATCCGCAGCTACCTTTCAGACAGGCGGGTGCTACTTAACTATGCTGGAGCGACCGCGGAGAAAATAATGAGTAGGGGCTGTGTACAAGGGTCGGCTTGTGGCCCCTCTATGTGGAACATCGTCATCGATCCCCTGCTGAAAATGGACTTGCCGGGCGACGCTCGCTTGCAGGCGTATGCGGATGACCTCCTGCTAGTCGTCTCGGCCCCGGACACTGCCCGACTCGAGGCCGACGCGAACGCCTGCCTGAGAGTGATCGAGCGTTGGGGGACCGAGAACAAGCTTATCTTCGGCGCTGATAAGACAAATGCTCTTGCGTTTTCCCCGAGGGCGGCGCGCGCCGAGATTTACATGAGCGGCAGACGTGTGACTTTCTCGCACCATATGAGGATATTGGGGGTCATCATTGACAACAAACTGAAATTCGGTGAGCACGTCAGCCATGTCATAAAAAAGGCTCAACGGCTTTATCAGCGCCTGAGCCTTTTTGCGCGCCCCTCTTGGGGTCTCGATGTTGATATTGTGGAGACAATCTATAGACACGCGATTGTGCCCACGATCACCTACGCGGCAGGAATTTGGGGGAAGGCAGCTCTGGTAGCGACTCACAAGAACAGGCTGCTCGCTGCTCAGCGTGGTTTTGCTATTCGCGCTATTAGGGGCTATCGAACCGTTTCCGCAGTGGCTGCTAGCGCACTAGCGGGTTTCGTCCCCCTGGACATCGAGGTCATCAGGGTCGCTGAGGTTGACGCGGCGAGGATTTCCTTATGCTCATCCAGCCTGGTGTTGGATCGGATAGACAACTTTGATGAGGGCGACCCTTCAGCTGGCGAAGAACCTGGTGGAATTGGCGAGCGGGTAAGAAGGAGGAACGCGAACAGGAATGCGCGCCGTGACGGGATCATGCGCGAAACGCTTGGTGAAGAAGAACGAGTCGGCGCGGGTGCTGAAGAAGCTCATGCCCGCGCCGCCTTTCCCTCCTCCCCTCTTGCCAGACCAGATGCTGGCGTCGCCGTAGCTGCCACTGCCATCATTGAGGGTAGAATCCCGGTCAGCAGACTCGCTCATCCCGCACATAGGATATCGCCTGACTTCAAAATTATACCGAACGAGAGCAGATTACGACGGATTATCCCGAGGGACGCAGTAGTTATTTATACGGATGGAAGCAAGACGCTCATACGTGAGGGAGACTGGCGCGGCGAGACTGGTGCCGCGATCGTTGTAGAGGAAGCGAGATGGGACCGTGAACTCGCCTCCCCCTCGTTGCGCACACACTTACTATCCTTGGCTTCTACCTCGACACCGGCATTTTCCTCCGGACTAGCGCCCGCATCATCACTTCCGTCCTCACCGTCGACGCGTCATTCGGTTTCGACAGGGTTGTTACAGTCATCACATCCGACGCCGCAGGCAACGACCCGGCTTCCGGCTCATGACCTGCCTTCTGGTCTCTGTGGGACGCGGGAGTACCGACTGGGTCAGCTTTGTTCCAACTTCCAGGCTGAAGCACTCGCGCTAGAAAAGGCGTGCGATCTGGCAATGGCGGCGACAGAGCTGGGCCGTTCCGCGTGGATTTGCTCTGATTCACTTTCTACGTTAATGGCCATACAAAACAGGAGCTCCACGCACCCCATTATTCATAAGATACATTGCGGACTGATGCGCGCCCCCGCTCATGGACCTTCGATTAATCTGGCATGGGTGGCTGCTCACAAAGGAATTAACGGTAATGAGCTTGCGGACGCTGCCGCGAAAAGGGCGGCTAAGAATCACCTTCTTCCCGTGGAATATGAAGCAGCTCCCATGTCGGCCGTTAAGAATAGATCCAAGAAATGGGCCATGAGGGAGTGGCGTACCAGGTACGAATCCGCCGCAACGGGTGCGCGTACGAGGGAACTCTTTCCCACTCTCGGCGAGCTACTGGCCTTTAGAAAAATCCATAGAAACGACTTTCACACCACGCAATTTCTCTCCGGACACGGAGCACACCTGGCTTATCTTGCACGATTCGGCATCGCTGAGACTGACAGGTGCCCCTGCGGGGCGGGTAGAGCACAGACTCCCGATCACCTTTTTAGAGAGTGCGCCCGCTTCCAAGAGTTTAGGAGGGAGTATGTACTGGAGTGTGAGTTCTTGGGGGCTGATGACCCCTTTGAACCCAAAACCTTTGTGGCGCACCGTAAAGGCGAGGTCTTAGCCGAAAAACTGACAACCTTCATTAGGAAGGTGTATACCGAACTTAGAGCCTTCAACGAGCGTGGCGGTAGTTCTGAGACATCCTTATCTGCCGCTACTTCGCCGACCTCAGCCTCTACTTTATTTGCGTCGCCGTCTCCGTCCTTACTGACGTCGCCCTCTCTTCGTTTTCTTGAAGGAAGTATTCACTTAGCCGGAGGCGAGGAGCCGCCCCGTGTACGTCGTAGCGAACGACTCCGGGAACGCGCCTTGTCGAACTTATCTAGCCGCGACCGGGGTCACCACTCTGAGCTTGACGTCGACTCGGCAATCGGAAGGGATCACCAATCGGATCGACCATCACGACGATCACGATGGCGACGAATACGCTATTACTCGGATTCGGATTTATCGGAAGTGCGGTCTGCTTCGGATTTTACGTTGACTCAATCCAGACCGTCGACTGCTATTACGGCGTCGCCCGGCTTCGGTGCGCTGTCGCCTTCGCCGCCGCCGTCGTCGTCGTCGCATTCGGTTCGACCTCCGGCCCTCTGTCTTCGATATCCTAGAGCTATCGATCTTGACCGTCTGACGCTACTGAATCGGTCGAATTCATTATCGCGAACGTCATCGTCCACATCCACATCAACGTCGCGGCCGACGATGCGGCGGTCCGCGGCGCGCGCGAGGTCTCTGTCGCAACGATCGACGTCAATGTCGTCGTTGACTAGCTTATTATCATCATACACGCCGTCGACTCGTGAGTCGTCATCGTCTTGATTCGATTTTGGAGATCAGCTAATTACTTCTATTGGACTAACTGAGCTTGGTTAATTGCATTTTAATATTATTGTATTATTGTATAATAATGTTACATAGGTATAAGCGTTTACAGATGTGCGACAATTGTGCACGTGTTGGTTGACCATTCGGATGTTTAGTATTATGAATAGGTAATCTACTGTTTGATTTTAATTTTAAAGACCAATCAACATTTAATTAGGCATATATTGATGTTAAATATACACATTATAATTTAAGAGACTGTTCTGTCTTGAGCATTCGCACACACGTTAGTTCAATTCAATTCAATTTAATTTCAGCTGTTGCTGGAAAAAGTCAGAAAATAGCTAATTAAAATTTCTTAGAGTTAATGCAAATATTAGTGAGTTGTTACACTTGTTTGACAACTCTGTTGATCACGTTATATTTTTGACCTTTATAATACAGTCAAGTTGTTTAAGAACAGAGTTAATTTTGTAAGCATTCAGTTTTAAATTCAAATTAGGTGTGAATTATAGAGGTTAAATCACTGAAATTACAACTTAGTAATGATGTTAATAAATAAATATTGTTTTTTTGTTATATTATTGTCATAGACATATGGTCCTTGGACCCTTTTCTTTATATGACTCACAGTTAATTTCATTGTATAGTTAGTTATAATCAAATATTTATTTTTAATTTGTCGTGTTAGGGTAAGAATTGTATATTATATTAGTTATTCATATGTTTTAATTAGGGAACTATTAAAACAAGTTAATCTAGAGTGTAACATATGATTCAACAATGATTTAGAAATTCATGACTAGATGTATATTATCTAAGTAAAATTTAGTTGCTGTTTAATTATTCATATTTGAGATGTGACATACAATTATATTGTATAACTTAGTTATAAATACGTTATAATCACACGCAATGTTTAACTGTTATTTTATGTTATAATTAAGCACATATTGATTGTGCATAGTTTTAAAATTTTAATCAGGGAATTATGAAAACAAGTTGATCTAAAACCATAATTCAATGTATCAATAACGAATTGGAACTTATGATTAGAGACATTTTATTTTATCAATTTGTAGTTAAGTAAAATTTATTTGCTGTTGTTTAGTTATTTACATTGTTTTTAAAATTTTAATCAGTGAATTATGATGACAAAATTGTTTTAGAATTATATTTAATGTATGTTACGGTTATTTTAGACATTTTTGGTTGTAAGGTGGAATACATATAAAAAAAAAAAAAAAAAAAAAAAAAAAAAAAAAAAAAAAAAAAAAAAAAAAAAAAAAAAAAAAAAAAAAAAAAAAAAAAAAAAAACCACTTCTATTAATTTTATGAATCATGATCAGTATAATAACCACCTAGATTAAAGTAGATACTAAAGGCAATTATCTGTATGAAACTTATTATCATTATATCAACCATTTAAGTCAAATTAGAGTTTGATAACAATTGCACATGTAATTTATATTAAGTTAGTATATCAAACAAATATTTCTTTTATTCAACCATCTTAATTGGGATCTTTTAACTTAAAATCAGTAAGCCCCTACGGGGGTCCCCCTCGGACTTCAAACAACATCTTGTCGGAGCCGAGGTTTTTACATTATATAATTACGGTAGTTCGGTTCCGCGAAGGCGAAATGCCTACACTGACTATCACTGACCTTCATCGCGTGTTAATATCAAGACGGCTCGGCTGGCTCCGCTTCTCACATCGACACATTTTGGTTTGGTCGGTGTGGGAAGGGGAGTTTGCCTATCACCGTCCGCGCACACCTTACCCGGGGCGACCATCGACCCCCCGCCTGGGGAAGTTGAAACTTTTTGGATCAATTAAGTTAATTACTTTCTTGATAATTATATTACCACTCATTTTTGCCATCTTAATTCTCAGGTCAAATGGACCATGTCATTGGTAGTTCTGAGTATTCATTTGTATCCAATTTGGGTTGCCCCGGTACGGCGTGGTATCTTAAAATCTATCGACTTCGCCGTTTGTATTCGGGAGGACTCTGTGATCGCCCCCCCGTTCCGCGGCCGCAGCCATTTCGGTTGCGGGTGCGGAGCGGGGGGGCGGTTTCCGGGATCTCCCGATTAATTTTTATCATTTCATTTCATTTCATTTTATAGTTCACAGGTGTCGGTGCCTTCGGCGCCCGGCGACCCCAACCTCCTCTCTGGGTTGGGGCTGTCGGACGGCGGGGGGACCCCGTTTGCGACACCATATATATTGTTATATTCATACATATTTATTTATCATTATATATTCATTAATTCATCTATATAATTATATATTCTTTCCTATCTCAAGGGGAGGAACTTCCGGGTCCATCACGAAGTTCTCCGGTCTCCTCCCCTTTTCTTCTGCGCCTCCTCTGCCTTACAGGGGTTGGCACGATCCCCCCTCACAAGGGGGATCTAAAGCAAAATTTTCAGTGTACCCTAAATTAAACTCAATTCAGCTCAAGGAAAAAAAAAAAAAAAAAAAAAAAAAAAAAAAAAAAAAAAAAAAAAAACCTAACCTAACCTAACCTAACCTTTTTTTTTTTTTTTTTTTTTTTTTTTTTTTTTTTTTTTTTTTTTTTTTTTTTTTTTTTTTTTTTTTTGATAACGCAGGGGAAATGCACCTTAAGCCTTAAACCAGGGCTCCTCCTCCACCCCCGTCCTGAAAAGGACAGGCCGCCCTGAGAAGGGCAGTAAGTGAAGGCCCTACCTGGTAAAACCCGCTGCGGTTCACCTCACGCGAATGGATGAGTCTGGTATCCAGCAAGGAGGGCCCAGACTCAATCCGCGCTGGGACTCCTCTCCAGGGGGTAGAGAGAAGTCGCCCTCTGCGGGATGGGAGGAGCTTGGGTGAATAACAACTCCTCCGTTGGGACCGAAGTCCTCCTTCTGCGGTCAGGAGGTTTCCCGGGTAGTTCCGAGGAACCCTCCCCTGACAGATGGGGTCGTGCAATGAACAAAGAGTAGCCAGCCCTTTGTTGAGTATAGATGCGCTACTGTGCAATCTAGACTCCCTTTTCCGTCAGCCAAACACTCCGCATACGCCGCTCCTCGGCCTCCCCCTCGGGCTATACCCCTCGGGCAGCCCCGGGCGCCCCTCTGGCACCCCTTTTGAGCGATGTATCGGAGTATTCCCGCCGCTGCCATGGTGTCGGCCGCTGGTCGACGCGGCCCCTCCTCACATCAACTCATTGCGTCAATGCGGTGAGTGCCCCGCCGAGCCGCAGCCGACTCCATCCCTTCGTCGCTGACCGTGGCAGGGCTCTATTGGTCCTACCACAGCCCGCCGCGCCCCCCCCGCCGCCGGGCCCAGCCGTCGAATTCGTCCGAGGACTCACCCGACGACCGACCCGGCGGCGCCGAGGGCGCGGCGCCGGGGCGGCGGCACAGCCGAGGCCCGGGACCCCGCCCACACTAAACGTGTGTGCAGGGGCCCGGGCCCCCGGCCACGCCGCCGCCCCGGTGCGAGATGGGGTCGCCCCCCCTCTCCCCTCTGGAGAGAGGTGCTTCCCAGGCCCGCTTACTTCGCATCCCCTCCCCTCGTCAAGGTTCTCATAGGAGAACGATGTTGAGGGGTCGGCGAGTAGCGAAGCTGCTCCGCGCTACACCTCCCCGGCTAGTGGACACACTAGTGTGTGTCCATTTCGCCCGAGACCGTGTTGCGCGGTCCCGCACGCGGCGCCCAGGAACTGGGGACCGGCCTAATCCTCTTCGTGGGGGGATGGCAGCTCTTGCTGCCCATCCGATGTCCGTGAGGGAGTCCAGCACTGGCGCAAACCGCGCACCTTGGCTCCCTACTGCAACCCGCTGCTCGGTGGCCCTCCTCCCCGCACTGGAAACAGACCTCAGTGCGGTCCACCTTGTCCGGACACTGCGCTCGCACATGGCCGACTCCCATGCACCTAAAACAGCGCACTGGGAGTGGCGGCAGCACTCGGAAGCCCACTTTCCCCCACCCAACAGTAATCCCTCTCGTCGTCAACATCTTGGCCGCCTCAGCCGGGACTTTGAGGTGGGCAATGCCCATACCCCCATAGCCCGTCCGAATCGGTCCGACGCGAACACTCTCCGGGGGGCAACCTCCCTCCTCCGCTACCGCTGCTCTCAGCTCCTCTTCCGTGACGGTATCGTCAGGTGCTGCTGCAAGCTGCAAATACAGGCGATAAGCGGCCTAGCTCGTCCCCTTTCTCCTCCTCAATTCGGCTGTTGCTTTCCGGGGTCAGCTTCCCCTGAGATTGGCTTCTGCACTCCTCCGAGTGTGTGCAGCCTGTTGCCGGTGTTGACGCGCTTGCGCCATCACCGGCAACAGGGAGGGATTCTCCCGGCCATCGGGTACCCTCCGGAGGTAGATTATTTTTGTCCACCAACTTTTCCATAGTTTTGCCTCTTACGGGTGAGGCACCCAAAACTCCCTTTCTCCCTCTTTGGTTTTTTAGTGAGGTTGGCTCCTCTTGGCCCCCGCCCGCAGGCAGCGGCCCTCGGTCCCGCACCACGTACGGGATAACGAGCGTGGCCGGAGGTGGCTCAGTAGAGCCATTTTTATGTCAGTACGTCGTGCAGGCGCGGGTTAGACCGCACACGCCCACCCGACGCACCGACCCTCCGCCCACTACCAACAACGACGCCCCAAGTCGCGGCTCACGAGAGGCCTACCACCCCCCTATGCTCCGCGAGTCACGACGTCCTCGACCACCGCTACCGGGAATACGTCCCGGACGCCGGTCGAGCCTCCGATCCGCGCCGCCGCTACCCGACTTACTGCCAGGACGCCGGCGCGGAACAACCTCATAGCCCAAGTTGGGCTCCCCACTCGTGGTCCTGGGTGGACCTTACCTCCCCCCTACGCGCAAGACGATGGAGGGCACAGAAGCCCCAACCCAACGACCCCCCCTCCCCTGTCCCGAAGGACTCCCCCCCCTCGGCGGCCGCTACTTGGAATATGTCCAAGGCGCCCGCCGAGCCCCCAGTGTCGGACTCTTGGCCATAGGGACCGATGAATCAGCTAACGCTGAATTCATCCTTCCCTATGCCCGGGGTACACCGGCCCGCAACAATGGCGGATCCGCTCCCAATGGGAACTGATCATCCATTGTAACAGGCGCACGAGGAGGTGTTCCGACCCCGCACCCCAAACCCCGCACCCCACCTAAACCTAAACCTAAACCTAAACCTAAACCTAAACCTAAACCTGAATCTAAACGTCAAATTCGCGAAATAATTAAGGCAAGAAGTAGTTGATTCTCCTGCTATTTGTAATGGTTATTTGTAAAAAAAAAAAAAAAAAACAGAGAGTTCAGAGGTAAAGAAGGAAATCATTAAATTGGAAAGCAGCCGAGAAAACGAGTCCTTTCTTGTGGTGGAAAAGTATTTCCAGTCAGTTAAGTAAAGTCACGACAATAGTAAAGGGAGTCTCGACAAGTTTTGTGATGTTAGTCAAGATGATACAGGAATATATATATATATTTTTTTTTTTTTTTTTTTTGTTGTTCAGTAAAGAACACTTTTTCCATAATTAGTTAATTTTTTTTTTTTTTTTATTTTTTTTTTTTTATCTCTATCGCAACGGTAGAATATGGACACATTTTGTAAAATAAAACTTCAATGAAAACGTCTTCTCTTGCGTATGGCACCGTGCAACCCCGCCGCGCCCGGTAGCCCCCCGCCACAGCCCCCACTGCCCCGCCATGACCGAGCGACGCGCGCGACAGTGAGACTCCTACGCATGCGCCGATGTGACGTGACCTCGCGTCCCCGCGCACGCGACGCGCCCGCCGTCGTGAGTTTTACGAGATGTACGAGTTTATCTTCTGAGTGGTGAGAACCTACATAAGCGCAATTCGGAGAAAGTATGCGACCAAGAGACCTCGTATGCGGGCCTTTGGGATCCGTAACCCCGCGGTCCCTAATGCTTCGAACCATTTTAACAGACGAAGTCCCAGAGTCAGTACCCACGATGCGGCATATCTCTTTGGTGTGAGCCAGCCTGCGGTATTGAAGCTGCTAAAAACAGCCGGACTCGATCCGTACCACTTTCAGCCGGTTCAGCAGTTCCATGACCTAGACCCAGTACCACGTCAAGCCTTATGTGAGTGGCTTCTACATCACCTCGATGCAAACATCTTGTAGAGAGGAGGCATTGTTCACAAGTGAGAGACTGTTTCTTATGGGAAGAAGTCAAACGCCGAGATGTAGAGGAGGCACAAAGTCTAGAAGACTTGAAATAAAAAATAATAACGCTTTCAGTGAAGTGAAAAGTGACACTAGTGTTTTAAACAAATTAAATGACAATTTAATGAAATGTGCACGTTTATGTCTGGACAGACGTGGACTTCATTTTGAACAAATATTAAAATACATGGTAAGTAATTAGTTAGGTATTTGTTTTGATTCAACATTATTGTAAATACGTAGTTGATTCTATTTTTATTAAATACGCCTTAACGCAAAGTACCTATGTAACTTCGGCATAAGGTTCATATTATTTTCTAGGTAACGAATTTGTTTCTCTTTTATTTTATTTATTTATTTATTTATTTATTTTTTTGCATTTTGATGGCCTTAACCATAAAAGTATGAAGGGAAAATTAGAATTACTCTTAGAAATCAGCTCAGATCATGGCATAAAATCTAGTTCGAATCTAACAAAATGAGCGTTCAGTCACCCGTGTAGATAGGTACCTACGAGTACATGCCTACGGCGTCGAGCGAGCGCTCAGCTGACGCACGGCACGTGGTGTCCATAAATTAAGTTTTAAAATCTCGATCTTTGATAAGCGATAACTTTATTTTTTAGTATTAGAACATACCAAAAAAAAAAAAAAAAATTAAAATAAAATAAAAATAAAAATAAAAAAAAAAATACGTGTTTATTTAAATTACTTAAAGTTTATTTTCACAAAATCTTCGCAGTGGTTTTAAATTATTCCTGTATATCACCAAACGATATGCAAAAGGATATAGAATCTTCTCTCACAGAGCGTGAATTAGGAGATATAGAACCGCTAGCATCAACGTCAGGGCAAGCTAATATCATCGAATTTATAACTATTGAACGACGATACTGACAGTGTTTGATTATTAATAATGCGCTATTATTTTTAAAGTATGCAGTATTTTGTTCTTATAGTGTAGAAAACTGTTGTGGAAGATATCGAGATCAAAAATTCTATGCCAACCATTATACGAGCTTAGTAGCCTTGGCACAGGGGCACCTCTACCCACATTGGTTCTACTTACTGGAACACTAAAGAAGGACCTTGGAGTCGGGCGACGAGAATTTATACGTGATACACTTATGTTGGTTTGATCCAGCACCTCTTGGTACCTCAACCCACCATTAAAGGCCTTATGTAAAAATGTTAGATTCAACATACAATGATGTTATAGTGAGGAATGAAAGATAACCGACAATCCAGTACAACGCCTAGATCACGGACCTGAGAAACTGTATCTATAACATCACAACCTATTTTTGTAAGCCGAATTGACAGTGTTTATCTTTTTTTTTTTCTTTTTTTGAAAAGGGTATATGTTTACATTTTGTCGCATTTAGAGATAAATGGTTTTTGCCACACCAGATCTGAATTCGGTCCAAGTCAGACTGCAGTAAGTCAGCGTCGTCCGATTTTTCAATAGTCCGGAAAATCTTCATATCATCAACAAACAACGAACACTGGCTATGCAAAACACAGCAAACGATGTCATTGATGAAAAGAAGGAATAATATAGGTCCCAGATGCGAACCCTGCGGTACACCTGAAGATGCCGTGTACACTTGAGACTCATAGCCTCTGATTATAACTGTTTGTTTTCGATGTTCGAGATAAGATCTAAACCAATTCTGCAATGTCCCACAAATCCAATACTGGTGATATAACTTATAAATAAGAATATCATGATTTACCAGATCAAACGCACTCGTAAAGTCGGTGTAAACGGCATCAACCTGTTCACCCCTATCCACCGATCCCATAACCCGAGTCATGTAAGAAGTAAGGTTTGTGACCACAGGCTTTCTACTCTGAAAACTATGTTGTTCGCTAACTATCTGTTTTTTTTGTATGATTGACTTGATTGATAGCCTCAAAGACCTTCGAAAGCGTCGAAAGAAGGGATATAGGCCTATAATTTTGTACATTGTCGTGATCACCTTTCTTATGTACGGGTGTCACTCGAGCACTTTTTCAGAGAGTGGGAAATTTTCCAGAGGACAGTGATTTATTAAAAATTTCCTTTAGTTAATATGATAAATATCGTGCACATTCAGTCAGGCCCCGCAGCTTTATTGGGATCAAGATTTTTTAAATGCTTAAGCACAGTTTTTCGTCTATTGTAATTTGATGGAGGTTAGAAGAGTCAGGCAAGTAGTCAAAACCATTAATTGTGTCTGGATCACCTAGTAAGTGATGTTTATCGTACATTGATGAAAAATGACAAGCAAAGAGATCAGCAACACCTGGTCCACCTGAAGCAGATTTATGGTGACTTTTGTCACTATATACAACAGATGGAACAGCACTCGCTCCACCCTTCCTTTTCACAAACGCCCAATAAACTTTGGGGCTTTTTTTATACTGCATTCAACGTTTGCAATGTAGTCTTTATAACAAGCATTGACATAAGCATCACACCGCTTCCTAATCAATTGAAAATCTAATCTGTCGCGGGGGTTATTATATTTACGGATCTTTAATCTTAATTTTTCCTTCTCTTTATGGAGCTGAATCAAGTTTTTTGTGAACCAAGGTGGGTATCGCGCCCCACGAGGTCTGCGCCTCGGAACGTGTTGCCCTATTATAGAATTTATTTGGTCATAAAACACTGCGACCATATCATCAACATAGAAACATTCGCTCAGAATTTGAGACCAATTCAAACAACTCAACGTGTAAACAATCTCATTAAAATCAGCCTTAAAGAAATTAAAGTCATTGCGAGGAACATAGTTTAGTTTTTGACTACTTTTGCTTATATATACAGTAATCTCAAGCTGAGGATGTAAATTATCTAATCTACTAATAATCACGTTAGGTTTATCAACCTTACAAAAGATATTTGTAATTACTAGGTCTAAAATTCTGTTCTGACTATTGCAAATTGAATTCATTTGGTTAAGGTATGATAAGGACATAAAATCAATCAAAGAATAGCCCAGATTATTTTGATAGTTTTCGGCATGCAACACACCATCAGAGTTGACGTCCGTCCAGGATATGAAACCCATGTTGAATTCACCGATCAACATCACGTCATCGTATTCACACATTAAATCTGTAGCATTTCGCAGAAAACGTTGTAGACCAAGCAAGCGGACCGGAAGTGGCAAGTAAACGCAACAAATAGCTATTTTCTTGGGGGATCTGTCGCCTCATCAATTGATATCTTTAGGGTATCAAGTATCGGACCCTATTTATGTTATCAGAAGGTTAAATAAGAAAACACGTTCACTCTGTAACTCCGTATATTAGCGACTAGTTAAAAAGTCTTTGTTCTACAGACGCTAACAAATTGTTTATAAACATCTTACAAACTAAACTGTACATGTACATGTAGGCATATGTGTCCCTACAATATCCATAAGTGCTCACAGTCAGTTTCCCTGTCCTTAAGACGCATACTGGTGATTTTTTTCATAACGGCAATTAATACACCTCCTCCGTCATTCTTCGCACCACATTCAGAGTATTTCCTGTCACGACAATAAACAATATATCTGTCATCTATAAATTCACCATTATTAATGTATTTCATTCAGCCAGGTTTCGGTGAACAGTATCATGTCGTAATTATTACGCAATACATTTAAATAAATATCATTTGTTTTCGTGCGCATCCCTCGTACGTTTTGATAGTAAATTGTGAATTTTATAGCAAATGAATACTGTCACTGCAGGAGTCTCATAAAATCACACCAGTGATTTTAAACATTTAAAACTATGCACTTGTTTTGCAGAAGAAGTTTCGGTTTTTCTTACGTAAATTTTTCCATTGCGAATCCATGTGAATCTATACTTCAACTCTTTCGATTTAATCCTAGTAGCTGCATGGAAAGATTTTTTTTCTGGTGATAGATGTTCACTTATGTATAGTTGTTGCTTAGTGCCACCCATACCGATTAGATTCGTATTTAATTTATCCAGCTTGTTTTTCTTGTTGTAGTTCGATACTGCAGCGAGCAATGCGTCACGACATCGGTTACTACGAAATTTAACTACAACAGTTCGAGGGCGGGTACTATCGTTGTTTGCTACTCGAAAACAAGACATAATGTCCTTCATCTTCCATGGTTTGCGAGACAACTTTGCCAATTTGCATAACAGTTTGAGCAATATTTTCTGTTCTATGTTCAGGCAGTCCATGTATTTCAATGTTATTCTCACGTCCATGTTGCTCTAAAGTCGAAACCTGTTTACTACAATTTGATACTGTAGTCTGTAATTTCTCATTGCAATCTCTAAGTTTCTTGTTTTCTTCTTCACGCGATTTCAGTAGACTATGAACATCATCGTATTTTTTGTTTAAAAACTCCACAGATGACGTCAGCTCCGCTATTTGATCACTTAATGTTTTAAGTTCAGATAATAACTTTTTTTTCAGTAACTCAGGCATTTCTTCACGTAGCGATTGCTTATGCCGTTTACCTATGATTTCTGACAACTCATTTCCATCTGGATGCATTATGTTTGAGTTACTTTCTGTACTGGGGGGTGTCAAAGTGTGCGTACGTTTCGGGCGTAATGTGACGTAACTGTTATCTAGTGTTTCCTTTCAGATGCGGTTGGTAGTTGGTTGAAACGAACAGGAGTTTCCTGATTATTTCTTTTAGGGTGCTTGATTCGACATGCGTCACATGTCCATTTGAGTTTATTTTCCTTTGTCATAGTAGAAAATCCCTTAAAGGAAAAGTTGGCTCACAGGATATCATAATTTTCATTACAATCCCTGCATTGTAGGTATTCCCCGTTAGTAATAGACGCATGACATCCGCTGCAGTTTTTCGATGACATTTTGAGTGTCTCTGGTCTGGGACTACTCCTTTTAGATTTGAGAATAGGACCCTCTTTCGATTATAATGCTATACGGACTTTGAGAATTGACCCCCAGTTTCTCCGAGAGTGAGGGTGGATGTAATTTTCTTGTCAATTATAGCTCACGGCAAATAGTAGTATATAAGTTTATTTCTATTAAATATTAATTCTTAAATAATCCATATTTATTTTATTTCTTCAATAAGTTTTGTTGGAAAAATTTTGTTTTTATGCCTTGTTCCGTATTATTCATTAGCTATAATATTGCAAATTAGCACAAAGCATTCGTCTTAATTTATTATCATTTTGTTTCTATAATGCAATGCTTAGGCTCACAAGCCCTAAACAAAACGCACCACCACGCAAAACGAAAAGTATGTCTTTACGTTGTAAGTGCTGCCACCTATATACACACAGAGAGAAGTTCTCCGATCGCCGCTCGCACAGCTGGCATATTATAAAATTTAATAATACTCCGTTTCATAAAACCTAGCTAAATTCGCGACAAGTGTTTGTTGATGAAAGCTTCCAGCGACCTAATTATCGAAGCAGCTACGTACTGGGGCCCCATATCAAGATACAAGAAAAGCGGTGTACTTGGTAAGTGAGCTGATCGCATTGCTTAACTAACTTTCTTACACATGCCTTTTGATCGTGAATTTATTCAAGCAAATAAGAGTCCGCCGAACAGAAATGCTTTACGCATCTCTTAAGACCTTCCCTATCTATAGAATCACGTACGGAGATTGGGCTAGTTCCATCTACCATTATGCAAGTCCGGTGCTACTTGTTAAGGATTAACGATTCCAGTTGTTTTCTTGAGACAGCATAATGTGGTTTTCGAAGAATTGATAAGTTCGAAATAGTATAGAATGATGCTTTATTTTCGCAACATATTTAATATACAACTTTTTACTCTCGCCAAAAAATGTCCCCGCCTTCTTGAATCGTAACTAATTAATAAATCAATAATCAATATAATTTCTTAGCGAATCTCTACATTATAATAACTATTAGTGATAAAGTTTCATATTTCTAACTTCAAAATATCTGTCTATATAAATTCCCTGTCCCTTCCCTTCAGGAATAGATTAACCTTAAACTTTGAAATAAATATTTGTTCATTCATTCACTTTAAAACTGGCAAACTTTCATAAGTTTTTTCGGGATGACTTATAAGTTTACACAAAAAGGAAGGAAGGAACTTAAGGAAGGCCATGGATCTGACGAGAAGAACTCTTTTTCCAGAAATTGTCCTTTTAATGATACTGTATACATTCAAATTCAAAAGCTACGGAACTCCAATACCATTTTTTCGGGTAGTTGTGTAAATGAATAAAACAAATATTCATATTTTGTTTGTAGTTTTAATTTGTGGAAGTCATGAGGTACAGATATCGTCATGTAAGTTATATTAACAGAAACAGACCGTGCGGCCGGACATTGTAATACTGATAGTTTACGGAAACAATTTATTTATAAATTCGTTCGGATACCACTAGCATTATTGTAGGACAGGGACGGCGGGCGGCCCCCGATGACGATATTAATTTAATTTCAAAACGAAGATCTTATATTTTCCGTATTTTAATAATCATCTTAATAATTAAGTAAATCTTAATATTTACACAAACATTAAAGTCTCGGAGTGAGACTCGGTCTCGTTACAATATTACGTATATACAGTTCATATCCATTCAATGGACAAATGGAAAGAATACAAATAACGTATTTAAAATATAACAATAACAGGAAATAAAATTTATAACTTTAATCGAGTACCTAATCTTCTAATCGTTCAATGTGTAAGATCATAATTTATCGTATCTGTGCCTTGTAAATAAGTCGTTCGTTTAAGTACCTAATTAAACATTTTATGAATAAAACGACGACACATATTGTATGTTTATCAGATCGTACACATCAATCGATCGCCCACAACCTCATTCCGTGTGAGCGCAAATGTTCGAATGCGAAACGAGACACAGTGACCACGTATCGGAGTCTAGAAATCGAAACAGTTCACACTTTTTATGCCCAGTTCATAATTTTCAACATTGTCTATTTGTATGGTTTCACAGCAGGAAGATGGCAACCGTAGTGGCAGCGACCACTAGCGCACACGCGCCAACCGCGTGACCGTTCGTGTTGCGGCTCAATGTCGCCGCCATTTTGTCACCTGGAAAATAAAGCAAAAAAAATGATAAAAATACGGTTAGAGAAAGCGGACGTTGAAGACTGAGTGTCATAGATGAGCAAGGAGACCAGTTGCGTTCGATATAATTTTTAATGGATAAGAAGGGGTTTCACAGTCAGCTTCTGTTTAGGAATAAACTTTTTAGAGATGGTATTTACATCGTTTCATTTACTTCTAAGCGTTACAGCCCGAAGGTCTACTACTGTGGTCTACTAGGAAAACAGTAGAACGGTCCCGTAAAAATCCAAGTCCGAATTGACCGAACTCACTCCGAAAGCGAATCCGCTAATTCTTGAATCGGTATTCTCTAAAAGTTTCGTAACACAAGTGAAGTGATGTGAGGTTTCGAAATGACCTAGAAATGTATATCTGAGGTGTGTACAGAAAACGCCATCAAAAGAGTATTCTACACAAATGTAGCTCAATGAAATAGTATTATCTATATTATTCATTATAAAATCTTTAAAAACATTAAAGAAAATAATTGTTGCGGTGGTTTGTAGCCAAATAGCCATGACGCCAATGCCTTTTATAGATGAAATTAAGAAAATTCTGGCTGGGTTAAAATCATAGAGGCATAAGTTGAAATACATTTTGTTGCTGTTTCGTCGATGTTGTATTTTTGGAAATATGTTTATGTTTCTAGTTAGGTTTTCTGTTTTCTTGATTTATCGGAATAAACGCGTAGTTAGGGGCTGTTCTGACTTTTTAATGTAAAAAGTAATGACATAACGTGCCTTAGAAGTACGGAGCACCTTGAGGTAGTAGTAAATTTTTGGTCACCCATCCTATGATCGGCCTTTATGAAAATTGCTTAACATCAGGTTTTATTTGTACTGCGCGTCCGACAATGAGGCACTAGCGGCGTTTTCGAGTTATACAGACTACGAAATTTGATTCTAATCGCGGATTCAGCTTTCCGATGTTCGAAATGCATTTACAGAATCGCATGGCAGATCTTAGATATTATTACTGGTAAACAACGTCACGCACGTTACGCGGCGTAACTAACATCGTGCATTTATCACGATTTCTTTTCAGATAATGGGCTCGAACTATATGTTGATTTGTCAATCGAAGCCCCTTTTTAAATCGGACGTACTTGTAACACTTCGACAGAAATTTCATTGCCCGTCTAATCTATATATTTGGATGGGATAGGGAGTATGTTAACAGTAGCGGGTCGTCGCACTAACTGCCTTCGGAGACGTAGACGTATATGTGGGCGGGCTCGGTGTTGGCGGCGGCGCAGGTGTAGTTGCCGGAGTGGCGCGGGGCGGCGCGCCGGATGGCGAGTGTGGACTGCGTCTTGGGCCCGGGCTCCGTCACCACCGTGACGCCGCGCGCCGCGTCGTAGTTGATCATGCGCGCGTTGTGGTACCAGAACACGTACTGGGGCGGCACAGGGCTCTGACAACACGCACGTGCACTAATCAATTCGAATACCATGAACACTGAATTTTATTTGATACACGATACTTTTTGAGAGTCTGCTCTGAAATAACAACAAAACTGTTAATATGTTTTATCCCAGCATAAGAAACTTAATGAGAAAAATAGTCTTTCATGACATATTTCACTATTCGTATTCGGTTCGAGTATTTCTATTTTCTTGACTACACGACACGGTATAGAACTAAAAGACAAAATTTCTTATGGACAACAAATGTATATAGACTATACATAATATTACAAGGAACACTTAGAAACACCCTGACTAAATAAAAATAATGAAATGGTAAACCGAATAATTTAGACGAATATCCGGTTCGATAAAAGTTAAACTGAATTATATTCGATATTCAGTTATTCGGTGAAACCACTATTCAGCGCATCTCATTAAGCGATTAAGATCACTACATCAATTAAAGAAAAAACTATACCGACTTTATCAATAAAGATAATGAACATTTTAGTTTTGTCAATAGCAAATGTAGGGGTGTAATTCACCTTCTCGATGATGCAGACGAGGTTGATGGTGGAGCCGGCGTCCACGTGGTGTTCATCCGCGCCCAGGATGAACGCTTCCGGCACCGCAATGTGCAAGTGCACCAGCCGCGACAACGTGCCCGATGCCGTTGACACCTTCACATGTAACCAGCAAAAATGTTTCTCAAATAAAATGTCCAATGCGATCCAATTTAAACTATAATATACAGAATGTCTACCGGGAATCATTATAGATGATTTGATTTCCACATTGTTTATGTCAACGTCCAAACAATTTATTTTATTTAGGTTTAGCCTATGACATTTACACTAAATCAAAGCTTCCTTAGCTGTATACAGTAACAATACCTGACATTCGTATGTTCCATTGTCCCTTTTTTGCACATATTTGATTTGCAGTATCCAGTCATCGGAGCCTTCGCTGTGCAATACCTGTATCAAAATTATGTATGTTTAGATTGATGCGTCATGGACAAAATTAATGAATACAGAGTTAAACCGTTTTGTATACCTGAAACCGCTCATCGTTGGTGTACATGAGCACTCCGGAACTGATGATGTGCCAGTCGCGGCGGCGTACCCACGAAACCTGAAAAAGTTTTTTATTGTCAAATTTTTGTTTGAGAAAATTATAAGTTTCCGTAACGTTTTAAATCTAAACAATTTGAGTGACGTCGTATGATACAAAAAAATGTACAGAGGGAGATTTCGTGCTGTTAAGAACCAGCAAGATACACAGCAAAGTGTTACTCCTTTTTGTTCAGAGTTGCCTGTAAGGAAAATTCATAAAAGGGAATTAATTAAAGCAACAGGTACACACTCCTCTCTCGCCGAGGTTGCGCACCGGACAGTGCAGGAAGGCGAGGGCGCCGAGCTGCGCGAGCACGTCCTCCTGCGTGTTGTTGATGGTCGGCTCCCGCACCACGTGCAGCCCCTCCAGGGAGCCGTACCACAGCTCGCGCCACGCCGGCACCTCAGCCACCTTACATAAATATATCTCATTTCTACACACAATCTACCGAAGCATACTTTACATTTTTTTTATGGTATTCATTTAATTAAGGTATTTTTTAGCAATGAACATAGTTTGTTTGGAAAGTTTTATGACCCCTTTCATATCACTGAAAACGGGCAGATGTTCTTATTTTTCTCGTAACAGCACATACCATCAATGCCGAATCTGAGTTAACATCATTATAATTATTATTTCGAGACACATACGTCTATTAGACTCAGCTGCATTTGCAGTATTAAGCTCCTAGAAATCGGCATTGGACTCGCCTGGCGTATGTCTTGTATTCGTTTCCACGGGGAAGACCTAGGTATGCCGATGACGACGACGAGACAAGAAACAGTTGCATGTAGTTCACCTCTGGTACTTCGGCGGCGACGTCTAGTATCTGCAGGTGTGGCGGTGGTGGGGAGGGCGGGGTGGGGGGCGCGTGCACGATGGAGCCGGCCGCCAGCGCCGCCAGCAGCAGCGCCGCCGCCGCTCGGGGCATGCCTCACGCCAGCGCGCTACACCGCATCACTACACGATCTCCTGCAATTCATTCAAATCAGCTTTTATATCAATTAAGATAAAATATCTGAGCCATGTCATTATTTTAGAAGTTATATAGTAATAGTCTTTTTGTATAATTTTCTCATCGATCCTTTTATTAAAAGTTGTATTTTGTTTAAAAAATATTTAATTTCGATAAAATATATATTTTACTTGTTTTTACGGATATATAAAAAAAGCAAAATTATAATCAACATGAAATAACGACATGAGTTTACCGGTTGCCGGACGATGCGGTAGAGCGAGTGTGTCTGTGGGGTATAATGTTGTTTGTTTGTGTGCGTGTGTACGCAATCTGATGTTCCCAATAGATATGATGACTAAATAAAAAATTCTATTTAGTCCGTTTGTCTGACTGATGAATAATAGTTAAATATTGGATAAGTGTTTTTTTAAACTCAAAACAACAAATGGCTTAAACAATAGAAATCAACATTGAAAAGTGGGGTCTCACTACGTCACAACTATGTAGAAAATGTACAAAGGTGTGACGTCATGTGACGATTCAACCAAATGCCATAATATATTGATTACGTAAAAACTAAATACGTGTTTAATATTGTTTAATAATTACCCGACGCACAGAAAGACAAGAATTAGTCATCATCTCTATTGTCTTTAAGTTAACAATAGTTTTCTATCAATAATCCTTATTGTTTACCAATAATTTTTCTTTTTTTTTTAAGGGTCGTCCAATTAACTTTTGGGATATGGTATGCTGTGCTGTGCTGTAATAATAATAATAATAATAAATATCTTTATTTCTCCTCACAAATTCACATACTACACTATGGGTACATAAATTTTTTTGTTGATTATTTTACACGTTAATTTGTGGGAGACTAGTGTCAATAGTAGGCTTAGCCTGAAATAATAAATCACCAGGTTCCCAACCCAAGATCGATCGAGCACATCTCTTATTTTCATATAAATTTAAGCTATAGGTATTACAAACACTATTACTGTGCTATGATAATCCACATAAAATTCGTATTATTAATTTGGTGATGACATCAGGACAAACGTACGCGGAAAAACTGGTGCAGAATAGAGGATCAATTAGAGATTAGGTTCAGACACAGAATAATGAAAGCACTTCACTGATTGGGTATAGATAACATCGATGGTTTGTATTCTCCTTGTGTGAATTAGACTTGAATGTAATAGTGGTGTGTATAATGTGTGTTGTACTCGTGTGTATGTAGCCAACAAAATGGTGGAACAATTCTTATTCGGTGTATGAAACGCTAACAAGTTGTATTGCTTGTCATTCATAGAACCTATTTCGTATAAATATAATATAATATTCTCTTTATTATTTTATATCTTCGCTAGCAAAAACCTTAATATGTTTCTCTCTCTCACTCTCTCTAGTATATGATAGATAGATAAAATATAACCAAACATAGTTTATTATTATATTTTGCTTTTATTTCATTTCTTCCATTACAATTGAAGGCGTTTTATCTTAAGCTAGCGAGCTTAACCATATTTCAAATGTAAACAAGAAAGCGTAAGTTCCAAAAGATAATCCTAAAAGTACACTCCGGGACACTCCATCGTGAATATCACAAAAGACATCTTTTGAAAACACACTTTATTTTGATACAGTCGAGTGATGATAAGCGATTTTTTCGTCAGGACTTTAGGATCTCTTGAGTTTACCGAAGCTTTATACTTCATCGGGCATTGCTTAAATGAATTAAAGTGTTTGTGAAGAGAAACGACATAAAAGGGTTGTCCCCCGGGGTCGGTGCGGGGTTGGGTGGGGCGCGGTGGGGGGGTGTTAATGCGGGTGATTGATCACCGCTCCCGCGCTGAGATTGATGTGTTTTTTACGAGCGCAGCAGCAATAGTACCTGTTCGGCTCTTTGTGAAAGTTTCTCAAAACATGCCAGCGAACGCCCGGCCGGGAACGTTCCTACGATAAAAGTAACGGTTGCTCCTCTCCCTCTCTCTCTTTCTCTACATAACACACGCGCATCAAAAGGGGTTTCTAGTGAAAACGTTTTTCTTACAGATTGAGACATCGCTCCGAGTCGGTGCCCATCAATCGTCGAGACGAGAAGTCAAAGATAACTTAAAATAATCTTTAAAAATATTTAGGCAACTTTTTAATGTTTCCGCATAAAATGTTATATCTAATTCGTTTTACAATAGTCAAGACTGTAATGAAACCAGCACATAATAAATTAAATCTCGCGCAGTATATCGTTTTGCGTAGCTTAATATTTGATATGAATTTAAGCGCTTTTTTCTACTAACTTGTTTTTATATCATTCATTTTGTACGTTTTTGTCGATATCTAAAAACAACAATGTCACATCATACATTTGCCAAACACATCCAACTTGGTTGCTAAAACACTTGTGTTATAGCAATCTGAGACACCGAAAGTACCAAAACACCCAGATTCGAGACAATATAGTCTATTTTTATATTGATACGACTGCGAATCGAACCTGGGACCTCAGAGGTTATACGTTGAGACGCGTGCGAGCCACTATACCATCATATGTGTACTGTGCATATATATATCAATCCCAAATATAAGCTTTTTAGTATTAAGAGATTTCAAATTAAGGCGCGGACAGACAGACGTGAAAAAATGTTAACTTCAGTTCAGTTCATATCGAAACATTACCTAAATAAATATGGCTGTACAACATATACATCTGATTAGTCTACCAATCCGTCTGTTGTGTTGGAGGTTCGACGTGCAGCCTACCTCGTCACCGCCGGCGCGCTGTATGTGAGCCCATAAAGTTTCGGATGATTGATAGCGAAAGGGATGGTAATTTATTACAAGGAAATTGATTTCTTAATATAATAAACAAGACGAGTTCGGTCCTCTTATCTCTCTGTATAAAACCATTAGGGAAATTTATTTGAAATGCAATTTGGCTTTAAGATTATCCAAAGTTTCGTGTATAAAGTAGTAGCAGGATAAATTAATGTGTCATAATGTTATGAAATAAACGGTTGTGAAATATAGTCTGAAGGAACGAGCCAGGGCGTGTTGTAATGGACGCAGACCGATCATAATTCACGACAGTTCTTCTAAATATGTCAAGATTTAGACGCAACTTTCTTCTTTCTCGAATACTTATATAACTGACGACATTATCAGAGCTATTTTATGTGACGTAAACGTAATTTCATATTAATAAATTTCGTTTTAAGCTTATTATCTTTTCCAGCTATATTAAATTTATAGCAAGTGGGTACGATACTCTTATAGAAATACAAATTCCCGTTTATAAATTTATACCTGGTCATTATTTATTCTACATACGAGTGAAAAGAGGAAAAGAAGTTTTTTAATTTACTTAAATTCTAACGAGTAGATTCTATGCATTGAGATGATCATACCTTATCATGTAAAAAGCAAAGTTTTTTGTTTTTAATATTTTTTTAACTCGAAATCTGAATACCATAACATCCAAACTCAATACAATATCGAAAAAACCAATATCTATGATGATCTGACTGAGAATCCAACGCAGGATTTCAGAGACGCCGAAACAATGACCTAACCCCACCTAGGAGGTATAGGAGTTCCCCAGACGTGACGTGACATCCACGTTACTGTATCTGTTCAGTTACAGATACAACTCGATAGTAAACACTCAGTCTTATGTTGAATTTATTTATACGCATTATTAGATGGCGTTATGCGCTTGTATTACATAATTTACCTGTGTTATATAGGTATATATCGGGTCTGCGAGAAAGGGAGAGTCACTGGGGAAAAATGGGACGGGTAGCTGTTCTAGGACTTTTTGGTAATGTTTCGAATACACATAGAATGTTCTAAAACATTCTAGATGTGGTATCGGCTCTTATAAATACGCAGTGGACTACCCGTTTCGGCATTCTTGAGTGAACAAGTGATCTGAAAGCAAGAGCGAGCAAGAGTGGCGTGAAATAGTGAAGTTGAAGTAGTTTTTATGTAATTTTATTGTGCTAAATAAAGTCGGTTTGTAAAGTTAATAGGTCTTAATTTTTATCCCGAACCCTGAGTCGCAACACTATAATAAAGACTGTACATTTAAGTTTTATTTCTATCTGTAATGTTAATCACACTCCATACCTGACACGATTCGGGACAGGCAAAATAGATATGTTTGTGATATTATAATGCAGGTAAAGTATCAAATTCCAACAGGGTCGTTATATTGTTTATTATGTAATATAGTTGTAATTGTTATCTTTCTGTTACAAATGAACAATCATCGACAAGTGTAATGTTACCGGCAGCGAGAAGTGATAGTTGACGTCGACAATTATCTGAAGCTTGTCTCGATGACGTCATCGGAATAACACAAATCTGTCGCATATCCATTAGTTCGGAATTCGCTGGTATGTTTCTCGAAATAAAGACATTTCATTGATATTATGAAACATTAAATTTAGTAAATAAATATGCATTATTTGTTACTTCCAGTAAATAGCTGTGGTCCGTTTTCAATTAAGATAAAAGTGTAATACATCAAATAAATATTTGTTTTTATAAATAAACTATTTGCTATGTCATAGACAAATAATGATCATACACAGTTCTATAAACAACCCTTTAGTAAGCGCACATGTAATATGGTGTTCATTACGGTGAATCATATTCACGTTTCTTTCTTTCAGGTAACATCGGAGATGAAAAAAAAGAGTTGTAGCTATAGACACGTTGCTACTTATTGTATAAATACGCAAGATGGCCGTTTTTTCACTACTATTGAAATATACTCAATAACACAATTTATTTCTTTTGTTTTTAGTTCGACTTTGGCAGTGTTGTATTTCAATTTTTAAATAATTTGTTGTTTAAAAAACTTAGCTATTACTATTAATATTTTATAAAATATTTTGATATCATATCTGAAAATTTGACTTTATTTTCTAAATTTTCGTATGAAAATTATTGCTAATATCATTTCACATTATTAGTAGCATTAGTGCAAATCTTTTGAATACATAGTAAAATTTTCATTTCCTTCAATTTATCCTGGATTTCTTTTATTTGTGAAGAAGAACGGGCACAAGACATCGTACATCTTTTAATAAAGAGTAGGTTACAACATTTGCAAACAAATAGCCAAGTGCGAATTTGTTGCTGTATGGGAGCCTCTTAAATATGTATTTTATTTATTATGTTTTTTATTTTTTATTGAATACTTATAGCGGCAGCAGATAAATATTAAGTGAGAAAACTTCAACAGTCTAACTATCGTGGTTCATGAGATAATGCCTGATGACAGACGAACGGACAGCGGGGTCGTAGTAATGAGGTCCCGTTTTACCCTTAAGGTACGCAACCCTACAAACTATATCGTTATAATGGCAACATTACAATCATGTTTAAATATTTTTAATATTACAAGAGAGACCGCAAAAAACCAATAAATGACAAAAGTCAAAATTAAAAATAAGCACATGTCAAAAACATGGTAATGCTGTCGGCAACGCTAAGCATCTGCAGCTGTTTTCAAATAATCAGAAATAAGTTTTAACAGGTTATTTTAATAATGTATATATTTTTGGTACTGTTAAATATTGCCTGTGTATGAATATTATTTCAAGTGCCGCAACCATCTCTTGTTGTTGCATAGAGAGGTAATAAAGAGTCGGCACGTACGATGACCGTCTCGTGGGAGCTGTGTCCGAGTGTCGGCCGTGATCCTGCACGTTCAAGGGACACTCTCGATGAAGTCAGCTCGCACCAGCTAATACTTAATTTGATTGAGTCAGCGACCTGGAAAGATTAAACTCTGCCTGAGTGCAGGGTCCGCGGAGGGCCGGAGGTCGCTAATCGGCCGCGATCAATCAACTACCTAACTCAACACACCCCCAACCCCTCCTCCCTCGCCCCCGCCCGCCGCTTTGATCTACGGTATCACAGTCATCAGGCTTTAACTTCTTCACTATGATTAGCTCATCCTCTTTACAAATACTTCCAGTGATTGATTTAACAACTTAAATTGATATAAAATACTACATATTCATTTTCTCTCTGCTGGGGGTCTTCCCTATCGATATAGGAATCGAATAGGGAGGACGGGCCATGGCCCACCGTGAGGTCCACCGCGGATTGGTGCGTGTTAACAAATGCAGTAGGGACCAATGGCTTAACATAGATTATCACAATATTGCACTTCATTGAATTGGTAATTTCTTAGAAAATTAATTGTATGCTAATTAGAAATAAAAGCTAATGAAACCTGAAGTACTGTGCATACTAGTACATATTAGTATTAGTGATGTGCATACAGCAAACTTTTTGTTTATACCATAATCAGTGCCTTTACATTGACTTTCCCATTTGTTAGGTGTTTATTTATTATAGCCAGAGGTAGACAACGGTATCCTGCCTTTGCCCGAAAATTTTTTGGACGATTATCACTTTGCAACCAACTTATCTCCTATGTTTTACTTTGACAACTGATGATTAGCAAATTCTTCTATGACATCGTTCTATGTGGTAGAATTATTGTAAAGCTAATTATTGTAATGACAAAAACATTTGGGACATTTATCATTTCTCAAAACTTTTACTAAGTCATCATTATCATCATCGGCCCTTTTACGTCCCTATGGATGGTTAAGGAGGATGGGCCATGACCCTCCACACTGGCCCAATGCGGATTGGAGGGTATTAACGACTGCAAATGCAGTCGGGACCAACGTCTTAACGTGCCTTCCGAAGCACGGAGTAGCTCGAGATAATTTTTTTTTGGTCATCCATCCCGTGACCGACCCTTGCGAAAGTTACTTAACGACAACAATCGTGGGCCGCGGCGCTTATCCACTACGCCACCGAGCTACTTATGTATTATTTACTAAGTCAACTATAACTAATTATAACATAATGAAATTATTAGATGAGTAAGATTCCTCAAAGTATAAGTTCCTTTTTCATACATCGATAAATGGAAAAACTAGTTTAAACATACATTTTTTATTTATTTATCTCAAAAATAATTTTAAACCTTTAAATTGACAGCAATGCACATAAATATTTTCCTCTACGTAGATTTGTGTTCATGTCGTTTGTAATGAGTATCGTAATAGAAATATATGTATATGTAGATTATAAAACAAAGGACGATCAGATTTTTTTTTTTTAAGGGAACTGTTAGGGTCTTGTAGATCACATTAAAGAATGGCGTGACGGCGAGCGAAGAGAGGAGGAGCGTGTTAGCTTGACTGTGTACCAGTGCGCCGTACCACCGTTTATTTGGTCCCAGGTTTCAGCATGCAAATTTTTTGTCTTTGATATTCACCATCATTACTTTTTATTATTTACCTTTCGTAATTTGAAATGTTGACTAATCCAATATGCTCTTTATGAATGTGAGTTCGTAAAAAAATCATCTGTTGAAATTTAATAACAATGAAGTTACGAGTATTATAATTAAAATAGAAATTGTTAATCTAAAAGTATATCTTAAAATATCGCCCAAGTTTTTAAATAACAGAAAAGCCAAACAGGGTTTTTTCTCTACCCTTTACTTTATTATCATAAAATAAAATCTATTCCTTAGCTTAGTCAGCCTTTCATTAATTCGCCCGAGCATCGAACCCGTCACAACTGTGACCACCAGAACCGACGTAACTAACAAGTACAACACTTGGTATAAAATAGACAAAACAAAGACAAAACGCTGACTAAAACCCATTTGCTACTTTAAAGGGGGCACATTGAAAAGTGTCGTTAACAAACGTAAAGCAGGGAGGTTAGGAAATAAAACAAAATTGGTAAATTATTATTGGGCGAAATAAAATTCTGCTACCGTAGTGTGGCAGATGATAAATCGGCAAAACTATTTTCGGCGAAAGGCAGAGAACCGGTGGCAACCTTGTGACGAAACAGATGATTACCTTAATAAATAAAAAATATTATGGTGGCACTTCACTATGGATCAATTACACAACATAAAATATATAACCAGTAAGTTGTATTCTACCTATTTAAAAAATTCTTAAAATCTGTATCCGCATTATCAGAAAAACTTATAAGGGTTAAGGTTGGCCGCTTAAGAAAACTTATAAGGGTTTTCAAAAAATTGATACAGACAGAGAGAGCTTCTAAAATATTCCTATATCACGAGTGGAAGAGCGGTGGCCTCCTGATACAGGTATTACTGGTACTTAAATGGAAGCACACCATGATGTTCTTTATTGTAAATGTTCGATGGAAAGAAAGTTTTATTTATTACTATTATTAAAATAACGAAGGTGCCAGAACACCTCGAGCTAAATAAAAGTTATCTTTTTATGTTGTCTCGACTGGGAATCGAATTGGAGAATTCAGATATGGCGACGATTAGAATGTCACGCACTCTAGGGACGTCCAATTAACTGTTTTATAATCCGTACCGCATAAGGTGCGTGGGAGGCTCGTCGCTCCGGATTATTTCCCTTTTATTCCATCAGTACATATCTCTGACCGATATTTCGATTGGCGCGTTTGATGTACGTATTTAATTAATGCGTTAATTTAACAAATCGACGGGGATTGAATTTGAGGCTTTTCCTGTTAATTTCGGTAATATTCTCTTTTTATAATTCTAATTCAATATAATTTATTTAGTCTAGGCAGTCACAAGCACTTGTGAATGTCTAAAGCTATGCCATCGGTAAGCAAATCTACGGAGAAGACTTTCTACTGAGAAGAAATGGCAAGAAAATCAGCAAGGGCTTCATTAGAATATGAAGTCACCTTGTAGATAAAGGATTACAATAAGAGATAATTTATTCATTAATCCATCATTATGTTGTGTCATGAAAATTTATTGATTGATAATATACCTACATAATAACAGAAAATTAATAAAATTTAGCAGTCCAGAGCAGACTCATCCACACAGCACCCGTTCATGAGCATGACGCATAAGCCAGCCATCACTTCGCTTAACCATATTTCAGTTTATTTTTAATAGACTTGATTGATGAAATATTATATATTAATAGAATTGTTTAAGGTAAATCTGATGAAGCTTACAAATGTATTGATCGAAGTTACGAATATATTTCTATGCGTAAGTGTATTGCTTATTTTAACTTTATTCATTAACGGAGCTATCTGGATTATTCGCACGGGCCCCTGAACTAGTTTCAAACATAGTTCTTTGACAGTTGTACTGATTCTCAACAAGCACAAACATAAATAAGAACTCTATCTATAAAGACAACTTTAAGCTCGTTTTATTTATACTATACACAACTAAACAAACACTAAGGACTGTCAATATTGGGGAATCTGAAAATAAGACAAACGAAGATCTGTTTTTAAGAACCGTGTCATCCAGTTTATTGTAAAGACAACTGCATTCATACATCATAAAAGCGTTAAAATGTTTTAAGAAATATTTCGTTCATCAACGTCATCGGGAACAAAGTCGGGTTGAGGTTTTCTGTAGATAATTAAATAATAACCCAACTATTATTATTCACTTTTTTAAATTTGAAGTCGGTCCCATTTATTTTTAAGTTTTTATTTCATGCATTTTAGTGATATTTTTTGGTTCAGGGGTAGCAAACAGCACACATACATAATGCAAATTTAAGACTTATATTGCTTTCTCATAGATGCCATTGCCAGATCTGGATAAAATTAAAAAGGGACCACACGGCAAGCACTAGTGATTGCTGTGAATGAATGGGACCCATTTAAATAAAGAAAGAATCATCAAATAAAGAAAGAATTATCAAAATCGGTCCATCCAGTAAAAAAAACAGTTGAATTGAGAACCTTCTCCTTTTTTAAAGTCTTTTAAAAATATATTTCTGTATGCGATTTTTTTTTTCAATCCAGTTTCTTTTCTCGAAAATTAATTTCCCCTACTGACCGCTCTTAACGCCGTGCCACCCACTATAAATAAAATAAAATAAATTGCATGTGATGTCAAAATATTTAATAACAATCTTCATGGACGAGGTTCACACGATCTTTTAATCTAAACATCCAAGGTCGTGGATTCGTTGTTAGCTAAGTTATTCAACCTGTAATATGTAATCGGTGGTGATAAGGCCAGCGATTGTACTACATATGTCCTATTTTAATGGTGTTTGTTCAATAAAGAATTATTCATTCACTTGATAACACAGGTCTTTAGCTATTTGAATCAGAGCAATATGTGTTTTAAATTGATATATTGTTGAGAATGAAAGAAAGATCAGAATGGAAGTGAGAGAGTTGCATAAACAAAGTTCGTTTAAAGTAAATGTCGATACTTTTGTGAGGAAAACATTCGCCCGGTGGGAGTCACGAGCTGGGGCAACTCGGAACTGCGCTCATTTCAATTTCATGAGGGCCTCTAAAGGGGCGGTGATCAGAGCCAGGACACATCTCGATGGCTGAGAAAAAGGTAACAATATATCAATGTAAATCTCAGTCAATATTACGAGAAGGTATCGATTGAAAATCCAGACTACGTTCGCTTGTATTGAATACCATGAAGTAATAAGTTTTGTTGCCGTGTTCATTGTTTATTATATACCTAATATAAAAATAAAATTCAGATACATTTATTGCTCAATTGAAACGATATTAACATATGATCAAATTTTATAATATCTCGATAGGCAGCGTTGAGTGTTAGAATACTAGAAAACTAGTACTTAAAATTGTGAGGACTCTAGGGACTCTAGCGTATATATGAAGATATAGGTATATTAAACGTAAACTCACAGATATATCTATACTCGCCTACTCTGCAAGTGATACCGCGTTAGATAATAGATGTCATTTTCGTACAATATGTGTTAGGTAGAGTTTTAGATGATAACTCATTAATTATGATGCTTCAGTTATTCTAATATGTGTATACTTAAGAGTATAAAAATTGCCAGGACGATACCATTCAGCACACGTGCAGGCTGAATTTTCAATAACGTCGAAATTAAATCATTTTTATCCAGTGTACATTTCATGCTAAGAGCTCCAGCCCTGCGATTCTGTAAAGATCCAAACCCGAATTCACTTCAAATAGCGGCGTTCGCTCAACCTTGAATTGGTTATAACATTTCTAGAATAGAATATCTGAGACACATATAATCAATCAATTTGTTTTTTGTTTTGTATTTTTTATACAAAAAAAAAATAAGCAATAGAATTACTTCACAAACGACGTGAATTTGGATACATGAGTCAATTAGAACTCAGAGTTATTTAATCATTAAATGGGTATATATGTTTAAAATACTAAACTAAATGATGATTTTATGATTTTTTCTTCAACAACGACGGTTTTGTACTGAAATCCGCTACTCCCAATTCCTGTTTTAATCCGTCAGGGATTGGATCTCCAAAGCCCCTTGATAATATTCACTAACCATGAGTGGGTTGTTCGTCAATCATTGTAACACGTTTTAAGTGAAAAAGGCAGAGGGCTATCATATCTATTAACTAACATAATTTTGTTTTTTCAATCAATCAATTAATCATATATTGCATAAAATATGGCGCGGGTACAACAGATATCATAAAATAAGGGTATCATATATTGACTCTATGACAGTTTTAGTATGTAACATATTATTAGTATTAATTAACATTACAATCCATTCATGCATTAACCTTATTATTATTTTATTCGCACATCAATGACTTAAAACATATGGTACAGTTCCTATTACATATAAAGTCAGTCTTATGATTTAAAAATATTAAGTAGGGATGATTTCAAAAGTAAAATTAATTTACGTGCTACAATAACAACATGTAAGTCAAGTATGCTTAATATATAATATATATAATATATAATGTCATTGTATATAATATAACGTCATTTACTCTTCTAAAATTGTTTGCATTCCAAATATTCCTGTATCGAGTAAAATGATTTGTTCAGAAGCCACTCCGTCAAAGCCTATTTAAAAACGTTTTTGTTAAACGGCAAGTGACTAGTTTCGATGGCAGCTAAATGTTAAATAACATATTTATAGTCATGTAATGTAAATTTTGTTTGAATAATGTCAAATTACATTTCTTCTAAAGCTGTCGATGTTCTACTTATAATATTTGATCAATTTTGGATTCACGGAATACTGGAAAATATATATACTGGAATAATATATATATTTATGAAAATATCCTTAGTGCAAAATGATTAAAAATCCACGTTGTCCCTGGCACGTCTGAGATCGGATTTGAGTCGCCTGGATTGCGAAAGGTCGTTGGTTGAAATTAGTAACTGTGGTAAGTATTCTTAAAGAAATCAGCTGAACAGAATATAATAAACTCAAAGCATTTTTTACGTAATAGTTTTCTTAGCGAGAAATTGACCTAATTTAGGGAAAGTAATCTGTGAAAGCAAGGTTACGCAAACACGAATGCGTTTATGGTTAATGCTATATCTGCGTTAATGGTCATATCGTCAATTTTTTTATTATTAAAATTTATGTCAAATGATTATTTGTTATTTTTTCTAATAACCTGTGGAGAAAAATAAAGCGAGAAACTCCACAATATCTAATAAGAGCAATAACATATACAAATTCTGAGGTTCCTTAAAAAAGTGAAAAAAAATGAAATAAACTCCTTCTTAAAATACCTAAATAAACATTAATAATAAAAAAAATACGTTGCGTTGGGGAACGTACTAAATTGTTAGGTTTGGAGAGAGCCCGGGATAAATAAAAAAAAAATAAAATAATATTTTATACTTTTTATAGGTACATACTTATTATAATATAGATTCTTGTCAAAAATTTAAGGTCACGCTTGTTCGCTTTGATTTTAATTATGTTTCTATAATTAATAATTGTTACTTAATGTTAATATTAGTTTTCAACTTTTTAAAATAATAATTTTCTTATTAACCGGAACTAAGAACATTCTCTTTTAAGACATAAATATTCTCTTTCAGTTCGCTTTCATTTGAGACCCCACTCTGCGTATATTTGCAGACATTCGGTTATTCTTCCCCACTTTCTGCCCCCGCACGTTTTAAACGGCTCAACTGATTTTCATGAAAGATGTCCAAGAACGTTTGCACATAAGTTACCTTTAATACAAAAACAAACCGGACCGGAGCTATGATGCCACAGCAGACGCACACACAGATACGTCAAACTTATAACACCCCTCGTTTTGCGTTGGGGGTTAAAAATAAAATATGTCGTTACAATGCCTAGTTAGAATCCGTGGTTATGGTACTAAATCAAAACAGATCAAACCAATGAACACAAATGATTATCAAAAGAATTCAAAAGAGAATCCTTTAGTTATATTTATTTTTAAGGAACGCAAATCTTGAAAGTGTATAAGGACAAAATGATTGTTAATGGACATCACGCGCTGTCAGCAGCATTCATTATATTAAATGCCTGATAGAGATATACTTACCCCCTTTAAACTGACAATTATAGTTTTAAACTTCATGTCAATAGTTCCCTACTACTGTTACGGCAATTAGTTTATCCATCGTTAGTTCCGAGCTAATGTTTAATGCGTCGATGTCAATAATTAGCGTACAAACGTATTTTCTCTATCAACATATCCACAATAGGACCATTGAAACCAAACTAGAGGCGGTGCGTTAATATGCGGTGTACGCTTCTAATACAGCGATGTGCGTGTGTGTGTGTGTGTGTGTTTTATTATTGGTATAGCGAACATATGCCACAACTACTCGCGTCGACGTTGACTAAAAATTCAAATATTTTGAAAACAGAACACTACTCGGGGCGCGAGCGGCTGAATTCTTTGTTAAGCATTTAATAAAACTAATGGTCGCCCAGTGGTCGAAATTAGACCATAATAATTAGAAGTTATTACTGAATGTCAAAAGATTTTCGATAAACATCACAAACATATAAATAGACGTCTATAGTAAACATATAAAACTTGACACTGGCTAAATGCACCAACCGTGCGAAGCCAATATTAAAAAATAACAAACAAACTTTATGTCAAAAGAAACAATGTGACCACATAAGCATTATTATTGAAAAATATTAGCCGTTTGCACTTCTTCTACATATAAACTATAAGTGTGCCAAATTTTATACTCGTCCGTTCTCGCAATTTTCGTATAAAGGGGTCTAAAGTTTTTGCTTCACGTATTACAATATAGATAACTGTATCTAAAGCATCATTCCACAGATAAAGGTGTATTTACTGTATTACTTCGATAAGTAGATATTAAACACATTTGGCATAAAACGGAAATGATTTAAATTGTTCATTGGCGTCTATAGTCTACCGTCTAGAGCATTTTATCGTCTCCTGTAATGCAGTCTATTAGTGGAATACATTATCTCCGATTACACCTGGCACTAGGACGTTACTCGAATATTCGAATGAAAAAATCATATGTTGTACTAGTTTTTATTATATTTTTATTATTTAGTAGTATATTAAAGAAATGTGTCATCGTAACGAAAATCATAGAAAATCAACATATGACCCGAATATGTCATCTTATTATTTTCAAGGAATGTTTTAGTTGTTCTGTTATAAAAACGAGAGTACTAATCCGATTCTAATAAAAATTTTACGTGTCTACCTCAGGCGTGGATGTTTAAAAAAAAGAAACAACTCTAAATCCGTTCACAAATCAAAGAAGTTCTTAAATATTGGCGTTGAATATAGAACCCTCTCATTTTTTGAAGCCATTTTAAGATAGATGATATTTAATTTGTAATTCTTACACAAACATTTACATGTTTTGATTTATCAGATCAATTATGTGGATGAAAATTGAAAATATCCACTAGTTCAGAATTATCACGATCACTGTAGTATCAATTCCATTCCAAGACAGTAATTTATGTAACTTTTATCTGAATAATACACACATTATAATCAATTTAAACACAAGTCAATTTAGGTCCCTACAATTACTATAAAAGAATTTCGGAAACAGTATTGATTTTAAATCTATTTTTAGGGTTCTGTACCTAATAAATAATTGGATCTGTACCTAATAGATAATGCGGATAATAAATAATTTCAAAAACTAAATCCCCATTACTGATCAAAATCATAACCCTCCTTTTCGCTTCGCCGTAGTGGGATAAAAACGGGACCCTATTACTAAGACTCCGCTTTTATCCGTCTTTAGGTTGTATCTCGGGAACCGTGATAGATAGATGGTTAAAATAATATAATAATTTTGTATTTCTCTTACCGCTATAACAATAAATATTAAAAACGGAATAAAATTAAATATTTAAGGGGACTCCCATACGACAAACGTGATTTTTTTATAGACAATGTTAGGGAACCCTTCATGTGCGAGACCGTGTCGCACTTGGTCGGTCAAATTTTAATAATTTTATACCAGAATTAAAAAACGACGTAAGTTTTATGAAAACGTAGAATTAATGTGTAGCGAAGTTTATAAGAGTACAGTTTCTTGAATAAAAACTCCGCCACAGTCTAGTTGGTGAAGATCGGTGTTCTTATTTGGAAAATTAAGTTGTATAAAATTTAATTTATATATAACAATTATGTTAATTAATATTAAAAGTAATATGATACTTAAAATATAATAAAGCCGTACAACCTAGGTACTAAGTAGTTTAGTTTAATTTGTAATAATTTACCTTCTCGTAGGAATCTTTAACTATAGTTACAGCACTATAAACTTCTTCTCATGTTTCCGTGCAGTCAATAGTTTATCACATGTTTCACTCAACAACAATACACTTTTATTCAGTTCCAACTTTTATAAATATGATCCAAGATATCTGCAGTGTTCATTAAAAATCACATACTTAAAAATTAATTAGTTTTCGGATTGCGAGTGATGATGATAATCCTCATAATTGATACGTCCCGCGTTGTTGGTAGTGTCTCGCAGTGTCGCGTAGTGTCGCGTGTGTCGGCAGCGTCGCGTGTCGCGTGTCGCGCGTCGTTGTGCGTCCGGCGGCGTGCGGAGACCGACTGGTTGACAGCGCCGAGCCGCAAGCTCGTCTAGACGGGGAGGTCGCATTCAAATTGTAATTCTTGAAATTTTGTGAAATTATTTCTATACTTAAAAAAAAACTTTAATTCCGTTGAGGCGAATTAATTAATATTAGAGTATATTCGTAATATTATGAGAAAGTGTATATGGTAAATTACTGATATCAAACTGATCAGGGCCAACCCAAATAAAGTAAATAAAATTTCATTAAAAAAGGACACAAATTTATCTCGCAAACATTTAAAAATATTAAAATGTAGAAAAATTATTTGATCTTTTTTATAAGCTGTGATTTGCTATTAATCTAAAAAAATATGATAATTAGCTTAATACATAATATAGATTTATTTTATGAATACATTGCTTGCAAATAAAAAACTCATCATAATCTATTTAAAAGTAGAGCCCGATTATCATATATTCATAATCTCAATGAATTCGAATAGAGTTCTCAAATAATAATTTTAGGTTTTACATATTTAGGTATAATAATAAACTTATTATATCAGAATTTTTAAGTAAGTGTAGCTACATTTTTACTTTCGTTAAAAAGTTAAGTTATAAGTTTTAGTTATTATCTTACTTCGTTTGAAAACATTATCCTTCTTCAGTCTTATGTTTGGTTACTTACTTTAAAGTGCATTACATTTTCACATAAACTTTACACATAAAATTTTGTTAATATTGTGTTTTTAAGCAAACTACAATATTCTTAATATTGTAGTTTGCTACAATATTAACGAGCTCCTGGTCCATCGCGGTGCCCTTATCGACTGTAAAGGCTGAAAGCGCAGGGGTGGGGTGACTGCGTGACGTCACCGCCGGGCAGCGCGCGGCACTCGCTCGTAGACTACTGTCGTAGAACTACGAACGCCAACAGCTACGACTGCTACGAAAATATTTCAGCTCGTAGCTGAAGTTAGCGATTCGAAACGTGAAATTGCCTTTTAGATAAATTCAAGCACCGATGATTAAACTTGATGAAAACGTAATTCGGCTTGAACTGACCCACATAACTTACGATACTGTAGTATATTATCACATAGTAAATGTAATGTGACACCTTCAGGGGTGTTGTGTCTTTACTTCACGAGCAGAGAGTGGAGGAACACGTCATAATATTATTCTTTTTAAAATGTCTAATATACTTTGCTATGTTATACTACTTCGCATTACATTTTATTTCGAGCCTTTAAATTAAATAATTTTTAAATTATTATTTATTTTTAAGTGTTTTACGGTATCAGTATACATTTATTTTTAAGATACTACAAAACCGTTTTATTCAAAGTGTGTTCGAAGAGGTAAATCAATAAAATTATAATTTTTAATATATATTTTTAATATACTTATAATTTTTTGTTCACCAGTATATATGATACTTATTTACATACATTTATTAATAATATCATCGGAAATATAAAAATAAATATTTCCAAGTATTGTTATGTTAAATAATTACTTTTCGTTGATGTACAGGAAGTCGTCAACAACAACTTTGCATAAAAAAGGGTGTCTCCGGGGGTTCATTTAATCTTGGCGGCTCGTTTAAAAAGTAAGCCGAAAAGTAACAAGTAAAAAAAGTTAAATTACCCCAAACGCCTTATTTGAACTTTACTAAAGGTTTACACATTAATTATTTGTGCAAAGTTTAAATATTCGCGGCGTCCGTCGGGTTGCGTTGTTGCGAGCTCGAGCTTTTCCGGGAAATATTTATGTGTTGATTTATTGATGTTACAGATAATTTACCTTTTATAAACAGGTCGTATGCCAAAGAATTCGTTTGTTAGAAAGACATCTTGCAATTCATAATGGAACTGATCGTAATTTCAAATATGAATTCCTTCCTTCAATCAAAAAAGACCCCTTTTAAATGTATATGTGTTACAATGAAAAAAAAAAATTTCTCGATCTCGTTCCTCGAAGAACGTTATTTGCACAAATGGATTTATTTACCAACGTTCAATAAGATGTACTCATATTCTCACACACACAAGCAATAACTCACTCCTATAGTGGTTTTATACTCTTACATAATGTAGTACTTGACGAGTATCCATCGGAAGCTTTCCACTTTTACCTTATTTTCATTTATTTTTCGTGATCGATTTCTTATCAAACTGTGTTGATAAAACTATAGAACATTAAAATAATTATTGTCTACTCAATGTAATAGTTTTCTAAATAAACCGCTTGTCTTTCGCTTGTTTAACTGATGCGTTTAATTCATTTTTACGTTTTGATACAAATAAATACAATTTAAATATTTAAAGAAAAATAATAATTGAAAATAATTGTAGGTCCACAGGCAACGATTATTGTACGGAGGTAGGCAGGCGTAGGAGCGCAGCGCGACTCCTGATGGTGAATTAGTATATATACGACCTCTCGCGCGGCAGTACTTATTTTTAAGTGTTTTTCAAATATTTTTAAGTGTGCTACATAAACCCGAAATTGGGTGAGTGTTCTTATTTCTTTAATTGTTACTGCTCGCTTACAAGTTATCACCTATTATTTATTTTTAAAATCACAAGTACGATAAATAACTTTAATCTTTCAAACGCTTTTGTTGTTCTTATAAAATTTAACGTTTTCATTGAACATTAATTCTGAGGTGAAAATTTAGTTCCTAATGTGCGAAAATATTTTTATTCTATTTCGATAATGGTGAAATAGATATTTAAATAAATATTAAAGAATGTTTGTTATAATTAAAGTAATGACATTTATAACATTTATAAAATACACAGAATTAACATTTTCTTATTTTCTATAATATTATATTTTTGTTTATCCCAGTCATATAGTTATACTTGTTTCTTCCATTTTCAGTTGGATTTTGGCAGTTGTGTTTTTTATTTGAGTATACTGAACCTGTGTGGACTCAAAACGCATCGCTACTACCAGCGTTGCGTAGATTGTTACGAATCTGTGTCACATCTCTTTTTATATTGTTGTTTTTTATTTTCCAGAGATTTAAAGTGATATGTAAAACTAACCACACTTGCCGCCTTTGAACCCTTTGTAAACGTGCATTAAAGTTTCGTTATTATGATTTTTGCTGCCAACAGCCTTACCATGTTATTTTATTACTGGCCTTTTTGAGGAGACTTTTCTTCTTATTTTTTAATTTTTTGTTGTCACTTATTGCTTATTGTCTTGGCTGTTTGTCTGTGATTTCTTGTGCTTTTAAACGTTTTCTTAATAAAATCTATTTCTAACTAAATTAAATTGCATTATCCGTTTTAATAACTAAAGTCCACGTGCTTTTGCTGTCGATAATAATTCCAGTTCCTCAAACTAAAAGGATTAATTTTAATAAAGGTCTCATATCACAAGTTGGACGGACTCGCAGGTATTTAAGTAAGTTTTACCAGCAGCTGTCCGCGGACACGAAGACCGCAGACACCGGCCGTGCACTGTACGTACACGGACATTTTCTTAGATGATAAAGCGCTCACATAGATGCTGGCATATAATAATATAAACCAACAATGCAAAGTTCAATAACGATTACTTATCAATTATTGATTGTGCTGTCGTCCGGCAGATAAAAATATGAAATTTTAAATAATCAACATCTAGCTAATAATGTGGTGGTAATCGAATGGACCCAGTGCGGATTGACGACTACAGATGCGGCCGGGACCAACGCCTCAACGTGCCTTCCGAACGAGGATCCTTTGTCGTAGCTTGAAATCAGAAAATATCCGGTCACCCATCCTATCACCAGCCCTTGCGAAAGTTGCTTAACTTCCGCATCGCACACCGAACGCGGTAACCACTGCGCCATTGAGCCAATCCAATACTCAGATATATTGATTTTATTTTTTAACTATTGGATTTAAGAAGAAAACCTGTAACAATTCATCCGATGGCCGCTGGTCTTTCATTAGAATTAAAACATGTGAAGTTACAAACACTTAGGGTCCCGTTCCGTTTGATGTTGTTCCGTGGATATGTTCCCGGTGTCCGGCGCCGGTGTGCACGCTGCGGCACCGGACGCACTCAATTGTTAACCGCCGCCGGTAACTAACGGTGCCTCATGGACGTTGGACCAACGTCGGACGTGCTGATTCATGTCCCACTGACACCCGTCATCAAACCCCCCATTGTTGGTAGCAGTGCGCCCTCGTACATTTCGTTCTCTTCACTTGCATCGTTTATATTCAACAATTTTATAAAGTTTATTTACTAAGTCAAACGTTTATTATTGTTATCACTCTTGTCAGATCGTTATTTGTCGCAAGACTTATAAAATACAGAGTTAAATATTACAAATGTGCATCTAATAGAATCTTTATTATTATTTTTGAATTTAAAAGTAGTTAAATTAATATGAAATATCTTTTTAAATTTTACTTATGGTCTAGCTTATTGCTGCGCTAGACCAATAATATAATATTGTGTGTAATATATAAATCACTATATTTAAATATATATCAATACTGGAAGATTGTTGCCATGTAAGGGATAAATATCGGTAGATATTTGTCGTGTCACAAGCGCACCGCTCAGCCGTCGAGCCGCGTGTCCAGTTGCTACATCATGAGTTATTTATTAACAACTCGGATGATTACCCGGTAGAGAGGTGAGTGACGGGGGTCTAATTATTATCTCACGGCAGTCAGAGCGCACCACTATCATATTGATAATGTTTATATTTTATTTTCACGACCTCTGCGGTAGGATGGGCCCAGGTCTTCATGGGTAAATTTGTTTTTCATTATTCGATTCAGACCTGACTTCTATGTATCTGTGCTACTTTCGTTGTTTCATTTAATTAACTTTAATTTGTAATATATATAAATTGGCAAGATACACTAAATATAGCTCTTAATCTTTATAAATTTAATTCGGAAAGTTCTTTAAAATTAAGCTACCTCTGGTACTGTGAAAGGTCTGAAACTGTTTATTGATTCAAGTTTATTTATATAAGATAAATATTAATATAATATCCTTGAAGGGGTTATCTTCATCATAATTAATTTTCTAATTATCATTAAAGAATCGGCGTCTAAGTACATTTGAGGCTGTGGTGTATAATATAATTAATACTATTTATTATTAATTATTGTTATTTGCATTTACAAGTACAAAATTTGTATTTTAGCATTCATGACTCGCTCAGGCTCGCGTACAGTAACCGATAGCGTCTAACTTACCTCATAGATACCCACCCCTTTATATTCACACAATGTACTCGCTTTTCATCAGATATTGTGTATCTCCATGAAAATGGAGCAGCTCATACTTTAGGTAAATTATAGCGGTCTCCATCGACTCTATTAATGTGTAATATGCACTATTTTATACCAATAAATAACCATATTAATGTTGTCCTGTTCGAGGCTAGGAATGAATACCGCAAACATAATTATTCGTCTTTATGTGAGACGTAGACTTACAGGCTTGATTGACCTCCGTGACTGAGGTGTCGCTGCCTCTGCGGGCCCGGGTTAGATACCCGGCACGATCTACTTGTCCTCATTGTTTCAAACATTGAATTCAGATGGCCGCTGTACAATAATGGTGGCCACCGCGCTCTTGGTTCTGTGCAACGTTGTCTAATATATATTAATGACTATTTAGTTATAAAATAACAGCTAGTGGTGCTTAAGATGTTCACTAAAACGTTCAATGCTGTATTGAACACACACACATACACCGGTGTATCTACCGACACAATGGAGCGTTAAGGGCTTTTTTATTGCCTCCAATATCAAATAGTTACACGGTAGGCCTACAATTAAAACGTATTGTTGATTAGATGGTTTTTAGCATGCGATAGAACGAATACAATAGACATTAAAGCAACCACTACCGTAGACATAATCTCTAGAGTGTGGTGGAGACACAAAGTGACGTAATGAAAATAGCATTCATTTGTGATTGTGTATTGGAAAACGATATCGGTTCGTCGTCAATGGAGCGTGGTACGGGGGGCGGTAGGCTGGGGCGGCGGCGAGCCTAGTACGAGCCTGTTGTTCTCGGTACAAGTAGGTTGTGTATCATGCTCTCTTTAGCGCGATGCAGTGAAGTATACCGCTGCTGAGTGATATCCTGTAAGATGTTAGTCGGTTCTTTCCTTTGTATTTATGAATTCAATTCAAAAACAGAATCCATATCAATTCCTTGACATTCGTATCGTATCTTAATACAAATGACGAATTCCCAATATTTAATTCACAAAGGAAAAATAACAATTAAATTAAAATGAAATAACCTTCGACAAACTACAGCAAGACACGTTTCATGCGTGATACAAAAATGTAATATACAAATTTGTAAATAAACAAACAAATTTAAATTATAACATACAAACATTCGGACTATTTAATAATCATGCTTAAAAAAAATTATGCCTTATGAATATTCGTAAAATAAGATTTGCCAAGTTGTTATACCTAATGAGTTTGGGGACATCGATATTGTACCAGATGGAGTCAACGGTGTACGTTTCCCGTGTGCACATTAAACATTAAATATCCAAGACACGATACGCCAAAAAGTACAGCTCGAGCGAGACCTGGGGCCACGTGTAACGTGGTGACGTATTTTTCTTATGATTATGCATTTGAATTTGATGAGATTTCCCTTTGATAAAGCATTCACGTTACATTTGAGACAAAGTGACGAATTTGTATTCATGAAAGCGATTCCAGATGCTCCGCGCCACTCGGTGGAGATAAAATAAGTTATTTTGTCGGCGACATTTACTTGATTGGATACGCTCATAGAATGCGTTTTTGTTAATAAATTAATATGCTTAGTACTATTCAATGTTCAATGAAATTATAATTATTATATTCTGTTGCAAAGCACAAAGTTCTTGCGCTGCAAGTAAACATCTGCATGAATTTTATTAAAAAAAAAGAAGTAAAAAATGGGAGCTCGCCATCGAGCTCCATTGCAGCTCCATTGCGCAGTGTTAGCCTATTCGTTGTGATATGTTAAGCAACTTTCGTATGGGCCGGTTATAGAATGCGTGACCAAAAATTAAGTATCTCGAGTTCCTCCTTACTTAGGAAGGCACGTTAAACCTTTTGTTTTAACTCGCCCCCCGACGTCTTAATTTCTTTCATCAATACACAGTCATCAACACTCACCGATCCACACTGGGCCCGCGTTGTAGGTCAAGGCATATTCTACCTATCCAATTTGATTCAATTCTTTCTACAGGAAAGGCGTGTGCCGCAGCGGTGGGGATACTAATGGGCCGCTGATGATAACTGAAATAAAAGAAGAATAAAATTTGTTATCGTTGCATAAAAGTTTTCAATTGATAATAATATTGAAAGTGTGTGAGAGCATTCCGTCAGTATTCTCGTAGAGAGTGCCAACACATGGGATGTACTTGAAAAGCAAATGTTAGTTATATCGCTTACTTTACCGCATTTAAAAATGTGTAAATTCGAGTTGACATGTGCATTGCGCAGTGCAGGGTGATAGCGGCGCGCGCCCGATGTTTGTGCACATCTCTAAACGTAACGTTTAAAAACAAAACATCATTCTCGGTCGAAAGCTGAAAAAGCATACGCAAATATTGTACGTGGGGCGGACAGCGGCGCAATCGATACGCGACCATCTACGAATGTAAAGCGGCCTCACTTCGTTCTCACGCTCCGGGATATTGCTGCCTCGAATATTCTACATCACGGTTTTTATGAAGCGTCACTCCGCCCCCCCCCCCGCCCCTCTTTCACCCAGTCGCTTTTCGTAGTTTCCAATCACGAACACTGTGTCATTATTTTTGCGAGCTTTACGCTTTCGGCCGAAGTTTTCGGCCGTACTCAAAGTGTTCACAAATTAAATCAACCAAAAAACGCACCAGTCGAGTAGGTGCTGCGTCAAAGTTAATGGGCGCGCCTAACTCGTCGTTTCGTTTATTATATAAAGTGCTTCATGTATTTTAAGCAAAAATAAAGATTATATATTTTTTAACTTTATTGCTTAAATACTATGATGTGTCGAGTGACGAACTCGGGACCTGAGCGTCGATAATAATTCGGAGTCCGTGTGCGAGCCGCTCATGGAGGGTGTCGTCCAGGAATCACGACACCAGGAAGTGTAGACTTATTGTTCGTGTTGTATTTTTAATTCATATGATTTGTTCCAACCAAAGATGTTCGCAAAGAAAGCTTTTCAGCAGCCGTTGACTCGTCTGTCACGGTACGATTATTATGAAAGTATCACGCGTGCCGAACTTACTACTAATTATAATTGATAGATTGCTGTCAGTTCCTTTTCAATATGTGTCGATTTACTTTGCTTTGTGTAATACTGTACAAAACTTAGGAATAATGCAACCCTTAATTTAAAAGCAATTAAAAAAAATACTATTCTCTTTAACTTAGTAGGCGGAGAGATCTGAGAGATTCATATTGATGGCAGTTCCACGGCCATTCCACTGATATATCAAATGGTGGAAATAAAATAGATAAGAGCAGTAAACTTAGGGTAGATGATCTGGTTTTGGGCATTTAAAGTGTTACAAGAAAGTGAATTTTGATACGTCAGAGCTGCCATCGGTATTAGTTTTACCAGTGCAACATACAACGTCTTAAAAACCGTTAAATATGCGTTAGTTAGAAAGTCTTGAAGTTTCAAAAAGGGGATAATGGTCAAAACTGGGCTGTTTGCCTTTATGTATTGTTGTATATAGAAGTGTAAATATATTACTTTCATAATATTGGACTACAGAATAACGTTAATACAAACAAACATTAACAAAAAATTAACAGTTTGTGCTTTATCAATATACATAAATAATAAAGGTTTATGTAAACGTTAGTTGAAATTTCGGTATTCGGTAAACGGTACTTTCTGGTTTTATAATAATAATTGTTAATATTCTTTTTAATTTGTATTATTTGGATTTAATCAAGAGACTTTAACATGAATTTAGGTAATATATTAAAGTTGAATTATCTGTACATATAGGTATATAAAAGGAGATGTCCTAACATACAGACTGATAGACAACGCAGTCTAAACCGCTGTATACTTAAAATTTGAAATTTGGTTATATATTTTATCCCGAAAACTGGTTGTATTTGACGGATGAAAGTGAGAGTGAAAGTTTTTATGGGGAATGAAAATGTTACCATAGCAACCATTGTTAACTATATTTTGAGTTGTCATTGCAATAAATATATCTAATATTATTTATAAATATTTTATTAGATAGCGATAAATATTTTGTATATAGTAATTTCAATCTATAAAATGTTTGTGTAAGTCATTTTACTTCCGAAAGGAAAATTCTGTTTAAAAATTTTGAGCTATACTAGTCTTAATGTTCTTATTTCATTTAATTTAAAACTCGACCTTGACCAAAACAGCGAGATGTAGAATATTACGTATATTCTTACTAGACTTGCTATACTAGAAGCGTAAAGTGTACTTACTCAAACTGCGTTATCGTTTGACGTTTGCCTAGATTTCAGGTTTTGTTTAAGTTTTGTGTAAACTTTAGTGATTTGCCTTCCATCTTTACAGATTTAAATTGGGTAAATATTGGCTTTTTGTTGTAGTGTGGTGTCTTTAAAGTTAAATTTCAAGACAGTTTAATTTTACGAGAAACGGGTACATATTAAAAATTTAATAAAATTTAGAAGTAGCTCAGTGGCGTAGTTTATGAGTGCCACGGCCTGTGATCGTCGATAAACAACTTTAGCAAGAGTCGGTCAAGGGATGGGTGACTAAAAAAATATTATCTCGAGCTACTCCGTGCTTCAGAACGCACGTGAATGTCTAAATCACTAAACCGAGTTGACCTTAAGATTTTATTGTGATAAAGGGGTTGATATAGGGAATGAAAGTTTCTACGGAAATTCATCATTGTCAAAGATAATATCATTGTATCTTCACATTCAAGTATTTATACCATATAATAAATATATATTTATTTTAATTTGCTGCCCCTAAAAGTATATCACCCCGACGAAGTCGCAGGCAAAAGCTAGTTTTATTATAAATATTCTCACGTTCATAACGTTTAAAAAATAATATACAGTAAATAATTTAAATCTAAACCGTCAAGGCCTTTTATGGAACAAAGCAGTCATACACCGTGCCGTTGACGAGGGTTATCAGATCCTTATATATATATATATATATGTTATATGTGTGTGCGTTCTTAGGTAAGTAAGAACTTATAAGTATTGTACTGCCGAAAATTGGTATAAGTTTGCTTGTTACTTTTGCGTTGTTATTAACCTATTTAAAAAATGAGGTTATCAATTCGAGGTGTATATAAGTTAATTCGTTAGAATGCGGTATAATCATAAATATTGGTATGTGTGGGCTTCCAAACACGTGTGCTAAATTTAATAGATGTGTGAATGTATGTTTGTCCAAAAATGTCTCGCAAACTAGACGTAGCTTTCAACTTAGGGAACACTACAAATTTCATCAAAATCGGTTCGATAGTTTTGAAGATATAAACTATTAAAGTTTAACCGACTTATAAAAGGAGTAAGTTTCTGTTAACTAACTTCAAAAAAGAGGTTATCAATTTGACTTATACGTTTTCAACCGACTTTAAAAGCAATGTGGATATCAATTTAATAAGTATGTAATTTTGATGATTATATTTAAAAATGATATTGTATTTTTTTTGTGTTTCGATTTCATTTAAGTTAAAAAAAAAATGTGGTATTGTTTTTCTGTTTCCAGTATATTAAGACTTTTTGAAGTAGATTAATCTACTGGATGCACTTTGTTTATATTAACATAATCAAATTTCAGTGGCGTATTTTCAACGGACAAACAACTTTAATACATGTTTGGTGTATAGGACAGGGTTACGTGTCTTGGAAGAGAAGTCTCGATAAAAAATACGAAGTTAATTTACTTGACTTCAAAGGAGTTTTTATTATTTCTGTATCCATAACATCCCAATGAAATATTATTGAAACGATATTTAACATTACACACAGTTGCGGATTAGCGATAAGTAAAATTATTACAAATATCAGGGGATTTTTTTTCTCTATTGAATAGTTATATAGTTAAAAAATGTCAAGAATTCGAGCCATAAAGGGAATAGTAGAAAAGTATACCATAACCATAATGTGATTACACAATTCACATAAACAGAATATACATAAATACACATAAAAATGTGAACAGAAATACTCTTCTTAGAGGTAAAATCAAAACAAAGTAAATTGTAAACGCTCCTAGTGAAACATTGTGTGTTATGATTTTAGCTGCTACGAAACTGCTACGGTACGACTACGACGCTACGACTTTTGTTTGGTACGCTTTGATGGCGGGCTGCCGATTGTCGCGGTGAATAAGAACGTAAAATGTTTACTGCATAAACTTCATGAAGTATTTACGACACGAATCCTCCTTATTGTACGAGCGCCTCGGGGCGGCAGCTGGGGGGAGGCAAACGAGGATAATTTCATATTATACTTTCCAGCGTTAAGACTGTTCCATTATCTTAGTTGGTGATATTATTTATTTGAGTGTTTGATTTTTTATTTGAGTTCACATAAATATATTTTTTGATCGTTAAGGGCTGATTAAATTATCAGTTCCATCATTAGATAATGATTAACTGAATTCATGCTTTTGTTTTGTACATATATGGGATTATTAATCGCGAGTATGATACCCTATCTATAGCTTTTCAGAGATTTCGAAATTCAAAGCGTGGAGGAGGAGGAGTAGAGGGTAAGTTGGCGGGGGGTAGGGGTTCCGCGAGTTCATATAAATAGGCGCGATTAAGGCGTTGATGACTCGAGCAAGTTCCCGAGGTGCGTGTCGTCTGATTAATGTTAACAGCCTTTAACACACTGTATAATACTGCGTACAGAAATTTCACACACGACTTTCTTGAGCCGTACGTTATGATAGTTATTTAAGCATAATTATTGTTAGTTGCAAGCTTACAGTCCTAAAGAGAAAGGTGATCTATTTGATTAAACTAATTAGGGAAATATTTAAGTCATCTGACTCTGTAGGTATATTGACCTGTGATGCAAAATTGTATATATTTTACTTATGTGTGCTGATTTTCGTTGTATATCTCACAGTACTTAGTATATTTATTGTACATCTTACTTTATTTGTGCTATCACATCTCCGCTAGAATCCCGAATATAATCAGCTGTTGTTTATTTATGAAACAGATAATTTTTTTTCGACATCACATAACTTATAATCGGGCTCTTTAAAAGAGATACACCACTCGACCTTTATTGTATTGTAGCGGCGCAAGTGGAGTGGCTCGAACATATTTGTTAAAGTAACACATGAGGTTAATGTTTTAACATATTAAAGGAATTGCTCGTTTGACCCGAGCTGTGCATGTAAGAGCCGCGCTCACTCATGTTTATGTAGACGGTTTACGAGCCACATGCAAGGTTTTGCAGCTCGCACTGAACTTGATATACCTACAATGTTAAGGATGAATTTATTTGGAAAACTCATCTTTGTTGCCAACTCTTTAAATTTACCTAAATGATAGTTGCAGCAACGTAACAGTACACGTACACATTACACGCGCTCCCTGTTACCATGAGATATAATTTTTAATCTTAAAATGTAAATTTAATCTTCAACGGACACTCGCGGACAACGGAACATAAACGTTAATATTTTAGAAACGTGATATTCATATTTCTTTTACTATAATGTCATTTTTGGTTTAGCAATATCAATGACCCATATAACTTGTTTCGGGACGCTGCTTCGTACAACATTTAAAGAACTAAAATATGAATTATGCAATACTATTTGAATTATGCATATGCAGTATACTAAAACTAAATATTTAGTAACAGCCGCAGTATCCTCTATACGTATCTGTGTTTCTTTTCATTAGAATAGTGTAATCATTTATTTGACAATCGTGCATAGTATACGTTACATTCACTTTTAAAAGTGCATATGTGACCATACAGCGAGCTAGTTAATACACTGTGCTTTGTGTACACTGTGTAGCGAGCGGCAGTAAGTTAAGAGGCGGTGCAGTAGTAACAGTGCAGTTGGCAGTAACGGCAGTAACGCACTGCGCTCAGCGATATAAAGACATAATAAACTTCTTTACTATGTTTTTATTTCTGTTAAAACTGCGCATAAATATTTAGATGAAACGACACGAATTTAGCAGATCAGCCAGCGAGAGATACTTACTAAGTGCTTAGTCTTGCGCAAAATATTATGAGTTTTTGTCAATCACTCGTAAACTATTACTGTAAAATTGTCGAATTACATCCGCATCACTCCCAATACAAGCTAATATTTATTTTTTAATATATATAATTCTATTTGTATCTATTTCATTATTTAAATATAATTATATACATTTTTAAAAAAATGAAGGGTTAATTTTTTAAACTTTGCTTTTGTTGTGATTAGACACTACATATTTGTTTCGTTATAAGTTACTCATTATTTAGACTTTATTTTATTTTGCACAATCATCTTGAATCCGATATCGTACCGTACCGTACCGTACGTAAGTAAACGGAATTATGGAACTGCTAAAAGTAACGATTATGAACTTATGAAAAAAAAAATTTGCTAACCTATGTCGCGAGTTGGTATTTGAGCATTATTATATGTAGCGTATAGTGTTTATTTAATAGTAATCTGGTACAAGGTATCTATTTTCATCTAGTAACTAGGTATGTACCGTTTATTGTTTCCATTTCTATGGTATGTTTTCTTGGGTCTGGTGTTTATGTTCGAGTATCCATTGACGTGTGCCCAGAGCCGGCACACCTGGTCCCTCCTTGTGTATCAATATTCAGGCAATTCACCAGAACTTTGAATGGGTACACAGAAAGTTTCCTTTGTTAGGTATCCTACGCACTTGATATTCTACGAACGCGTATAGAATTTGTTTATCATTATATGCATATAAAATAAGACATATTCCGAGAGCTACTTCGTGTTATACCTAAATAAATATATATTTTTCATAACCGTCAGGTTGATAGTTTAGTTAGAATACCATAGATTTACTCGATTCAGGACTATTCCGTACATCTCATAATCGTGCACAATGCTATGCTTATTTTTTGTGTAACTGATTATTTGACGTTTATTATTATTAAGAGACATACACATTTTATTACACCAAAGTAGCAATATATCAATGTTATTTAGTAAAGAAATGCAATAATTAATGCTTTTAATCTGTCTAGAAATTTTAATATCATCCGCATGAGCCAAACAATTACTATCAAATTCATTTAACAAATCATTGATAAATATTAGGAATAATAGGGGACCCAAATTAGATACCTGGGAAATACCAGATGAAGCCATATACAGCACTGAAACCATTAAGTGTTATAAGCCGTGCACGTTTCAAGAGATATGAAGTAAACCATCGATGAAGACTACCATGAATACCTGTGATATAATTTCGTTTTAAAAGTTTTAAAACCTGTTTCTCATCTATATGTATACCGCAAAGTGAAAAACTAGTTGATTTAAATTCAGGATGATAATAAGGTTTTGAATCGGGACCATAAACTGAATAAAAATACCTTGCGATTATATATCCACAACTTGTGCACCACAATCGGCAACCTGTCCATCTATATACATATGTTTAGGGATATCAATAGTGACTCTTTTGTTCTTTTGTAGAGTTCCCTGATAATCCCAATCCACCTGTTTTAGTTTTCCAAAGACCATTTATGGCCAGTTAAGTTGAAATCACCCAGAATGCAGGTAATTTGATCAGGATATTGAGTCAACCCACGCTCACAATTATTGATGAAACTATGAAAAATATCACCAGGTACATAATCAGGCAAATAAACTATACAAGTATTCACCGTTGTTCTATTTTTCAGCGTTATCTGAACCCATAGATCCTCCACATACCCGGTCTGCCAATCCAGTAGTGTAAGTTTTTAGATACTGCGATCAATACTCCGCCACCATGCCTCTTATCAAATCTCTCAAGAAACTTAACATCCCTGTCTCTACGCACAACAACATACCTATTATCAAATAATTCTGAAGATAGAACTGAATCATTTAACCATGTTTCACAGACACAAATCACATCAAAATTGTTACACAAAATATTGTTGTAATTGACGTGGGTTTTAGTATTCATACCACGGGTATTTTGATAATAAATTCAATCGAGCATTTTGGCTATAAAATTAAGCCAATTCATTATTTCATACTAAAGAATAAAAGAAAAGGATTACAATAAACTACTGAATCAGTCGTATGTTATCATGGTTCTTAACATATATATGTGCAGAGTCAGAATTTTTTTGATTACATTATTCAATCTCTCAGTAACGTCCACAATAGTAGCTTTTAGTTTGCTGTTGTCCGCCTTTAAAGTATTATTATCTGTAGTCAGCTTCACAATCGGCTGATTCATATCATCATACTGTCCGCTAAGAAATGAAACGGTATTAGTAAGTTCCTGGAGATCATGTTTAATAGTGGCAAGCTTAGACTTTAGAATTCCCTTAAACATTGATGGCCTAAGTTCCTTGATCACTTCGCTAGCCTGATCCTTAACGGATAAATGTCCACAACGATCAGAAAACTCAGCAGTAGTAGTATCACGTTTGGAAGGAGACCGATTTTTACTCCGAAGGGTAACATTAATTGCCTCATCACAATTGTCGTCGGCCGTAACTATATTACTATCATGTTGCAGATCTTGTGTATTTGTGTTTCCCACTTTTGGATTCCTAATTTCACATTCTTGACATGTCCACTTGTTTTTGTGTTCTTTGTTCATTGTATTACGAAACCGAGCAGTTGACACATTAGCACAATCCAGATCGAATATTTATATACATTTACAGCATTTTAAATATTCTCTAGTATCTATAGTACTCATACATCTCATTTTAGATGCCATTATGGATTTTTTATTTAAAACCAGTACTCAACCATGCATTTGTTTATGTTCTCAGCACAGAGTAATTGAATAACAATTCCAGATTAATGCCGCCTCCACAGTTCTTATTTCGCGGGGTATAAGAGCTGTACTATATCAGTTTATGACGCTTTGTGCACAACATGCCACAAAGGAAGACGAATAACTTGTTGTCTAAGGCCAAATTTCGAGCTAACGGTCCGTGAGCGGCAACGGCGGCGGCGGGGGCGGCGGGGGCGGCGGCAGTAGTGCGGTCGCGCTTAACTTTTGTTAATAGCCGCTAAATTCCTTTAGTGTTAGTAGTGTTCCGTTGTTGGCTGCCGCAAACATGTTAGCGTCTGTCGCGTGACGTATGGCAAACAAGTGCTGCCAACTGCCGCAACATCGTTGTGAGTAAACTGAACAGCAACAGTTCCCGTCATTGGTTACTTAGTAGTTAAGAAGATACCAATGTTTTTAAGAGAGACTCTCGATAAAGTCAAACAGGAATAGTAGTTTATGCAACTGTCATATAAGAAGGGGTATTAAAACACGAGAGTCTGTTTATCATGCATGAGGCGAAGCCGAATGCGATAATAGGTTGACTCGAGTGTTTTAATACCTAAGTTTTATGCAGTTTCATACACTACTATATCTTCACTTAAAATTTAAATTACACAAAGTAGGTAGGTTACAAGGAAGTAATTTATGCGTGGGCCATTTTTTTCACAGTTTGAACTGCGCATGCGTGCTCCTTTTTTTCATATTCAGCCTAGAACTATAGACTAGTTTAATGAATAAAAAAAGATAGCGGTACTATAATGAGTTTTATTTTTAATTTTATGTATATGCGTTTATAAAGTGTATAAAGAATCGTCTTTGAATTCGTAATTCGTTATTGCTTTTCTCTAGTTTGATCAGCTGTATCTAAAGCTTCTTCGACTTCGTCTTCTAGTCATACTATAGAATAAACTTAATACTATCCCATGTCGTGTTAATTGTTGCGCATTGAAAATATTACAGTAGTATAAAGTTTATCAATGAAAAATCTCCATCATCATTAATTCTGTTGACTAAAGGTTGTCGACAAATACCGAAAATAAATGGCAATAAAACTCATCGAGGGCCGTTTTCTCTTTGTAATATCTTATACAGTAACTTCACATCAAAAGGTAAAACTCCAATGCTCCGTGAACCAGTGAGATAGCACAGAGGGGAGCGTCTTACCTGAATAAATTATGTCACTAGTCGGGAAATTATAATTCATTCAGGAGGCGGTTGGAATCAACAGAACGCCGCCCGCAGCTCCCCGGCCACCTAGACAACTTCCAATGTCGCTGAGGGTGCCACTTTTATAACTTTATTATAATTAAACGAAATATTTTTGAAATTCTTTTCAGACTCGCTCAATCTTCAAAGATATGGTACAAAATATAATATGTCAGTTTCACTGCTAATAACCCCTTCTTCATATCATTAGTCTTTGTGTGTATCATATTTTATGTATTTATATATTACTAGCTTTCGCCAGCGGCTTCGCCCGCGTGGACCCTAGGGAAATGTTTAGTGGGATAAAAAGTATCCTATTATCTAAGTCAGCTAACACCCCATCTGTATACCAAATTTCATCAAAATCCGTTCAGTAGTTTCGGCGTGATTGACGTACAAACATCCAAACAAAGAAACTTTCACATTTATAATATTAATAGGATGACATATGTATTTCTGTAAGTAAGGTATATTGTATTTGTCAACTTCTGGTATTTATTATTATTATGCTTTAATTATTTATTCGGAATTGCCTACTGTAAATTAACATTTCTCTCCATTCAAAGGTTGTTTGGTAGAAATAAGTTTCAGCAATTAGATCGCCATTTGTTACACTTTGATGTATTGTTTAGTTTGGTATGTTTATGAAGATATCTGTGGTGTTGACGATAAAGTGTTATTATTATTATTTTAAAATTTGTTTAAAAACACCGGTATATCGTGTAGTTTCCAGTTAAATGTCTTTGATATTTTTGAATTTATTGACATTGTGAATTTAATTTAAAATTTTGATACATGTAACATTTGCAGAATATAAATAGAACTCATATTGATATGAAAAATGTGACAGCAAAAAATCTGCAAATAATTTGTGATAATAATGTCTGATAAATGCTTGGTGATGTTTGGTCACCAATACAAATAACATTAGTTTGTTTATGCAGACTTTGAACGGCCGCTAAATCATCTCCCGGCGGGTGTTAGCGTACACCATAGATGGTTGTGAGGTTGTGAGCGTACACCTTTAATCAACCTATTTTTTCAACGGCGAAGGCGATGAATCGATACGCCTCCGCCACCCACCTGCCCCCGGTGAGCTAAGGCTGCCCACATACATACATACCACAACACTGATCAGTTTTCTAGATTTAAGAATTGTTATTATACATTTTTGAGGCAAAAAAATTGACATTATTATGTAGAGTACTTAATGAGCAATGAATATTCATTAAATTCCAACCTTGGATTTTTATAATGTTGCTTAAACATGGTTTCTGCAAAGTACAGAAAAGCCTGTCACTTAATTTAAACTATTTATAATATATAAGAATTCTTTCAGATCTAGTTAAAAAGTATTTTAACAGATTTGAGTTAGTATTGATATTATGCAAACTAAAAATTAGTTAGTAATAACTGAGATAAGTTTTTCCCTCACTTTAATAAATAAACTGTTAGTCTGCGGTCGACTGATAATTTCAAAGTGGACAATCCCCCCCTCGGTTACTTTCACTTTTTTCCAACATTTTGTTCTTTTAATTAAGTCAAACTTTCTTCGGCAACAAAACCGGTTGTGAATTTATGACCGGACCGGTTAAAGTACGGTGTTACCATGCCGCCGCCGGTAATTAAAAAAAAGTTGCAATTGTTTTCATTTGCAAAGTTTGTAACGGTGCGTCGCAGCACACCGTTTATTGTGTCCTATTTATAACGTCTTTTTTATTATTAAATTTTTGTAATTTGCAGTTTGGGTAACGCCGTATGCTGTTTATGAAGTCAATTCGTGAAAATTCTTCTACCAGTACATGTAATACATAACAATAGATTTAAATTAAAAAAATATTTAAGTAGTCTGTTAAAATCAAATATGTTTAAAGTTAATATGTTATAAATCCTATTAATATTATAAAGGCGAAAGTTTGTAAGTATGGATGTATGGATGTTTGTTACTCTTTCACGAAAAAACTACTGGACGGATTTGGATAAAACTTTACAGCAATATAGGTTATACATCAGAATAACACATAGGGTACTTTTTACTGGGAAAACTTCTCACTCCCACGGGATACCGACTTCCACGCGGACGAAGTCGCGGGCGTCCACTAGTAAGTGATATATATTCAAAAGGAAACTCAGAAAAGAGTTATGTAATTGTTATATAAAAGTACCTATAAACCATCATAATTGTAGAAATCGATACGAACTGTTTTATATTATTTTTTGTTCTTACAGTCAAGTTAAGAATTTTAGTTGTTTTTGTGCCTCCATAATTGAACAATACGAAGTTGTACTGATATCGTGACAATAACACAAAATCATTACTCTATTGCAATTTATTTAGTTGAAACTCAATAAACTACTCACTGACACTACACAAAACTCAGTAACAGTGTCGTACTGTCGCCACCAGCACCATAATGACAACGCTTGTTCCATGATTTTTGACAATTCGTTACATTTTTTTCTTCATGTCGAAATCTATTTTAATTCATTTTACCACTTGGATGTTAATAACCCGCATCTATACGCACACGAACACCTACCTAGGTCATATGCAAGTACTATATACAGCGCGTGAGATGGTGCGTGAGCGTAGCGTTATAAAACACAAATGTTATATTTTACGCGTTATATGAATACAACGCCCGTTTCAAGTAGAATGTTCATTGGAACGCTTGATCAATCACCAAATTAATGCTTGTTTTTTTCTAGGCTCTTTATCCCATTTCCGTGACTTTGCAACACCTTCCAATTAGATTTCCATATTCCCTCTCTATAATAAGCTGCTCCAAGTCCCGGAACATGTCTACAAACCTTGCTGGTTTTCTTCATAGCTAAGTTTCATAATATATGTGTCAGAACAGACTCAACTATACACATTACGATCGTAATCGCGTTGTATCGTGGAGTGACCGCGGCCCTCCGTAATTATAGCAAATTACTGTAATTAATACGTGTTCATACTGTACCACTAAAAATGACAAAATAATGAGATATTACGTAGACTGAATATAAAATTACATGGTCAGGCGTATTGTATACATTATGTACATGTACGTTTATTTAATTTGTATTGTATAAGCTTTGAAGCTGACATTATAAAACCATTTCCAGGATCAGAATCTTCCATATTTGTGAACTTAAAAATATACAAGGATCCCTATACGATCACTTTAATGTCTGTTTGTTGAGACCCTACTTCTCAGAAACGAGTGGAGGCAATTAAATTGGATGGGTCAAAAAAAGCAAGTCGAAATTAATATCAACTGTGTAATTTACCCTTAAAAAAAGTAAATTGAACAATTGCATAGAAAAGATGAATTACACGAAGATGATTAAAAGATGATCCATTTTTCATTTTGTATCCAAAGTTCGTGATATAATTTTTTTGATAATGATTTGGGAATGGTTGCTAGTAGAAGATGGTTAAGTACAATCCAAAACAAGGATAACTGCAGTACATTGCCTGTGTCCAGCGGTGGACTGCTGCGGGATGATAATTAATGGGGTATGTAGAGTCAACAGCCACTAAGTAAATTAACAAAATTGTTGACGGTCCTAGATTTTTAGCAACGCTTCATTAACGGTAGCACTGATTGTGTAGATCAATATGTCCTTGTTTATTCACATTATTCTTTAAAATTTAACAGATTGCGTGTTTGAACAACACTATTGATGAGTGAGCTTTTACGAGGGTCAAACTGAAAGTTCTTAGAAAATCAAAAACTGATTACATTAGCCAGTTATTAGTTTTATTATATCTTTTCAAAATATTGTCCATTCACGTCAATACACCGCTGCATGCGATGGAACCACTGGGAAAAGCACTTTGCCCACTCGTCCTTAGGGGTCTCTTCAATGGCATCGCGATACGCAGCCACCGCTTCTTCAGCATTCATAAACCGCTTTCCTTTAAGTTTTTCTTTAATTTTTGGAAATAAATAAAAATCACAAGGCGCGAGGTCGGGGCTATACGGCGGGTGACCCAGTAATTCAACGTTTGATGTCGCCAAATAGTCGATCGTTCGCTTGGCGGTGTGCGACGAGGCGTTGTCGTGGTGAAGGAGGATCCTACTGCGAGGTCGTTTCTCTCGAACTTTTTCCAAGACAAGTGGCAAACAATTGGTAGTGTACCATTCTGCAGAAACTGTTTTTTGATCCTCTAACACAATTGTTGCAAAATGACCTATCCTTCCAAAGAACGAGGCCACCATTTTTTTTCCCGCACTTCGATCTCTCTTCACTTTAGTTGGCAACTCCTCGAAAGGAAACACCCACTGAGCAGATTGTCTTTTGGTTTTAGGATCATAACAGTAAATCCAGCTTTCGTCACCTGTTAGTATGTCGAACACAGCATTTGAGTCACCTCCGTTAAATCTTTCAATCATTTTACGACACCAATCCACACGATGGAGTTTTTGAGCCTCAGTCAAATTATGAGGTATCCACCGGGCGCAAAGCTTCCTGACCGCTAAATGTTCGTGGAGGATTTTGTGCACTTGACTCATACCGATGCCTAAGCTTGTCCGAATCTGTTGATAGGTCACTCTTTTGTCAGTCTCTATCATACGCCGCACAACACAGATGTTATCTTCAGTCGTCGCCGTAGAAGGCCGTCCCTCACGTAAATCATCAGTGAGATTAGTGCGACCACGTTTAAACTCATTAAACCAGTTGTAAACAGTCGCACGAGATGGGGCTTCATCGTGAAAGGCCAATCGTAGTCTATCATAACTTTCTTGTTGACTTAAATGACATCGAAAGTCATAAAAAATCATTGCACGAAAATTTTCTCGTGTTAAATTCATGATGACGTGACACAGACAATTTTCAATTTGCCGCCAAATCGTAAAACAAATGACAAATGAATGAAATATATACTCAGTAATATTGGCAAAGAGTTATATTTTCAAATTTTAGAATTATTTTTTTATTATATTGTTTATAAGTGGCCAGTTCTAAGAACTTTCAGTTTGACCCTCGTATTATTATACCACTCATTTTGAACGTCTCAAATACCCAGATATATAAAAGCTATAAAACTTATATTAAAAACCGGTAGTTGCTCTAGTCCGACGCCTGCGTTTTTATAATTTATACCACAGAAACTATGAAGAACCGCCCGTCCGCGCCGACCCACCGGTCGATCATTATAAGTTTTATTCAGATAACGATCTTAGCGACTGTATGTATGTAGCATAACACAAAAAGAATTACGCTCGTTCAGCTTTTATATAAGAAACGATATTGTAATTCCGATATGTTACAAAAAACTGGGCTAAACTACCAAAGGTAAGGCTATACGTAAACAAGCTGAGATCCCTTTGCCTTAAATGAACTGACAACTCTTATGTTTGTTCGCATGACTCCGTACGAGAGTCGTACACTTCATTCTGTCTCGGAACTCGTGCGTATTGTATTAGTTTCGTAATATATCAAATAATAACATAAATAAGCGCAAAACATGTGAATCTAAGTCGGCGTGAAAGTTAAAGAGCGAACGTTGTAGGTGGTTTGATCACCTATCTAATAGAGAGTTGCTCGGCACAAGAAGCAACTTTCATTTCTTATTATTGCGTAATTAATCGCCTTATCGACTAGATACTAATTTCAAGTCTCTTTATATACATAATTAGTTGACCCAGAAGTCAAGTTCATGCCGTCTAATAACTAATATTATATATTTTACCTAACCTAAGTTATTCACTAATAATCTGGGTAGTATTATATAAAAAAATTAAAGTATCAATTTAAAAACAAATGTTATACCATAACTGTTTATTGGAAAGAGAGTGTGAAATAAAACATCGGAATATCATGATTATTTGCATAATAACTTTGGAACGACTTCATTGTTGCTATCAGCAACTTTATACTGCTGGGAAGGGAAGGGGAGGGGAGGGTAGCGGAGGGGGGGTAGTGACAGTAGCAGCCTTCCGATACAGAACCAGCTCCATCATAAGGAATTGTTACAAAATAACTTTTGAGGGGGTGATGGTAATTTGTTTTGTTCTTATCTCTAAACAAAATACCTATAATTTTAAATTGGGTTTAGTTGAACGCTATGATGTTGTAGTAACATGAAACCTAAGTTAATCCGTGATAACGACTGTACCTGATGATGCCGAGATGGGCGGCTTAACATGCCTTCCGAAGTACGGAGGAGCACGAGTTAATACACTCTTGGTCACCCATCCTATGACTAGCCCTTGCGAAAGTTGTTCATTTCCGCATCGCAGAATAAACGCACTAACCATTCCGCCATCGAGAACGACCATATAAATATTTAATCAATAATTAAATATGCATCGCGTTTAATTAATCTTGTTTTTCATCATTGTAGTTTCTTCTTGATTTCTAACTCACTGAGTAATCTTTGACTGTTCCATCTGTTTGGGAAATCCTATTATATTAAACGATCCACTGAAAAAAAAAGGATTGCCTTCAATAGAATGTTGTTTCCCGATATTATTATTTATATATGTTTTATCAGTAAGTACAGAAAAAGTATAAAGATGATAATAGTTATTAATTTACCAAGAGGAGTAAGACATTGCCTACATAACGAGTGTATGTTCTTATATAAACTCGTTGAGTAGGGAATCTCTTACTACATTTGAGACTGAAACGCGAAATGGAGGTTCTTAAGAAGGTGTGTACATAAAAAAATATTAGGGGTTCGAGGTTGAAATTGCCGTTTTATTGTAATAGATTCCTTGAATTGACATAGAATCTTCACGGTTTGACATTTTCGAAAGAAACTTTTTTCACATGGTTCTATGATGTTCTTCTTTAAAACATGTGAAACATTTGAATATCGAATTTCAATTGTTTTCGTTTTTCAACTTAGACAAGAAAGATGGATACTGTGAAAATTCGAGTGATTTTTGAATAAGAATTCCGACGCGGAAGTAACGCGGCAGAAATAGCCCGCAATATCAATGTTGCGTTTGGAGAGGGGTCTGCTAATGAACGCACCGTGCGATTTTGGTTTAAACGCTTTCGTGATGGAAACTTCGACTTGCAGAATGAGCCACAAGGAAGACCGCCCATACAGGTAAATAACGATCCATTATAAGAGATGGTGGAAGCCGATCTTAATCAAACTACCCAGGAATTAGCGGCATGGTTTAACGTTACCGTAGGTATATGGGTATAATCAATAAAATAAAAAAAATACGAAAAGTGGGTGCCTCATGATTTGACTGATCTGCAGAGAGAAACGCATGTTGAATCGGTACCGAAATGAAAGAATATTGTTTCTAATTGACATGTGATGAAAAGTGAATTCTTTATCAATTCGACCCAAGGTCAAATGCCACAACAAGCAAAACTAAAAAATAAAGCAAAACTTACCAATAAAAACGGTATGGTAACTGTTTGGTAGTCTCAGCATGGTGTTATTCACTATAGTTTTCTCCGATCTGGTCAAGCAATATCGGCAGATGTCTATTGAGCCGTACTCCGAACAATGTTGGCAAAACTAGCAGTAAGCCCCGTAGTAGACCTCTGACTCGATCTTCACCATTATTGCTCCACGACTTTATACAGCACGAGAAACCGTTTATTTCAAGAACTGCAGTTAGAAACCATTCGTCATCCTCCGTATTGGCCAGACCTTGCTCCAACGGACTATAATTTTTTTCGTGATTTGGACAATTATTCTCCTGGAAAGAAAACTCAAGAATGTTTCTTTCCAGGAGGCAGTACAAAATGCTTTCACACAGTTTGTGCAGTCTAAATCTTCAGACTTCTATCGTAAAGGCATAAATGACCTTCCTATTAGATGGCAGCAATGTATAGATAATAATGGTGACTGTTTTGATTAAATAAATTTGTTATTTGATGATGATGATTAACTTCAACAATATCAAACTTTAATTTGTATTATACAAAGACACAATACCCAACTATGCTTTAATCAAAAATGAGAAACAAAAAAATATAATCTCTGAAAGACAGGAACATTAGTAGTAGTATCGACGGTTGCGGCTCGAGTCCCCCCTCCCCCCCTGTCGATGGAGAATCTTGACGTGGTGATTGTTCGCGATAACCATGACCTGCATCACAACAATAGGCGTTTACAATGTAAATGTAAAGTTTACATTAGCAATATGGAAATTTGACGATGTTGTCATATTAATGCCACACAGCCAACTAATTAAAATAACCGTTCAATTGGGCGGCCAGCCATTTTATTGAATGGCGCCATTTAATTGCGTGCCTAGTTTCCTAGTTGCTTCATTATGACATTTGGACCGTCCAACGTTGATTTAAAAGTCGCCAACACGTTCATTTTTTTCTTATCTGTAAAAAAAATACCCTTGGAATTTAAGACAAACAATAAAATGATAAACAACGAAGTTATTTTGATCCTGTAGGTCACATGGTAGGTTAGAAATTTGGAACGATCGTGAAGTGCAGCTTAGCGATCACGCTGCACTTCACGATCGTTGTTTAACACAAGTTGTTGGCTGACCTTTGTTCGGCCATATTGTAGAACGCGCCTTCAACTACTCGGCTGCTCGAAAGACAGCCCGTTATTTGAATGGCGCCATTCAATTAAATGGCTAACGCCCAATTTGTCTGCTGTTTATAACACTTGGCTGCGACACTCACATCGGCATTTCGGCAGTATATCACTTTCGAGTTAGAGGAAAGAGATACTGTGATTCTTGAGGAGAGTTTTAATACATATTTTATTTAGTGTCACTATAGTATAGATCCGTATGGAACTGCATAGTCTTGGAACAATAGTACTCGATTATAACTCTTATTTCTGAGCAAATAATGTTACGAAGCGGAACGGATTATCACGATTCCGGTTTCGTAGGCTCAGAACAAATTAACCTCATTCACCTATATCCGGGTAACCGACATCATTTATTAAGCTTAAGTTAATTTGAAGGTAACAATCGATTATTGTTATTCGAATCGCAAAACACGGTTCATTCAAACGACGGCAAGTTTGTATAGTTGCTACCTGTTATGAGCAATTGATGTTTTTCAGTTATTAATGAAACGGAATTTAACCTTCACTTAAATAGAATGTTTGTCCAAAATAATAACGTTGGAATATGAAGCCATTCGTTATAATGGTGCGAAATAATTAAATTCTTGAAACTTTTATAATTAGCGTGGATACATTTTGATGGATGTGAATGATAGATTTTATTATACTCACACGTTTATAAATAAAAAATAAATAAAGAAATATTGTTATTTATGAAGAGGCCGATGTCTGTCGGCATCAGATCGATGGCACTCTTTATTCTTACTACAGTTATAAAATCCATCCAACACAAATAGATCTTTCGTTAGTTACGTATTTAATTATTTAATTTGTAGTCAATAAAAATGCATTTGAATCCTCAATAATATTCACCATATCACGTGCCCGAAACGCTTTTATAAAAAAAATATATCTATATAGTATTGAAATTGCAAAATTGATCAATGAAATAAGATTAAACGTTTTAATAATATACTAAGCTTGTCTTGTCTTGTCTTGTTATAAATATAGTCACCCTAGGGGGTCATTGCCGCACGTGTACCTTAGTTTTATTGAATCCCCGACATTTGGTCACTGTTGCTGGCGCCATGATCACGTTGTCACTGGAATATCGCAGACTCGATAAAAATAAGGTATACGGTAACGATGTGGTAAATTATGAAGGTTTAATTTTCTATGATCTTTCAATCAAAACCTAAATTAACGATTAAAAATCATCGTTAATTTATATGTTTTATGAATAAATGTTTAGCCTTTCGGCAGTAGTAGGTAGATTTATCTGCGGCCGCCGCCCAACTATGCGTGCACATCGCTCGCTCTGAATGAATATAAATATCCATACGCCATTTGAGTTCAGCGTCACATCCAGTTTATTGTGCGTCGTTCCAGCGGCGCTCCGTCCATCATCAGTTATTAATTCTATACAATTTACCGCTACACCATCTGCTAATGAATAAACGGTTACTGATTCTAATTGGTGAATAGTAACTAATTATAGTAGGTGTGTGATTGTAAACCACTAAACGCTTCTGCATCTAAAGTATAAATGACTTAAAGGTAGCGGCATTCTGTGGCGGCACTGTATACGTGTAAATACAGTGGTGTTAGCTAGTAGTTGGAGAGAGTCTTTGATTTGAGATTTGAGGCATAAGAAACATTTCCGCCGCATCAACAAAAATAGTGTTTAATGCAGATTCCTAGCGTTTAAGAATAGAGATAATTTAAATAAATGAATGTATCTACATATATGTTCACGTCAAATCCGTCATGAGGTAGGCGGAACACCTCACACGTCACAACACGTGTCCATCTCTTTTCATATATGCTCGTCGGGTTCTAGAGTTTCTACTTTTACTTTACGATGATGAATTAATCACGAATGGTGGGTGTGTCTTTCTACTGCTTTATCAGCGATTAAACACAGTGGTATGGCACTGGTTCCGTTACCGGTAAGGGGCTCCTCGTATTTTCTCTCGGCAGCAACTCACAAATATAACAGTGTATATTAGCAAGTAAACATAAATAAATACATGTAATTTGTACAGCACCGATATTCACCAACTTTTGGTAAAAACACCGAATATGTAATACAAGTATGCGGCGACTGGCCGATGCTGTCTTGTATTGTAAGTATCAAACTACCCTACGTGTAATTAGTAAAGATTGCGTCCCATCTACCTACCGTTAAACTTGTACCAAACCGTAGTACTCTGTTACCGTTCTACAAGTTTCCTCATATCAACATGTCCAAATGAAAGGAGCAAAACAAAAACTGTTTCACAAAAGATCACTGATTAAATATTATTTTTTTATGGAAAATAATACAATAAAAAAATTAAAAATGTAAAGAATAATTCATTTTTAAAAGCGGTTAAATTTTTCAAGACCCAAGAAGAATGGTTGAGGTTCTTTGTAGTTTATTCAATATTAACTGTACGACTTTAACATTTCTTGAAACAATTTGAAGTCGGTTCTATTATTTGAAAAATGTTTTTAATCCATTTATTAATATCTGTCTTTATTACACACAATATGTAGGTGCTTTATATAAATATTTTGTAAAAGTATCATTAAATTATATTAAGAACGAAAACCCTGAGATTTTATTTATTTGCACGACGTAACCACGAAGAAATCGGTGCACACCTACTTGCTAAGAAAATAATATAATATATAGTATCGAAAGTTCAACAGAATAGAGAAAACTGAGGACAGCTGAAGTAATACAAGGATCGGGTGCAAGACATCCAAAGAGTAAAGTATATAAGACACCTATACTGACTACAGAACTTCAAACCCTTAGACTTTTATCGGAGTTAATACTAAATCTACAAAGAGTATATTTACATCCTATTAATATTATAAATGTGAAAGTTTCTTTGTTTGGATGTTTAGATGTTTGGATGTTTGGATGTTTGTACGTCAATCACGCCGAAACTAATGAACGGATTTTGATGAAATTGGGTATACAGATAGAGTATTACCTGACTTAGATAATAGGATACTTTTTATCCCACCAAAAGGTTCCCTAGGGATAAAAGTACCTCCAACGGCGCCTATTTTTGTGAACGCTTCCTAAACGGTATGAGATATACTAATGCTTTCTAAAGAAAAGTTGGAGAGCCTTAAATTATCTATAAAAAAGTCCGCGATGTCATATATCTATATGCAAGGGTTTTGCCACAAAAATAAAAAGAACTTTATATAAGTCTATTTAAATTTTTCGTCCGTCTTTAAACGTTTATTTGAAAGGTGATATTAAATCCTTATCGAAATAAATATGTTTATCGTCGAAGAAATTTAATATACATGAAAATTGTCTTTTACACCATGTAGATTGGATAAGTAGTTTAGATTTTAATACGATGTTTTTGAGAAAATAAAACAACGTATATTGCCGATTTTCTAAACACTATTTTATGTACATGTATGTATTAAGATAAAACAGTATGTATGTATTAAGATAAAACATTGGTGAAAATGATAAAACAGCGTGCGACATTAGCAAACGCAGCGACCGCGGTGCCCTTTTGCAACAATGTAAATTAATCGTGTAGGACGAGTGCACAATGTCGCACAAGCGCGTGGTTGAGGCTTTAAACCGGAGCCTGCAGTACATCCGCAGCAATGAGACGCTGATGGGAGGTGCTGTTGTTGTACTCACTGGTGATTTTCGGCAAACTCTTCCAGTTATCGAAAGGGGTACACCGGCAAATGAAATGAACGCGTGTCTCAAGGTTTCGTCACTTTGGTCCAACGTAGAAAAACTCCACCTTACTCGGAATATGCATGCACAACTTTACAATGATACAGAGTCAGGTGCTTTGCGAGTAAGCTGCTCGAGATCGGAGATGGTAGGCTGAAAACCGATCCGGACGGCAAAATCATTTTCACCAATGAATTTTGTGCTACCGAGGAAGAACTACTCGCCGATGTATTTCCCGATTTAAAAAACAAATTAAATAATGAGGAGTGGTTGTGTGAGAGAGCAGTACTGTCGCCAAAAATGAATTAGTGAATAAAATAAACAACAAGATATTAGATGTAGATGGCTCATCGAGTGTGTACACGTCCATAGACACGGTGATGGCAAGCGATGACAGCACTGCGTATCCCGTGGAATTTCTCAACTCATTAGAATTGACCTGCGTACCGCCCCACAAGCTGGAGCTGAAGGTTGGCGTCCCAGTTGATGCGTAATCTTGACGCTCCGCGATTGTGTAACGGCACAAGATTACAAATCAGCGAATTGGGAAGAAACATTCTGCGAGCAACAATACTTACGGGAGCAGCTAAAGGCGAGAGCGTGTTGATTCCCCGCATACCCATTATACCCCACAATTTACCATTCCAGTTCAAAAGGCTGCGTTCCCATTGAAATTGGCATTTGCTATGACCATCAATAAGTCCCAGGGACAAACCCTAAAAGTGGCCGACATACATTTGGGCATTCCCTGCTTTACCCATGGCCAGCTCTATGTGGCATGTTCTCGAGTGTCAAGTGCAAGGAACCTGTATGTACTTGCTGCAAATAATACATCATACAACATCGTATATAGATCAATATTATAAGATAGTCATAATCAATGTTGTATGATTTATTATTATCAAAATCTGTTCAGTGGTTGCAGCGTGATTGACTAGCAAACATGAAATTTTTTATGAAAAAAAATAGAAGTTAGTTAGGTCAGATTTACTTTACCCTGGATATACCTACAGAATTATTTAAATTATTTTTTATCTCACTAAACATTTCCTTAGGAACCACGCGGGCGAAGCCGCTGGCGAAAGCTAGTAAATATATAAAAGTATAATATTTGCACAAACAGGATATTACTCTTAATACTCGTTATGAACATAGAAGTCTTGTGTTTTTTCGCTGATATAAAAATGACATCAACATATTTAGGTGATAACCGACGAAAGGCATATTTTGTTTTGTTATAAAAAGAAAACTACTGATTCAATTTTGAAAAAAAATAAACGGACCACCTCTGCCCTTAATATGCTTAATAAAAAAGAATTATGAAAATCATAATTGGCGGAGTAATCGCGTAACAAACACACAAAAAACTCCTCGTTTGAAGTCAGTTAAAAAAGAATAATAAATATAGTACTTAAATTGTGGGTAGTGGGCGGGCGGGCGATTGCGTAACGACATTTCTAAGAACAATAAGAAAAGAAAATTGATAAATAATACACGTTATCATATTTGATCGCTTTGACTTGAACGTTTTTTGCCAAAAGAAGATTATCTTAAAGAAAACATACTAGATATGTAAAATGAAAATCTGAAATAAAGGTAAAATGAAACGGACAAAAGTGGCAAATTGAACCAAAACACCCGTATACCGTGTGTATAGTGTATCTACAAAGGAAAGAGCCGGGAGGGGACGGACTCGAGATCGTATTCAATCCGAAAGGTTAACTCGACATTATTAAATAAATTCTGAACTTCATATCGAGTCTGCTTCAAACATTATGTAAAAGTAGTAACAAAGGTGATCTTGAATTGTATGGTCATTGAGTTTACAGCGATCGATTTATTTTATGTTTGAATACTATCTTCGTATATAACCCGCATATGGGGTCATAAGTAGAAATGTACGTTTCTGGGCGCCAGTTTCAACTAGCTTATGTAAAATTGAATATAACATTTAAGGAATTCAAGTTAATAATTTGAACTCCGGCACGTCTCATATGTATTTTTAATCAACATTCGCTTCGCTATGGAAGAAGACATTCCCGTGGAAAGAAACAGAATGGGATCGACCACATTGGTTCAGTGTGTATTTATAGCTCCCATCTAATAATCGGTCTACTATTCACACAGCATGAAATTGTACAAATATTCACTCAACATGAGAAGACACACGCACAGCATCCAGTTCAAAAGATATACTTATTTTTAGACAATAATGTCATCTGTTACACTGCCCATAATCGATGTTAGAGAAGAAAAATATTTTAAGAATTAGTTAATTTAATAATTTAGTGTAAAGTTGATTGCTGAACAAAATTCTTATCTTTATTGAAAGTTTCAATATTTGTAACAATATTTCTTTCGGCTGTTTGGGTGGATGCCTGAACATTGATGAGAATACGCTCTGTAGTAGCGAAAAGTAACAAGTGCTTGAAAGATTCGTCAGGCCTGTTATGTCAGTCACCCGGTTTTCGAAAGGTCGTGGGTTCGATTCCCATCTCAGGGTGCCAGGGACCGAGTGGATTTTTTAAGCATTTTGTATTAAGAATAAACGTATTATTTTATTTTCAAATTTACCGTCCAAAAATTACAATTAATATATTTATCAAAATTTACTTCAATCGCTTTAATATTTTCAAAACAAATTAGATCCCATCAAAACATATCATGTACAAAAATGCACAATTCTCACAATGCAATTCTTTTGCCGTAAAAAGTTATGAAATCAACGTAAACCAAGATGAACCAAGTCATATATGTAAAATGAAAATGAAATGAATGAAACATATTTTCGATATTATTATTGAACTTCAAATCCCTTGTTTGGTTGTCTTGCTACATCATTGTTGATGTTTCAGTTTACAGGGTTTACCGTTCGATGGCGCTTGTAAAAATATCAGCTGTCACTTCTAAAGGCGTGTCCCACCTTTGTTAACAACACATTGACAGATGTTTTCAAAATGTTATAGATAACAGGTATCCTATTAATATTATAAATGTGAAAGTTTCTTTGTTTGGATGTTTAGATGTTTGGATGTTTGGATGTTTGTACGTCAATCACGCCGAAACTAATGAACGGATTTTGATGAAATTGGGTATACAGATAGAGTATTACCTGACTTAGATAATAGGATACTTTTTATCCCACCAAAAGGTTCCCTAGGGATAAAAGTACCTCCAACGGCGCCTATTTTTGTGAACGCTGCCTAAACGGTATGAGATATACTAATGCTTTCTTAGGAAAAGTTGGAGAGCCTTAAATTATCTATAAAAAAGTCCGCGATGTCATATATCTATATGCAAGGGTTTTGCCACAAAAATAAAAAGAACTTTATATAAGTCTATTTAAATTTTTCGTCCATCTTTAAACGTTTATTTGAGTAGGTGATATTAAATCCTTATCGAAATAAATCTGTTTATCGTCGAAGAAATTTAATATACATGAAAATTGTCTTTTACACCATGTAGATTGGATAAGTAGTTTAGATTTTAATACGATGTTTTTGAGAAAATAAAACAACGTATATTGCCGATTTTCTAAACACTATTTTATGTACATGTATGTATTAAGATAAAACAGCATTTTTAATGTAATCGATAATATTAAGCCCAACAGATGGCATTGCCTGAATTCTACATTGCGATGTTGAATTACCGCAACTACTTGGATATAGATGACTGTGACTCTGCGGTGCGATTCAATAATCTCTTCGTTGTAAGTGATTTCTGCGTTGTCAATTGGTTCTATTTGTCGATTTGGCTATTCTAACGGACTTGACTTGACATTTTGTGTGATTTTCTCTCAAATAACTTCTATATTTTCTATCTATTTAGCAATTCTCTAACTTTACATATTTATATTAAGATCTGTATCTAGCTTTCTAAATCTACTTTTCAATTAACTCTTTGTTTATTTCTTGGGTCTACCTCTGAATCTTGCAAGTCAAGAAAACCCAACGTGCAACATTAGCAAAAGCAGCGACCGCGGTGCCCTTTTGCAACAATGTAAATTAATCGTGTAGGACGAGTGCACAATGTCGCACAAGCGCGTGGTTGAGGCTTTGAACCGGAGCCTGCAGGACATCCGCAGCAATGAGACGCTGATGGGAGGTGCTGCTGTTGTACTCACTGGAGATTTTCGGCAAACTCTTCCAGTTATTGAAAAGAGTACACCGGCAGATGAAATGAACGCGTGTCTCAAGGCTTCGTCATTTTGGTCCTACGTAGAAAAACTCCACCTTACTCGGAATATACGTGCACAACCTTACAATGATACAGAGTCAGGTGCGTTTGCGAGTAAGCTGCTCGATATCGGAGATGGTAAGCTGAAAACCGATCCGGACGGCAAAATCATTTTCACCAATGAATTTTGTGCTACTAAGGAAGAACTACTCGCCGATGTATTTCCCGATTTAAAAAACAAATTAAATAATAAGGAGTAAATGAATTAGTGAATAAAATAAACAACAATGTATTAGATGTAGTAGATGGCGCATCGAGGGTGTACACGTCCATAGACACGGTGATGGCAAGCGATGACAGCACTGCGTATTCCGTGGAATTTCTCAACTCATTAGAATTGACCTGCGTACCGCCCCACAAGCTGGAGCTGAAGGTTGGCGTCCCAGTTGATGCGTAATCTTGACGCTCTGCGATTATGCAACGGCACAAGATTACAAATCAGCGAATTGGGAAGAAACATTCTGCGAGCAACAATACTTACGGGACCAGCTAAAGGCGAGAGCGTGTTGATTCCCCGCATACCCATTATACCCCACAATTTGCCATTCCAGTTCAAAAGGCTGCAGTTCCCATTGAAATTGGCATTTGCTATGACCATCAATAAGTCCCAGGGACAAACCCTAAAAGTGGCCGGCATACATTTGGGCATTCCCTGCTTTACCCATGGCCAGCTCTATGTGGCATGTTCTCGAGTGTCAAGTGCAAGGAACCTGTATGTACTTGTTGCAAATAATACATCATACAACATCGTATATAGATCAATATTATAAGATAATCATAATCTTGATTATTATTATCAAAATCTGTTCAGTGGTTGCAGCGTGATTGACTAGCAAACATGAAATTGTTAATGAAAAAAAAATAGAAGTTAGTTAGGTCAGATTTACTTTACCCTGGATATACCTACAGAATTATTTCAATTATTTTTTATCTCACTAAACATTTCGTTAGGAACCACGCGGGCGAAGCCGCTGGCGAAAGCTAGTAAATAATATAAAAATACAAAAAACGGCATAAATATTTCATAATGTTAGATTTTTCCTTATTTTGTATGGAAATTATAACAGTGTTCTAAATTAGGAGCCAGTGGGTCTGCTAGAAGTACCTTAGAATTTTGTTGATCTACAAGTCAGTCAGTGACAAAATTAAGGTATTTTAAATTGCAATAATTCTTAAAGTACTCATTTAAATTGAACGTGATTTAGAAATGTGCCCAGTTATGTGATGCCCTCTTGGTCACTGAAAATTTTTATATTTTACTCCACAACGAAATTACAGGGGGTCAAAATGGCCTGAAAGGCTTCGAGAAAAGGATGGTACGGCCGTACCCTTTTTAATTTTTTGCTCAAATTGGCGGGGGCACTTCCGTGCCCCTTGATGTGAGAAAAATGAACAGACAGAGATGTGACTGATCCTTAGAATTTACCCTTTCAAGACAGAGAATCTGAAATACTAGTACAAAGTTACGCGATATTCCGTTTAAAATACTTTTAAAGGCTGTTGCTTCTGTTTTTTCAGCGAAACACCTTAAAATTGTTTATCTTGTATGTAAACGTCTGCTTAATGATTCAGTAGTATAGGAGCGTTCGTCGAGTGTCCTCTATAAGTGAGGCGGCGGCGCTCTCAGCCGGCCCGAGAGCCTTTCATTAACTGAAACGGTTACATAAAGCACTCTGGATGTTTACTTTTTTATTATTCGAGAGGAGTCACGAGCTGAAGGTTAAACGGGGGAATCTCAAAGAATAATATCTGTGGAAGTGGGCACTTTGTGTAAATCTGAGAGCGCTCGCAAATTGTTGTCTCGAGAGAATCGTGCACTCCGTCCGCACCCAGCGAGGGAGCGAGTGAGCGAGCGAGCCTCGTCCGCCTGCACAATAGCTTCCCTCGCGAATATTACATGAGCCTCCGGGACAATCGCCGGCACACCCTTTGTGCTTCCTCGCTCGGAACAGACGCATTAACGCGACGTTTAATTCATTCCAAACTGGAGGAGTCGCTTCTTAGACTCTCCTTACGCACACACGACTCTACACGTGTAATGACAATTCATTACGAGCACGTTAAAAATTAATCATACGAGAAATAACAGCGCTCGTCTCCACGTTTAAAAGCAAATAACGTGAGTTTCAAACTGGATGGTGTTTATTTTATAACGAAATAAGAGGAACGTAACCGGTGTTTGTGTACGTACGGTGCAAAATTCAAATATCGTTCAGAGAGCCGCGGGCGTATTTTATTAAGTCCCGACGAACTCTTAACTGAGTCGCGTCGCAGCCGCTTTGAAATGTCAATTATGACATTCTTAATATTCCGAAATTGTGGAATGAAGTGGAGGGATCGCTCGATTCGATATCCGTGAGATACGGGAATTCCCCGAGTTAATAATCTCAACAAAAACTTTGCGGAAGGCTTCACATTGTTACCGTTTTGTTGAACAATATTATGCTGAGCGTCTATTACTGTGTGAAATTAAATTTTTCATATATCGTAACGGCTGCGTTGGCGTAACGGCTTGTGGCGAGATCGTTTTACATCGAACTATGTGGTTTTAAATGATAAAGAATCATCATCCGTGTGTAGAATATATTATTGATATACGTATTTCTTAATTCTATTAAAGAATGTCTGTCAGCCAGTTACACAAACGTCCATTTTAACTGTCGTGTGTTTAATAAAGCGACATTACCGATACATATTTGACATTCATTAGTGCTGTCATTAAACCTTAATAGATAGATATTTTATTCCAATATCTTTGTTGTAAGTTTTCTGAGGTTATTAAAAATATATAATGTGTTTTTTGTATTGAATGTACATAGGCTTATAAAAGTTGACTAATTGAAAATATGTTAAGCGTGTATTCGGTAAAGTATATTATTTCCAGGTGAAGGTCACAGGCGAGTGCGTGCGACTCCTTCCGCGAGTGAATCAATTACCCACGCGGATGTAAGTATCGCGTGGTTGCTTAATAGAGCTATTTCGTCAGATCGGCTGATTAGTGGGGAATAAAACAGGGGCATGATTACGTACTAATTGTGTACGGAGTGATGACGTCACCGGCACCAACTTCAACCGGCACTATACACTTTGCGAACATACACATTGAAATACCTACTAAGAGCAAGATCTGATGTACTACACGTGTAGAGCCGTACTCAGTGTCTCTTCCCAAAATTTACACAACGAAATTGCCTTTAACATTTGTTAAATAAATTGTCCTAGAATGTGCTGTAAATTTTCTTTAAAATAAATATAATAGAGCTCATCCACATTTTATTGTTTATATTTATTTCACTAGTGTAGCGATTTATTATATTCCATTTATTCTAATTTATACAAAGGCCTTTGTATTTATATTACTAAAACATTTATATAAAAATAAATCAGTCATTATTTTGAAATTAAAACGTTTAAAATATTTACACGTAAAATTTGCCAATATGTCGACTACTGATAATAATGTTAATATACAATTGATTCATATTTCGTCGCATTCTCTATCTTTACTTTCAAATTAGAGTTAGCAAGTCGAGCGTATTACGTATGCTGTGTTATCGCCCTGCTCTAACGGACAAAAACTAACAGAACATGATTACTTTTAGAACTAAAGCATCTAAATCACTAAACTTTGTCGCCGAACTCCTGGAAACAGGATTCTTGTTGTAGAGCAGGTTGTTTGCAGTAAATAATGATTAACCGAATATTGTGCTGTGTAATCAGGCATTACCTCTATTTCAATATTTGTCTAGCATATAATAACAGGTCGAGTAACGATACAATCAAACACTAAGTCAATTATTTTTAAATACCATTATTGTCAAAAACTACAAAGGTGGTTAAAAAAATCAATAAACTTTATTTGATATCGGATGGGGATTTGATGGCGATGCTTTTAACTGCCCGAATTCAAATGAAGTTCAAATGAAATTTATTAATTATCTTTGTCACTTTTGGTAATTCTCAGTATTTTTTTTTTTTTACTTGAATTAAACAAATTGCAGTGACTACGATATCGTCCAAATAATTTGACAACGTTGTACTTCCAGGTTTTAGATATGAAACAGCTCTGAGCTGAACTTTAAAACATTAAAATCGATCTATATCGCGGAACACGGTACATGCAAAAAAGATTTAATTGAATTGCGAACCTCCTCATTTTTTTGAAATCGCTTAAAAATTTATATTTTAAACTCAAACGCATAGAATAGAAATGTGTTTGTAGTATAGATGCTATAAAAAAAAATAATCGAAAGCATATAAAAAAATTTTGCTATAAATGTAAAGCCAAAATATTTAAATAAGCATTTGAAATGTACAGTGCAAAAATACGTTGTCAGCAGACATTTTATATATTCCAAATACACACTGTTAACTTACAAACATACTCTAAACGAACTGCCAAATTGCTGTTATGTTCGAGGAAATTATTCAGGTCAATTTCTTGGGGTTTGATGAGTTAGTAGTGCGACCTAGTTGAGGCTCGGAGCTGGCGAAGCGTCAGACCCACTTGGCATCATCCAAGGACCCCGCGCTTGATTAATTAGTAGATAATGTCAGCTAAATGTTGCCCACAGCGCGGCGGCATCGCGCTGCAGCAACAAGCGAATATATAAACTGAGCTATAATATGGTTTATCAGAATGAAGAAAAACGGGTTTTGTTTTGAGTATGTCCAAAGACTGTTGACATTCACCGAAAGTCACTTAATTAGCGCAATATTTTATTCGTTGCTTTTATTTCTGTTTGTTTTTATGACAGTCAACTGTCACCTGTAATTGTTATTTTTTTTCTTCATTTCAGTTACTCTAATGTAAATAGACTTAAGTGTGGTCAATAAATAAAAAACTTTTTTATATCATTTTAACTTCAAAATGTTGTATGTAGTTTGTAGCTGGTTTTGGTAGACAACAAATATAAAAAGTTAAAGCGAAACAATTTTTTTACTCGATAATTATGACATAATGTGAATTAAACGTTAGCAAAAAATAATTCAGTCTTGGATTACAGAAAAACTCTTTACAAAATGGAGAGAGTTCGCACACCAGTTTTGCTACACGACTTTTAACTTCATTGTGTTTTCGTTTATGAACGTAGCATGCGGGTTAAACAAAGTGAAGTCTTCATAATTTAGAAAATATATGTAAAGTACTGTATAGTAATATAATATGTGTAAGTGATATAAAACAAGTTATTAATATGGCGGAAACTTAACTGTTGCTGGTTCCTTCTCCAGTAATGTTTATAATATGCAAACACTAATCATTAATCAGAGTAAGCGTCCAAGTGAAAGGAATGATATTTATGAAATTATTAAACGTATATACCATCTATTTCTACTTTGACACGATAACTTTATAAGACTACGTTGTTTAAAATTCATATTTTGTCAAAATTTAGACGCTGATCTAGATTCCTAAATGCTCCTGGATGTTCAAATATTCAAGATGTCTGAAATCATGATTTACGTAAGCTTGTATAAATATTAATTCCTTAATAATGTAGTCGTTAGGCCAGGGTAAGTAATTCAGTGTCCTCAACCGTTGCTTTAATAAAATGAACTGACAACCAAACGTTCCGGGCCTTGTACAAATCTCCCAAAACACCGAACATGGCCCACCAAATAAAAAAAGTTATAGTTTAAGGAGAATTCAAAATGCATTTAACTGAACTTTTCTTTATATTTCTTTTTACTTTTTTTTGCAGGCAGGCATGCGACTTGGCCGTTAAACGGTTCATAGGAGAAGCGCGCGATGGCGCAGTGACTGTGCCGCTCGGTGGTTTTACAAGTTGCACAATCAAAAAACTATTATCTCAAGGCCTTCCTCGCTTCTTGACGTTGTCAGCCCCCGTGGTATCCGACCATCATCAACCTGCACTAGACCCCGTCCTACCAATGACGCCATTAAAAGGCTAAATTCATAATAATACCTTCTATGCTTTATACAGTTTTAGTATATTGCTGTTTTTCTACTTCATCAGTATGTATTTCGGCATTTTGAAATGGTGCAATAAAAGAAAATTTGTGAACAAAGGGCTTAAACGCCGCAGACAAAACCTTCAGTAGGTGGTCAATCGGCGACTTAACAGTTCTTATCAGGAAACTTTTGTAAATTAAAAAAGAAACTCTGTATACACATAATACTACATTGGAATTAGAAGTTACATTGGATAAAATTATTAAAACAGATGAAGCGGTTGCCGATACATTTGAAATTATTACCTAAGACACCAATAGAAATAACTAGAAATCTTACTTCATATTCTAGACTTGCGGTTACTCACCTAGAGTCAGTTGTTGATAAGTGCAATACTGAATTTCATTTTAGTCATGTTAACGACCACTCAATTATTAAAACATTTAATTCCATAAATGTCAAAAAACCGAAGATCTTTGGGGCGTTTCAACTAATGGTATCTATATATCATCTATTGCGCCTCAATTAGCTTTTATTTTTAATAAGTGCATTGATGAAGGAACTTTTCTGATTTAATGAAATATGGAAAAATAACCCCACTTTTCAAGGCAAGCGACAAGTCAGATCCAATTAATTTTGGACCAATATCTATACTACCAGCACTAAGTAAAGTAATTGAGAAAATTATTTACAATCAACTGCTTGCACACTTTTAGTTGAATAAATTACTTCACAAAAATCAGTTTGGTTTTAGCAAAGATAAATGTACCACAGACGCTGGAATTGCAACTCTGAGACATATCTATGATGCTTGAGAGAGTAAACTAGATGCTATGGGCATTTATTGCGATCTTTTAAAAGCATTCGACTGCGTTAGTCATTAAACAATGTTGGGGAAATTAGAGTTTTATGGTGTGCCGAAAAACTAACTTAATCTAATCATATCTTTCTGCTAGAATTTAAAAAGTTGTCATTAATGAAGCGAAATCTGCAGGGGCACCCATTACTGTGGGTGTACCTCAGGGATCGGTATAAGAACCATTGTTTTTTCTAATTTACATTAATGATCTTCCTCACTTTACGGAGAATTTGTGCGAGACAGTATTATTTGCTGATTAGTGTTGAAAGTTAACAGGGGTAATGATTGTTTTGACGATAAATGATGCTCTCGACAATGTTCTACAGTGGTTTGATAATAATAATTTAAAGCTCAATTCAATTAAAACGAAATGCATAAAGTTTGCATTACCTAATGTGAGGCATGTCAGTACACTTATAAATGTAAATAGTGAAAAAGTTGAGTTGGTAGAATCGACAAAGTTATTAAACTAGATTCTCGTTTGCAATGGAGTCCTCATATTGATAACTTGTCAAGTAGAAAGACTCTTGGCAAATGTTGAAACGGCAAGATTGGTATATTTTAGTTATTTTCACAGTGTAATGATGTATGGCCTATTGTTGTGGGGTACTGCAGCTAGTATTCAAGATATTTTTAATTTACGGTCTAGGGAATCTCTCAGAGAAATATTTAAAGAAATAAATATTTTGACTGTTGCTTCTCAATACATCTATGAAAATATTATGTACGCAAGAAAACTTCACAAAAAAGTAGTGTTCATAATCTTCACATAAGAAATATAAACTTGCCGTTCCAAGCTTCAGATTTTAGAAAACCAGAGGATCATTTCTAGGTAAATACATTGCTATGTTCAATAAAGTTCCATAAATTTAAGTGACCTATGCGTAAATAAATTTAAAATTCATTTAAAAAACATTCTTATGTGTAAAGGCTATTTACTATGGGTGTACCTCAGTTATTTAAAGGAGCACAATGCATGGAATTAATAGCCTTCGCTTTGTTCTATAACGACTAATTATGTATATGTACCAGCCTATGTCCTACAGACTTTGAAAAATGTCATTATTATTATTATAATACGTACTATTTTGGTAATGACGTGATTTAATGTCATTACTTATGATAAAGAGCTGGTAAGTTTCTTTCGCTGGTTCTTCTTGTCAGCTAAAAGAGTCCTGAACAGGAAGGGGAACATTTTTGGACGATTCAAACGTGCTTGAAACAAGCTTACTAGGATAAAAACATTTTCATTTCATTTCAGTCAGTTCACACACTCGTACATAAGGCCGCTGCGATCGACTAAATGTCGTGTTTTGAAGTTACTTAACGTGCTGTCGAATGATCAAATGAAACATAATTATTGTAAAAATAATATTCATAATAATCAGCAAATAGTCCTTTAGTATGAATAAAACAACCTTCCAATATATAATTGAGTATGATTATAACTTGACATGATAAAGAAAGACATCCCTTATCGGTCTCCTCGATCGAGTGTTTTGAATACGAGATTTCAAAAGTGGTGACAAATCGAACCACTCGACCACAGAAATAAAGATTCTACTTAATTTCGAAATCTATTTTAACTTAAAGACTGACGAGTGTTGATTTGTAATTAATAATATTTAAGTTAATAAGCTTTTTCTAAAGTAAAATATCCAACGTCTAATAAAATAAATAAAACTCGGAAATATTGTAAGCATCAAATATTCATTGTATTGTTGTTCACTCCATCATGTTATTGTTTTCGGCGGAAGCAATTTTTTTTTACGGAAATTATTATTACTTTGCATTTTGGAACTTAATGAACTGTGAATAGAACTCAAGGTGACAAAACTGGGTCACAAGATTTCCTGATTAATGGTAATTTATTGATGTTTTCTTATTTATGAGTTCGTGATTATTTTTTTACGAAGTAATTGTTTTACTTATTTTCCGCGCTATTGGTGTTAAAATTATTAAATATCCTACAGATTATTGTTTAAAAAAAAACATAACATAAGTTTACGACGGCAGTTAATTTATAAAAAAAATATTTATTTATTTTAATTACAAGTTTATTATCTGAATATTCTACAAAGACTGATTTAACTATATTAATAATTTTACAGCTAACTTATCCTACATTTGCACTTTACTTGTGACGCACGTTGGTGCGTCCGAATTTGGGTCAGCAGACGATGCAGTTTTGCATCGTTTAACTCCTCCCTCCTTAAGATGGAAGCGCGTCCCGCAGCTTCCTGCAGCGTCCTCGGTGCACTCCTTAATTGGTTTCTGCTTTCGTTGATGCCACTGGTATAATTTCCATACAACGAATGTAGTCAGCAATAAATATAAAGCCAATGTAGACCAGCTTGGGGTTGCCATGATGGTTTGCCAGTTGATGTCGCTGTCGTTAAAGGTTTCTTCTGCGCGGTCCATTAATTCGTGAATGCTATCCAAAGGTATGTCTTCCAATTGGAGTTCATATCGTACGTTGCTTACTGGAGCAAATGTCTGGCTTGGAAGGGGGATAACTTCATCAGCTGAGATGTGGTTGCTATTGGTCTTCAGGGTTCTATTCAAGACTTCTATTTGACAGTCGCTTGTAATAGAGGCGATTTGTATTCCATCTACTCTTCTATAGCTGGATTTTGGTCCACAGGTCGTTCGCAGGATGACTTCTTCTTGTAGTAACAGAAGCCATTTGTTGTCTTGGAGATTTTGAATTTTCCCATGTTTGATGTTCATCCTCGCCTTGGTGCAGTTGGCTTCTTGATGTTTTATGAGTGATATTATACAGTCTTCTGTTTTTTCTATGTCTTGGGTATTCAACAGAGGGCAAAGTTGTGTATTTTGCGTGATCTTCTTGCAGCTCTCCTGTAGGTAGGCGTACTCATTGTTTCCCAGTGCGAGGTATTTGGATTTGGGAATAATGGTAAGGTTTTGTTTGTCAGGGATAGAATATATGTGGATAAGATCATAAAGGTTATTGTCTATGGATGGTATCTCTAATATGAATGTTAGCGTGTGTTCTGTGCTGTAAGCTTTTACTACGATGGATTTTTCTATCTTGTAAATATTTCTTATACTAATATTATCTACAGGCCTAAGAGAATGTAACTTTTGCATATTATGCAGTTCTAATAATAAACTATGAGGAGGAATTATACTAGGGTGCATTACACCTAGCTGAGAAAATGTCATTGCATCTTCTAACATAGCTAATTTATCTAAAACTACCTGTAAACTAAGATTAATTTGAATATAAAGATCTAAGAAGTGCATTTGGCTAAGTACTAAATTATTACTAATAGTGGTATTTGATAGCATTTCGACTAATTTATTTTGATTATTGTTTAGACTTTTAATTTGTTTACTAAATTCTTTTATTGTGTTTTCTGCCAAAAATATAGATTTCTTTTGTGAATTTCTGACATTATTAACTGAAGTTCTTAAATTTGTTATTTCATTTTCTATCTTTATAGCATCTTCGTTATCTAAATTTCCTGTTATTGCTTTCACGATAGAACCTAAGCCGTTTATAATACCACGTTTAATTCTAATGTGCGGTGCTACAAATATGATTTTCTTATTTATTAAATTTAAGCTATGCTCTATTTGGTCTTTATAGGACTTATGCGAACTATCGTCATTTTCGATAGATTTTACACTAGCGTAAAGTGCTAGAAGTTTAGTGTTTATTTCTCGAATGTATGTTACGTTATAGACACAAGCTAGACTAAAAGTATCAACCTGTCTAAGTACTTGCCCTTGTTTTAGCAACAGAATTCCGTTAACATTGTCAACAGGGGTAAGTGTCAGGTTTGCAACTGCGAAGAGCACGAAGGTTCCTGCGATGAGAGTCCTGGAACAAGATGTGGCCTTCGTAAGAGTTTGTAGTGTACTCTTATGGATTTCGCGTTTGGGTGGTTACCTATGATTTCAGCAACATTGTTTGGGTGGAGGTGTATGATTTTGTAGGGTCCTTTGAAGACGGGTTTAGTTTTGTCGTTTCTCGCAGTTTTCGCCACCTGTTTATAGACTGTCTCACCTACCTTAAACATGATCTCCTCGGCTGCTTGATTCCGTTTTGTTATTACCTGTTCTTTGTTTTTAGACATGTGGGCTGCTACGCACTCTTGAACAGCCTCTGCATTCGAACGATGTTTGATTACGTAATCCTGATAAAATTCTTTGGGATAATATAATTCTAATGGGTTGCGAGATGCTGTATGACCAAATAAAAGTTCGCGAGGAGTATACCCTGTGGTCGAATGTATAGAGTTATTATAAGCTATAATAGCATATTTCATTAACAGTTGTATTGGGTCGTCCTTATTGGTCATTCTTTGTATTCGTACAATTTCTCCTATGGTTGAGTGGAAACGTTCTATGGGAGAGTTAGAGTTAGGATTATAAGGCGTCGTGAAGTGGATGTTAATGTCGTGTAACGCACATATTTCTTTAATTACGTCATTGTCAAATTTATTGTCAGAGTCTGTTGTTATTTTATGGGGTAATCCTAGAATAGAGAAAACTTGTAGTAGTGCTTCGGCTATATGAACGCTACTTGATGCACTTAGGGGTATAGCCTGAGCTAGTTTTGAAAAATTGTCTATCACGGTAAGGAAGGTTGCTCCTCCTGTGGAGTAAAGGTCCATAAATAGATGTTGCATAGGTTTTGTTGGGGTCTCAGTTAAAGCTAACGGTGGTTTTAGGGGATTTCTTTCGTATTTTGTTTTTAGGCAGATATCGCATTGGTTTATGAATCTTTGAATAGTTAGTAACATATTTGGCCAGTGATAATTCCTATGTAGGTGTTTATATGTTTCTTGTATACCTCGATGCACTGTTTTGCCTTCGTGGTATTTTTTAATTAATTCTTGTTGTTCGGATTTGTTTTCAACTAGGGTAATACGCGAAGTACATCTTATTAATTTAGGTCCTCTATCATTAAAAATGGAAGTGTAAACCCTTGAAAAGGCTAAGTATAAATTTTCTTCATAAAAATAGCAATGAAATATGCGATCTGCTATAGTATGTTCTTTTAAAAACCTAATAATTTCAGCCTCAGTGTTATTAATCGGGATAAAAACGTCTTTAATTATTGTTCTGGAATTAGTGGATCTATTTTCTACTCTGTAACTAGAACCTGGGGTTGATCTAATATAAAACTGTTTTAATTGTTTGTCAATAGCGTCTGATAAAATGGGAATCCCTTTATTCTCATTGTCTGGTTGAGTGTGGTTTGTCGATATCATATCTGTTTCAGCTGTTACTGCGTCACTATCCTTTTCGTTGTTATCTACTAAGTCGCTTGTCATTTCAACGTCATCTGTTGCTTCAGTCACTATTTCTATAACGTCATTATTATTAGTAACGTCATTTCGAGGTTCAGCTGTTTCGTTTTCTAAACGCACATTGTCAAATATTCGGTTTATGATGTTGTCATCGTCATTATCATCTAAGTTAACCGCTAAGGAATCTATACTTTTGTGAAAAATTTTAGCTCTAGACAGAGCGTCTGCGTTTGTATTTTGTTTACCCTTTTTGTATACTATTTTAAAGTCATATTCAGCGAGTTTTAGTTTCCATCTAGTCAGTTTAGAGTTAGGGTCCTTAAGAGACATAAGCCACATCAACGGTCTATGATCTGTATAGATAGTAAACTTACGACCATATAAATAAGGTCTGAAGTACTTTACGGCCCAAACAATACCTAACAGTTCTTTCTCTATTGTAGAGTAACGGGTCTCAGTATCAGAAAGTGTTCTAGATGCAAATGCTACAGGCATATCTGATCCTATATTTCCTTGGGATAGTACGGCGCCTAATGCTACGTCGGAAGCATCTGTAGTTAATATAAAGGGTTCGTCGAAATCGGGATACTGTAGTATTGGGGCGTTTGTAAGGATTTGTTTGCATTTATCTACGGCGTCTAAAAATTCGGGGGTGTGTATTACTTTCGCGTTTTTCTTTAGGCATGCTGTTAATGGCTTAGTCAGTTTGGCAAAGTCTTTGATAAATTTTCTATAATACCCTACTAGGCCCAGAAAAGATTTTATCTCTTTTGGCGTCCGTGGTATTGGGAAATTTAGAACGGCTTTAATTTTATCTTTATTTGGTTTTAGTCCTTGGTCAGTTAATTCATGTCCTAAGAAGGTTACTTGTTTTTGTAAGAATTCTGATTTGTCAAGTTGTATTTTAAGATTATGCAATTTAAATCTGTCAAATACCTGTTTTAACTTTTCTAAGTGTTGTTGTAGTGACGTAGACACAATTATGACGTCATCTAAGTAAGTGAATACGCTATCGATGCCTCTAAGGATATGGTCCATTAAGCGTTGGAAAGTACTTGGTGCATTTTTAAGACCAAAGGGCATTCTTAAAAATTCGTAATGTCCTCTCTCGGTAGTAAAAGCGGTTTTCTCTATGTCGTTAGGGTGCATTTCCAATTGATGGTACCCGCTAGCTAAGTCGAGGGTGGTAAAATACTGTGCACGCCCTAATCTGTCAAGTATGTCGTGAATGTTAGGTAAAGGGTACTTGTCCTCTACTATTCTGTCATTAAGTCGTCTATAGTCTATAACAAGTCTCCATTTTACTTTCCCAGAACTGTCTGCTTTCTTTGGAACAATGTGAACAGGACAAGACCATGGTGATATACTTTCCCTGATTATGCCTTGCTTTAATAGATTGTCTACTTGATTTTGAATTTCTTTTCTTTGTTGTGGGGGTTGTCTATAACTTCTTACAAAAATAGGGGTGTCGTCTGTTAATCTAAGTTCATGTTTGACTGTGTGAGTAAATGATAGGGGTATGTTTTCAGAATGAAACAAGTCTCTATATTGAAAACACAATTTCATTATTTCCCTTCGTTCCTCGTCATTCATATGACCCGTACGAATTTTGCGTAAATTATCCTGAAGTTCTTTATCTAAGTCAGTCTGTATTTCCAAGTTGTTAATTTTATATGTACTATCATTTTCTAATAAATTTTCTTCAAATGGCTCTAGTAGTATGGGATTTTTTGTAGTCGCTATTTTCAGTTTATCTGTATAGTTAGTTACTGTTGTTATAAATTGACCGTTTTGTACTGTTACTAATGCATGGGGTGTCCTAACTCCGTCTGTCCAATAATAATCATTACATATATACTGTCCGTCTATATAATTAGTTTTAACTGTTATAATCTTTTCACATTGGGGTTCTATTTTAACTTTTGTCATCGGATAGTCGAAGTGAATAGGTATTCTAGAGTCGGAAGTCAGTAATAGTTTGTTTTTTAAGTCAATCGTACAACCTAATTTCTTTAACAAGTCCATACCTATTAGTCCTTTGTATTTTGGGTCGAAATCGAATATTAAAAATTTATGAAATTTATCCGAGTTGAATATCGGGGGCAGGGGTAAGTTCGCAACATATTCATGTCTGGTTGTAGCGTGCGCGGTTTTAACTTGGAAGGGTTCGTGTTCAATACAGTATTCAAATATAGTTCCCGATAATACGTTAGGTGATATCGTACAACGTGAAGCTCCCGTATCTAATAAAAACTTACCTTGATATTCTGGCAGTTCAATATAAGGAAGGTGATCTTTACCTTGGTTATTTAACTCGATAGTATGTATCATCTGAGGCTCGGGTGATCCTCTTCCTGGTGAAAATCCTGGTATACAGATTCTTCAGACGTCTCTGGAGGTAGTTCACATTCCTGTGCGTTTTGCAGGGTATTATAACTATAGTACTCACCATTCTCGTGATAGGGTTCGTAGTTATTCTGGTCCGTAGTGTAGAAAAGCTCCTCTGAGACGAATTGTGGTTTCTCTGGCTTATTGACAGACCTCATGGTGACGTCAGAGACTTTTTGTGGTGGATTTACCTGTTGGTGTGGTATGTTTTGTTGTTGTCTAAAATTCCCTGGGTTTCTAAAAGCTCCTGAGCCGCTAGGCCTAACATTACCTGAGTAAGGTCTATTTTTCCATGGTAGCATAGACTGTACTACTTGCTGCCTTTGTTCTGGAGTCCAGTTATTACGTTGAGGTACATAGTTACTGAAATTCTGTTGTTGGATAGGGGGTCTAAACCCAAAGGGTTGATGTCCGGGCTGGGGCACTAGCCAGCTAGGTTTCGGTGTCTCTTTCGGTCTTGCTTGTATTGGAAGGACATTAATATTATTATTTAGTTTATTATGAGCTAATCGCGCCTCCTCTTGTCTAGCCGCTACAATGGCCGCTTCTAGAGTTGCGGGTTTAGCGATACGCACACCTATCGATATATTAAAATCTAAATTATTTGTATATTGTTCAATAACTATATTTTCGTAATACGATTTATCGCTATGCTTCCCTATTGAATTTAGTGTATCTAATATTTCTCTAAGACGCTTACCGAAAGCTTCAGCGTCCTCCTGTTTATTTCGCCGTAAACGACTAAGTTCCTGCATCACCTGAATCTCGTTACGTGTTTCGCCTAGTCGACGTATAAGGACTGTTTTTATTGCATTCCAATCATCTAAGGAATCTTCATACGCAATGGCGTCTATCGCGGTGCCACTTAGCTTACTCTTTAATAAGCACGTGAGTGCTGGGTGTACCCTTATTGGTGGGTCCAATAATAAGAGCACATTTTCTACTTCTCTAATAAAATAGTTTAATGTTTTGGGGTTGCCATCGTAACGCGGTACGAGGTCACCTATGAATTTTAGGTTAGTTAGGTCTTCACCTGATAGTGCCATGATGCGTATAAATTAATAAAAAAAAATAAGTAAAAATAAAATTAGTAAAAATAAAAAGAGTAATAGAAGTAAGTCCGCGTGCTTAACTATGTATAATACTACTAGTAAGCTATCAATGCGATTTGAGCGTTGATAAAAAGATTTAATATTTATAAGAGTAATACGAGTAAGTCCGCGGGCTTAACTATGTATAATACTACTAACAAACTATTAATGCGATTTGAGCGTCGTTAATAGCTAGATTTAATATGATACTGATAGTAAGTACCTATAAATAACTCTATAGTGCTATTTCCTACTTTTTAGTAACGCGATTCCTACCTATGGCGATTCTAGCTCACTGATAAGAACACACACTAATTATTATAATAAATATCGACAGGAAATCGAGCAAAGGATACTGGGATAACAATAAGTACTCACCCAAATATTCTCTGCATCTCCAGCCGGGTCTCGTAGAATGTAGCGGGACTCCCAATTCTCCGGAACTCCCACAGGAACACGGTGACCGCCGCCGTACGTAGGTTCTTGATAAGGGATTCGCGAAATTAACGATGAAGACCGTTCACTCTTTAACGAAGAGTTTTATTCGTAACCCGAGTGTCGCGATCCTACCGACTGCGCCAGTTAAGTTTACGACGGCAGTTAATTTATAAAAAAAATATTTATTTATTTTAATTACAAGTTTATTATCTGAATATTCTACAAAGACTGATTTAACTATATTAATAATTTTACAGCTAACTTATGCTACATTTGCACTTTACTTGTGACGCACGTTGGTGCGTCCCAATTTGGGTCAGCAGACGATGCAGTTTTGCATCGTTTAACTCATTAACTGTCATTTTTTTATCGAATTACCAATGTTGCGTTTTCTTTCGTGGCTACGGTTCGAAATTTGCAAGATGGGCATTCAAACAGAAATTACTAAATTAAAATTGCCAGTGAGCAAAATAGATATTTGCCAAATAAACTGCAAAATAAAGGAGGGGGATTCAAAAGAATGTCCCCATCTACCTGACTGAGCCCGATGATAAGCTAGACACGAACAGAGAACGTATTTTTTTTAATTACTCGCATATACTATGATTCCCTCCAATCCGCATTGGGCCAGCGTGGAGGGTCATGGCCCATCCTCCTTAACCATCCATAAGGAAGGCCTGAGCCCCTGCAGTGGGGACGTAAAAGGGCTGGTGTGTGACTATGATTATCATAAAAGTGCTGCATAGTGACTTATAGTATTTATTTATTACCCCTATATAGTATAATACATAATTATGAGAAAAAATGGAAGAAAAAGTAAATTTTGACGGTAACTTAGTTTTTTCTTCTTTAAAGAAAATTTTAGAAATTCACGTGTTGCACTTAATACAAAACTAGTTGAAAATTACGTGTCCTCTTAATAATGACAAAGTTACATGACAAATTGCAGTGACTGGGTCAAATGGTCAAATGGCAAAATTTAGAAATACAATAGTCGTACATAATATGCGAGTAACGATATGCGATTAATTAATTTAAACATTTTGCGCCATACGTCATCACATCATCTCACCTTATGTTCACATGGTATTTTGTGTAATTTTCTGTTTACTTTTATGTTTTTTATTTCCTACCATCCGTTAAGAACTTTTCTAAGCTGCAGAGAAGAACACAAACAAAACAAACTACATATATTGTGAAATTTTATTTTTCTTTTTATAAACAGTAGCTGTTTTCCTGCGACTTCGTAAATGTTTAAAATCGGTTCAGTAGTTTCGGACACACTGAACACAGTGCAAACAAACATACAATGAAACCTTTCATTTCTACAATATTAGTCATTATCATCTAGTGTTCGCATGTTGGAGCGCCGCTAATCCGTCCATCCAGTGAAGTCGACCATTTTCTTAATAATTCAGGATATTTGATATTTCAACGGTTTTTCCCTGAAGAGCAATTATTAATCTTCCTTCTTATCTTAAATCGCACGATTTTCAGTTACTGAATTGTTCGATAGCGAAATTAATTTTGTATTCATTAAAGTATAAAATTCGATCTGGTTCGGGATTGAGATTAGTCAGATTATGGAATTTATTAAGCTGCAAATGATCAGCTTGTACATGATTGGAATTAGGTAATTATTAAGTAAATTTAATTATTTTGATTGATACTATATAATACTACACATGGAACATACTATAGAAACCTCAAATATGACCCATTTATGTTTTACCTACTTACTTCTTTTATCTTCACGCGCGCTATCAACGTGGACGGCTTTTAATACGGCTGGATTATATTGCGGCTGGTGAGTGTTGATCGGTTTGGTCGCACTTGCGGGGTGCTCATGACGCCACGCAATTTGTATGCGCGTGTGTTAGCCGCAGCGGTTGGCGGAGTGGCGGAGTGGCGGAGTGGAGACGTGGCGGAGTGTTGACGCGGCGGAGCGGCGGAGTGGCGGCGGTGTCTTTATTACGTACGATCACGGGAATCAAACAGGGCTGTCTAACACATTAAGGAGTTACATACTAGTATATAATATGTATATATATTAATTATGCAAGTGGTCCATAACAAGCCTCTCTTAAAATTCGATTAAACGATCATACATACGCATTCGCGGAATATGGGTAGCACACAAATAAAATTATAAATAACAAATTGTATTCATTTATGTGCATTGTGCACTCCTTTTACGTCTGACCATGCAGCGTATTGGTATGATTTTATGAGAAGATAGTTGGAAGACTGGTGCTGATCTGTGCTTCCAAATACCAAAAGTAAAATTGCAGTGTTTCAGCTAAAAAATACAGTAGTTTCTATAAACAGTACAGCAGATTTCAAAGTGTGTTACAGTAAAACCTAATTTAAATATTAAATCAAATAATATGCTACTTTATTAGTTATTTAAAATAAAAGTTACTATTAATAACCCAAAAATGATTTTATCATGATTTTCTTAACTTTTTGCGGTCATCCTTGAAATTATTACCTTACATACTTGGATTAAATTGCGACAATTTCTTGGAAATTCGATGTATGTAAGCTAACGTATTTCCTTTGATGATGTTTGTAATCAGTCGGAAATCGAATTGTATTTTTCGAATTTAAGATATTGTAAATTAAATACAGTACATTCATATACTAATCTTAAATACAATAGATCTACTGTAATTACAGTGAATCTGGAAGCATGGTACTGATCGATATGGGTTACTAACCGCAAGGATTTACAACCATCGACTTTTTGTAGTAACTTGACATGCTATCAACTGTACAATAACGAACTGACAGTAAATTTGCTGCACGCTTAGTTATTATATTGGTTAAGTACATTTTAGAAAAAAATATATACATACAACCCTTACTTTATAACGTTATCAACTATTCAATACTGCCAGCCCTACTACTTCACTCGTAATTTGTTCGCGGCGACGATGATGCGTTGTGAATTTACATGCAGCTGCCGTCATTACCGGCAACCGCCCCCACACCCTTTACATACCTCATTACACTGTCTTTGACAACTACGAAATATCGCATTATGCTACGTGCATCGACGCTTCAATTCTCAACGTTTCAGAGACAGCTGTCGTTTGAACGGCTATGGAATGACAACGTGATTGTTTTATTGAATATTGAACGTTCACAGTAGTGAGGTACCACTTGTGCCGGTAATATTATGCTGGTTTTTATCCGTCACCAGTGACGTGACGCATCCCTGCTCGTTACCTTTTTGCAAACTCATTGTTGAGAGTCGCTGACACTTCATGAGAACAAAATACATGTGAAAATATAGTACATGATGAGGTATGCTTTAGTTACTTCAGTTGCTGGATACATGTATGTCAACCACGAAGTAGTCTGTAACTGATAGGGTATAGAACGGTCATAGGATGGAAACCATGTGTGGCAAGGCATAAAGGCATAAATTGGATCCTAATTCCAAGTTGCCCAAATCAGATCAGAATGGAGAACATCGAAGGGGCGGCGAAAGTGGATTTGGATGATGATAATGATGATGGTTCATATTTCAGCCAATTGAACATAAAAAAACATTCCATAAAACTCTGTTCATTATAGGAATCATCATAACATTCCATAGTTCCTGAATTCGTAGCATGCAAAAAGACAAACGCGCTGGGAGAACAATATTTTAAATAAGTGCAATTATTGTGGTGACCAGTATGGTGTGAATTGTAAGCTTAAATTAAGTACAGCTAGAGTGGTATATATATCTGATAGAAAGCATTCCGGGTTCCATACGAGCTTATTTTATATTCAAGTATTCAATACCAATGATAATGCATTGAGCTAGATATTGAACGAATGAATGATTTATTGAACATAAATTATATATAGCTGTTGTGAGACTCGAATGATATTCGCATTTCATTGAGTGTGTTACGGCTTCATTTGATATTTAGCATTTCATGTTTACTTCATTCTGTAGATGATATTTGCCTTTTTAAAACTTAATAAATCATAACTGACTGAAGAATTATTAACTAACATTCTGACAAGAAGAACAAGCGAAAAAATCTTACCAGCTCTTTATCATAAGTAATGACATTTGCATAAATCATGTCATTACTATAATAGTACGTATTATAACAATAATAAATACAATTCTCAAAGTCTGTAGGCCATAGGTTGTTACATATAATTAGTCGTTATAGAACAAAGCGAAGGCTATTTATTCCATGCATTGCGGTCCTTAAAATAATCATCAACTCTATAATAGCCTTTACTCATAAGTATGTTCTTTAAATGAATTTTAAATTTATTTATGGGTAGGTCAATAACCCAGAAATTATCCACTGGTTTTTTGAAGTCTGAAGCTTGGAACGGCAAGATTATTTTTATTTCTTGTGTTAAGATTACGAACACTCCTTTTTTTGTGGCGGAATCGTAATGTTTTCTTGCGTACATAATATTTTCACAGATGTATTGAGAGGCAACAGTCAAAATATTTATTTCTTTAAATATTTATCTGAGAGATTCCCTAGACGGTAAATCATATATAGAGCGGACAGCTTTCTTTTGTAGAATAAAAATATCTTGTATATTAGCCGTAGAACCCCACAACAATAACTAAAAATATAAAAATAACTAAAATATACCAATCTAGCCGTTTCAACATGTGTCAAGAGTCTAATTTTCTTAACAGCAAATGCTGCAAAACTCAGTCAACTTGACAAGTTATCAATATGAGGATCCCATTGCAGTCGGGAATCTAGTGTAATACCAAGGAACTTAGTCGAGGCATCCAACATCCCCGTTAGGAGCCTCGTGGCGTCTGTGCTCACTCTTCGGCCGTTGTTGGAAACAAGCCATCTCCGCCCCCAGAAAAGGATCTTCTGACGGTCTTCACACGCCATCCCCTGTTCCTTACGGAAGCCCCTTTGGACGAACTTAGGGAAACGAGTAGGCGAACTATAAAGGGGAGAGCAGGATGGGTGCGAGGCTTATGAGGTTGACCAAAGCCCCAGCTCAGTCCGGATTCATGTGTCTCCCTGTCTGGTTTGACTCCGAGTAAACAGATCGACCTGTCCCGCCTTACGTGACATACCGTGCAGCAACGTGTCGGCAAGGTTCAAAATCTGCGAAAGGATTTATATGGAACGCGCGAGATGGGATGGGTAACTCGGGGACGCGTGGAGATTGCCCGACTGGCACACCTTTTGTTGCACTGTTTACCTAAGCAATCAATGATCTCCAAGTTATATATTCCTAGTCTATGTTTTCCATTTTGCCTTCGAAAACAGAAAAACAGAAACGCGAACAATTTATTTTTTCAACGTCAAAAATAAATTAATTTTCGTTTGATAACATGCGGGTACCAAACCTTCCGTGAGTAAGTAATTAATTATTCGGGCATTAATTAATGTGGCTGCGGCGACACATTTGTAACATTAACCACCTCACCGGAACAAGAATATTAATACTATGAAGCGCCTTCCTCCCCTCCCCCCCGCTCACCTTACAACACAACTCTCGTTATACACTACAAGCCAGTTCATTTTATGTAAACGACGCTATTAATTAAGAGTTTTCATAATTGAAGCCTTCACAATTTGTAAGTATTAGCTTTCATAAGACTGTCTCTGTCGGTTGTCGTTTGTAAATGTGATTTTCAGGAGTAATTCCTTTTTCCACATAAACACTGGTAAGTATTGCCAACGTAACACCTGATTTCAATAGAATAAATGGAATAGATAATATTTTATTGATAAACAAAAATTTTGTAATAATAAAAGGAGGTCAACATAAAATCACTATGGGATGAAGGCCACTTAGGTCCCTGTCTCAGCTAACGCCGTTACCACTGTGTAAAGCTTCACAGTATCACAGGAACGACGCTGGTATTCTGACCAGTAGACCGATTCTGCTAATGTTAAGTAATAATCGCATCTCAATAGAATTTCAACGACTTGAATTTTGTCGTTGTACTATCTTACTGAAGTTCAGTATAATGTCTGTCACCATTGATGTGTGAGGAAGACCACCACCAGCCCTTTTACGTCCCCACTGCAGGGGCTCAGGCCTTCCTTATGGATGGTTAGAGGATGGTAGGAGGATGGGAAATCACCCTCCACGCTGGCCCAATGCGGATTGGAGGGGTATTAACGACTGCAAATGCAGCCGGAAACAATGGCTTAACGTGCCTTCCGAAGCACGGAGTAGCTCGAGATAGTAATTTTTTGGTCACCCATCCCGTGACCGACCCTTGCGAAAGTTGCTTAACGACTACGATCGCAGGCCGCGGCGCTTATCCACTACGCCACCGAGCTACATTGAACTGATAATATTGGACTTTATGTACCTCTAGATAGTACAATAGGAAAATGCAAGTACTTGAGATAGGATTATTACGTAAATTAATACATTGTCAAGTGCGTTATGTACTTTAATATAAAATTTGTAAGTGTAATTGCTATATCCATAAAAAAACACAAGTACCACTGTAAAATATCAACAGTTCTCGTATTATAATATTAGGATCATCATCACCCTATTAATGTCCGTAAAGTTGGGGCTCGGGCCATTCCTGTGGATGCAATCGAATGGGGGGATATTGTTATAATGCAAACCAATACATATGTGTTATATAAAATAATTATAATCATGGGTTTTACAGGAATTATTGTTAATCTCTTTTAAAATTAAAACAATGGTTTACTGCCACAGTATCGTGTGTTATTGTTATGATATCACACACGCTTTTAGAAAGAAGTAAAAAATTCGCTGCCTCATATTTTATACGAATAATTTTTATTTAATTAAATCACCATTAAGCCTAACATTTTGTTGAGTACCATTGAATTTGCAGATGCTCCTGCCAGTCCACATCAGCATGAGTTTGGACTTTCCTGGATCCAATACAAGGCAATTTGACTGACACCAAGCTTTCCAGATCCTTATTTACCCTAGCGACAGCACTGGTATAATCATGTGCAAAAAGACAGATGAAGTTCATCTGCATAAAAATAATATTTACAATGCTAAAAGCTAATGATTGTATCAACACTGTAGAGGATGTGGAGGATAGGATCTAAATATACTCCTTGGGTACTCCACGAGTGACCGGAAGAGAAGCTGAACGTGATTTTAGGTCGTCGAGTCCCATATACTGCATTCTGTTCGTCAAGTAACTATGGATATGACTCTCGAGTTTATAGTTACAACAATTTTGATAACAGTAGTGTGATGTCAATTGCGTCAAATTCACGAGAAATTAAAAAAAAAGCAGCACGCTAAGCTTTGACTCATCCTGCACAGAAAACAGTCAAAAGGGTAATCCACAAGATTAGCAAGAGCATTAGCTGTATCGTGATTCTTACGTGACCCTGATTGTAATAGGAAATGTCGAATCTGTTTTAATAGCTGTAAGTATACCGATATAAATGAATAGTCTTGGCAAAAATAATTTCAAGATACATCGTTTATGCACTCGATCCGCACTCGATGTTTTTTCGAGCAACATAAAGAAATATAGTATTAACCCGAGGTATTCAGATAAAAATTTAAACTATCATTCAACTATCAATCATTTTTATTTCAAATTAACTTCAGTTCCAGTTAGACTCATTGGTCTCGCATAATAGAGCTATTGCATTAGGTAAATATGTAGTTCCCAGAGGTGACGGTTATTATGGGGTTAGAACTTTTAACAAGAATCCCTTATATGCTAAAGCTTATCTGAAAATATTAAACATGAATAAAGCTTTAAATCATTCCCATTCTCCATTTTCTCCATTCTATCGATTGGGAGGGCTTGAGCCCCAGCTGTGGGAACATTAATAGGCTGCATATACTTTCAGTAGCATTTTAACATAATAGGTGAATCCAAGCCTACCCACACTGTTAATATAGTTTTCTTGGGCTTAGAGTAAGTAATTTATGTACTGAAAAGAAAATTTGTCGGCACTGGTTAGTTATATGTATCAGCCCTTTGAACTTTGATAATGTTATGGTAAGAAGGACTTATTAATGTTAATAACATTTTCGATTCAAGTCTCATTCCGTAGATTTGCGAACTGAGGGCATATCTTTGGAAGTCATAGTTTCTTATTTGAAAGTTCACCAGTTCCAGGTAAAACTTATATAATATTCTTTTTAAGTAACTACGAGTATCTTATATTTTTTACTTATCTTGATCTCGAGAATTAACATCACGACGGTAAAATTGATAAAATTATAATGTAAAGAAACTTTTATCTCTATAACGTTGAACAATAACAAAAATAAACCTAATAGTACAGTAATCCAACGTCGGTCGGTTGTTTGCACACAAAACTTTCAATTTGCGAACGAAATTGCTGGCGGTGCTCAAAACGTGGTCGTTTCAGTAGAAGGTGCGCGCGGGGGCGGCGGCCGCGGCGGGGGGAGGAATATGCGAGAGGATTCCCAATTAAGTTCCTGCTGCAGCTGTCTGCGGGGTACTTGCGAATATTCCGCGACGAACTAGTCTCAACTACATACCGAATACAATTCTTTACTCCATAAATATGTTAAATAAGAGCATGTAGACTAGAAGTTTAATTTGCGGATACAAATAGTAACTTTTTTTTTAATTACCCTGACTGGGGCCGGAGGAACCCGGGTCCAGTCTTCCTTGATAGAAACGGCTCAACGTTCGATGCATATCATCAAGAAACGGGTGAGGCTCCTTTTTTATAAATAGTCATAACATCGCACTTGAAGTATACTTATGTCATGCAAAATCATTGTCATGTGCATGGTACGAGTAACTCTAATTCTGAACAAAGGTATAATATTGAGACTTGAATTTTAATTAAGTATAGGGTCCTGTTGATAAGTTTATATTATGCTAAATTGCTGTGCGCAGCGGCGTCTATTAAAAATTATTCATACAAGGAAACTTAAAGTTAATTCAGGAATCAGAAAGTGTGTCCGTAAATGAGCAGTACGTTTATTCTATAAATTCATAGAATAAATTCACAATATAATGATATCACGACCGTTGTCTTCAAAACCTAACAATTATATGTTGTTTGTGAAATAACATTACATGAAGAATATAGAAGAACACTTGGGGCCCAATAAATATTATGTCGTGTTTTTACATGTCGTGGCTAGATCGTAGAATTGATCAATTCATGATGCGGCCAGCCATTTCATAAAGTAGTCGTATTTTATGAAATGGATATCACGATGCGGCCTGGCCAGATCAATGAACAATCTGAGTTTAATGATATGGACAGTTGATTGTATGACTGCTTCATGACGTGGCCAAGCCAATAATAGTCTACGTTAGAAGCGCTGATGTATTTTCATCCTTAAGTTATACAACAAATAAAGAAAAATAATGTGATCAAGCAACAGAAACAATGAACTATTATTGGATTTTTTAAATATCGCTGTAATATAAAGCCGTGGTTTAGTTATAAAAGATATATAATAACATACCGTAACATGGTTATACGAAAGCGATTCATTACCTACTGTCTTACTAGAAATATAATGCATTTGTAATGGTTTAAGTTTAGTGATATAATTATTACCGAATTAAGTGAAATAAGTTCATTGAAATAATTGTATGAATGTAAGGCAATTCAATGGTTTTATTAATATATTGACAGGATTTTGATCTAGTACCGATGATGTTAAAATTATATTGGAGGCTATCAAAGTGTTTGAAATATGAACTGAACTAAACTACACGTCACGTGACAGGTTAGAGAAAAAGGTTATTTTTTTTCAGGTAATAAAATTATAGAATGACAAAGTCAAAACTAGCTATTCACGAAATTATTAGAGATATGGGAAAACGTAGATTGCCTTATCATTAAACGCTGACCTTTAAACGATATGATCAGTTTTAGATAGACATTTATTTTATGAAATGTCTAGTCAGATTGCAAAGTGATAAAAATCTTACGACCTGGCCACGACATATTCATTAGACTGTTGTAGAACGTTGTTAGCAGCGTAGAATTTGATATGTTTAATTAGGAAGTGCCTTTGTAAACAGCCTGTGCCTATAATGTGATACAGCTCGGCGTAGTTGGGGCCGGAAGGGACCAGTCCGCACGTGACTCGCCTACTCTATAAATATAACCGATGAGCATCTCCGGCCGACATAACTTCATTGTTTATTCTATTACTGAATCATATAATATAATTTTAATAAACGATTGAATACATAAAAAAATATATATTAAATGCAGATTGCAATGTACAATATTCAAACAATTAAATTAAATACAAGACAACGTTCACATATATTATTAAAATGTTAAACTATTTTGTATCTTATACTCTCGTGTCATAAAAATCACGAGAGAAACACTCGGCACTAGAGGTCTCATTATTAAGTAATTATTTAAAATGAGCTCAGTTCATAAGAGCCATATTATAAATACAAACGAACTTGCTACGCGGTCATACAAATTAAACTCGGCTGTATTATGCAGCTATAGTTTTTATTGGAATAGGATTATAAATTGATTATCACTTGTGAAATCTTTATCTCTTATGAAGTAATAATTATTCTGATACAATTTTTATTAAATATTATTATCGTTAATAGGAGAAATCTGTTAGGTAACTTACAGTTATTTTCGAAGTTTTTTGTTTTATAATAAGTTGTTTTTATAACAAATATATTTTTTTTTTCTTAAATTTCGAGACCACTATAAACTATATGACTATATGAGACATAACATTATATTTTTTTGTTTAGTCTAGTAGCTCAATATATGTTTGGATATCTTATCTTTTATCTATTACTATAATAAAAACGTAACTGATCGATGTCTGTACATTTAAGATATATGAAAAAAACTGTTATGAAAGGCATTTATAAACGTAACAGAATACAAAACAACGATTTTTTTTTGTCTGTTTGTCTGTGCGTTTGTACACGCTAATCTTAGAAAGGGCTGAACGGATTTTAATGTTCTTTTTTAATTTTTTTCGTTAATTTATTGTTACTGTTAAAAACAAATACTTTCTTAGCTCGTAGTATGTGACTTTAAAAGACTTTTTTTGGCTTAACTAGGTGGAACAAGTCTAGAATATAATTGATATTCTATTCTCTTCCTCAAAACTATTATTGGCTTATTGAATTCAAATTTTGTACGTATAAAGTATTTGGTTTGAACACTTTTGCACGCGAGTCCGACTTACTCTTGAATATCAAATAGGAAGCTTTGAGTAATAGGATTTAATACATATATTTAATTTTAATTCTAAGACAGTGTCCGAAACAAAATGATGGATGATAATGCTACTTATTTTATTTGACGTAATTGTATTATTATGATTAAGTATAATTATAATTCGTCGGTCACAAGTAACTGTACTGTTACAGAAACGTAATCGTTTTAGCGGGGCTCGCTCGAGGGCGTCCTTGGATCCCACAGGAGGCCGTGTATCGCCTCAGGAACGCGACAACATCATTATCTCACTTACTCTATCTGCACCCAAATATTATATATCCATATTGTTGTTAGATGCTAGTTACTGACTTGCTGGAGTAGGCACACATTACGCTATAAACCTTCCAGATTTAGAATTTCCGAAATAGATTTGCTGTTAGCGGATAAATATAGTTAACATACATAAAAATAAATGGAACCTCCTCATTTATCAAGTTATTTGAAAAATAACTCTCAATCCGAGGTTGCCATACATTCGACCGATGACCTGGGGGGCTAGTCTGTTTGTCTACGAACGAAAATTACACAAATTTCGAACCGTTCTTACATTTGTTTTAAAATCATATGCGTCAATATTATCTGTGCATCAGAAGCATTGTCAGTGTCCTACCGCCGTTTCATTATTAATTATCGAAGAATGTGTTCCTTTAGAGTCGTAATAGGGTTCCGAAAATAGACGAATTTTCGTTTTCGGAGAAACAGAGTAGGCCTTCTGGTGTTGCGGAAGCTATTTGGACTAGGCATTCTCATGCCATCTGTAATCTTTAAAGATGGTTTACAACTTTACACCCTATGTTCACGATAGAACACAGGCGCCGTTAGTGCGGGGTGGACACACGTCTACTTTATTAAAATTTATTCTATACGCCATGTTCACGTGCAGTGTGCACCGTAAAATAGTTATTTTTCTATTTTTTTCTCACTTCTCTCTCTGCTCTTGTGTTTGACCATTTTTATCGCACATTACATAGAGGTATACTCATATTAGTGATACTTACGCTGTTTCTTTCTTATTTGTGTAACTTTACTTGAGATATTCCAGGACAATTTCTCTATTTATAAACAGAACTATAGCCAATACCCATATTGACATTTATTGACAGACATGCATAAATAATTATTATTGTTTTTTTAACGATTTAGTCCTCCGAATAAGATCAAAAAAATAGTTTTAAAACCGTGTACTTCTTATATGGAAAAAAAGTAAACAAATATATTTGTCAAATTTTTATTTCTCTTGATTTATCTAAGATTTTGCTACGCAGTGAAACTTTGTAACTATTTACAAGGGAAATTCCACGCAAAACAATGCGTAATATGTCGAACATTGTCGACACTAAGGGGAAACCTTTGTTTCCCCCAGGGACCGGTGCCACATATCTACATATGCATGTCGGTCCAACATGTAGCTCGTCACTGTGCCACCTTATACCGCGTGACTCGCGACACAAACACGAAACGAAAGACACTGTCTATTTGTAAATAAACGTTCGATATAATTGATGTTCCTTGTTTTTTAATTTTCAATTATACATAACGTATGAATGAATCAAGAAAATATTCTCATCTATAGTAATTATAGTATGAAACAATCTATACTAATTAACTTATAAAGCAGAAGCTGAATTTGTTTGAACCCCGTAATCTCAGGAACTACTAGAACGATTTGAATATATATTTTTTGTTGAATAGTCCATTTATCGAGGAAGGCTATAGTATAATTGACTTGCAGTAATTATGGTGGGATGTGTGGTGTTTTGATTGCTTAATAATATAGCATTAATAATGTCTTCTAATTGAAAGGGCAATGTGATTATGTTTAGAATCTGATTAACATTAGCGAGTATTTGTAATCCATTTGTCATTTCCGTAATCTTTTTTTTATGGAATAAGAGAAGATGTCGATAGCTTCCTTTGGGGTAGCTTCATTATCTGTGTTTTACTAATTGTTTTATTAAAGGAGATTGTTACAGAAGTTGTAACTAAAATATTTCTTTAATGGATGTAGTTCCGTCACATAGTAAAGCATCCTAACTTAAGGTGCAAATAATCTGTTTTAGTGATGTGCCTATGCACTCCATTCAGAACACTTTGTTTTTGTCAATTCTCTATCAGATGTGAAATGGAAGCAAATTCTCTGTTCATATCTTGGTACCATTCTGACAGTGGTTGTAATCTACCATTACATTCTGTTTCAACTTCTACTATTGATGTTTGACTGTACAGAACCTAAGCAACCTCCAAACTGGTTTCTATATTGATAATATATGGTCATGTATTTACATCGGATTGTTTTACTTGAACTAAGTAATGAGTAATCCGACACGACGTCGAAGTATGTCGACACTAATAAAATAAGCAAGGTAAGTGTGTTATTACCCTTTAATTTTATAATCTTATACGAATCCTTCGAAATGGGTGAAAGCGTCTAACGTAACTTTAACTTAACTTTATCATTCTTTGAATTTCCTGGTAAATTCCATGGCCTTTTGTCGTGAGTACTTTAGACGATTTAGAAGCATACGGACATACATAGTCAGGATAGGTTGCATCTAAAGTTTCAGCAATATGGAGTTTGAAATAAAAGATTTAGCTCCAAACATTAATTGATAAGGTGAAAAGTTGGTTGTGGAGTGAATAGACGTATTATAAGCGAGCATAACAGTATACATATCACAGCCAGTTTGTCTGTTCATCATTAATGTATGACTCAAGCTATTTCTTCAGAGTCGAATGACTACGCTCCAAAGCGCCTTGAGTCCGCGGATGTTACGGAGAGGACTGTAAATTTTTTATCTTAGGGAATTGGCAAGTTTTCTCAAACAGGTCTCAAGTGAAGTTGGTTCCCTAATCTGTGAGGATCGTCTTTGGAGTACCAAAGATGGATATATACTGTATTGTATTAGACATTTGCTGATATCTTCTTTAGTGGTACTTCGAATTGGATAGGATTTTGTGAGCTCATCTTGTATTATTAGGATGAATCTGAGTTTGACATGATAAAGTTGAGCTGTTAGTTATCTGCATAGAGGCACGTTTATGTTTTCTAAGGGCTTTATTAAATAGGATAAGTAATGTTATTATGAAGAATGTTATACATTTTGATGAAGAAAGGAAAATTTCAAGTGAAGTTTCTAAAATCTGTTCTCATGTCCGTCACATCTCCAATAGGGACGACAACGTGCCCGATGTTTAGTATTAATAAAAGGAAGTAAATTTTATTATCGAGTTCTATTTTGTATTAAGAAAAAAGTTTTTTATCAGCTTCAAGAATTTCATTCTAAATTTTCTAAAACATCTTGGAGATATGCATTCCATTCATGAAGATCAATGGAAGTAGGTACGAGGATTATCTTGGATTTACTTTTGGTAAGGTCTTCATTGAGTTCGATAATTTGAGTCATAAGGATTTGATTTATGTCATGTAGGGTTTACAGCCACATGGAATAGTCAGTCGTGAACAGAAGAGTATTAGAAGGAGAAGGACCGGGTAAGTTATTTGGTTCTTCTACAGGTCTCCTGGATTTTGCAGGATTCGTGACTGGGCTGTACGAGATAGACGATAAGTCACTGTTTTCAAGGAGTCCGCCGGAAGGTAAGTCACTACTATCTATAGGTAGACTATGAGAACTAAACGGGAGATTGACGTTTAAGCTGGAGATTGTTAATTATCGACTGGATTTGGATTAATAATTTTAGGAATAGCAATATCTGACGTTACAGAAGGGCCTAAGTGTCCGGAGTAGCAGACGGGGTGAGGCTAGTCTCAGGTAAATTTTCTGCAGTGGGTTGGATGGGATTAACAGGAAAGCGAAAATAAGCATCAGTATTTTTATAATGAATGTCGTTCTCAAACTCCTCCAGTTTGAGCCACCAGCAGACAAGACGAGAAGCAGAAACTGTGCAGTTGAAAAGCCATTGATGTGGCTTCCATATCCATTGATCGATTACCATAGAGGTGGGGCCGGAAGGTGGTGGTTTTGGTGCCAAATATTATGGCGAGACATTCTTTTTCATGTGAATTCTATTCTAAGAAATGGTAAGCTAAAATCGGGATAGCTTACCATTTCTTAGACTGACGCGGAGATGAGTTTATCTTTTAAGGTCTCGAAAGCAAATTGTTGTTCATGTTGCCACAAACTTGGCGCCTTTTTTTATAGAAATGTGAGAGCCAATTTGGCTAATTCGGGAATAAATTTTCGATAATATGATACCAGCCTTAGGAAAGATTTAATATTCTTTGGACATTGGGGGAGTGGGAAATCTTTTACTGCCTTTGTTATATCAGGATTTGGCTTAACACCATATTCACCATTTATGTGACCCCGGTAAGTTACTTCTTCACGCAGGAACATGCATATTTCTGGTTTTAATTTTTGGTTAAAGTTACGAAGTCTACTGAAACCGGCTTTTAGATTACAAATGTGGGGTTTTAGATCAAAGGAGAAAATGGCGATATCATCAAAAGTGCTTGTAATAAGCCAACTTGATTAAAGATTATTTTCTTTTCATTTCATCTAAGTAGACAAAGCATTGTGTTAGATTGTCTTATACAATCTAATATAAGTTGATGGGACATTTTTAATTTTTAAAAAAAGAGGTGGGACATTTTTAAGGTCATAGTGGAGCTGGTCCCGTTTTGGTTGACTAATAGTATAGATGGATGTGTTGAGCTCGCGAGACACCACCGGGAGCCGAAAAGACTAAAAAAAAACAGATTTTTGACGTGACAATTTATGTAACGTATGTACACGAGTCAATAGGGATCCTTAGGCAACTGCTCTGGACGGGTATTGAAATCATATTGACTTACATTTGAATACTTTAAAAGAAGGATCAAATAATATTTTGAATAATTCAAATCGGTACAATCGTTATCGCTAATATTGATTGCATGTGTTATGTTGGTTAATTACAATAAAATGTTACATTTAGTTGAAGTTACTGATCACTAGCTGACCCTACTGTACTTTTAAAACGGGATTTTGATTTTTGTTATTTATTTACTATTGCATAAACCTTCAAAGTGGACTTAATGCCTAAGGCATTTTCTACAAGTCAACCTTAGGGTGATGCAGAGCTAACTAAGAGGTAAGATGCACATTTTAGATATATACAATATAACATGAACACATGAATAAATGCATAACATATATATACATACATATAATAATATATATACGTACACACACATTTATATATACGATTAAACATTAAAGAAATCTGCTTGCTACAAAAGGTCTTAAACGCACACCGTCTGGTTTTTGACTGGACTGATTTTTGTGATGTTTGTTGTCTTTATTTTTTCCGTTTTTTATCAAACAAAGTAGTTTTCGTCTTCAATTTAGCATTTCTATTGTTAGCAAGGAACCCATATAGTTTCATTATGTCTGTCGGTCTGCGTTTGAGCTCGTAATAATTTAGTATGGGTATACACTTATATCAAGCCGACAAAGAGGTAAAGTAAAATTCGGAAAAAAAAAATATGTAAAGTTGAAGATGAAAAAATGTACTTAAATCGAAAATTTCGAACTACTCTTTTGAAAACAATAAACATATTTTTGTGTTTTTTTTTGTCTTATTTGTTTCCAACTATTGGGCAGGCCTGAGCCTCAGTGAGTACCCTGATAATCTAACGATGATGTTATAAAGGTTTTCGTTTTCAAACTTACTGGCAAATTTTAATTAAGATTAGCTTAAGACTCCAGTATAGCAGGCCAGTATGTACACAGTACCCACAGGCCACGTGGCCGAAGCCGCGGATTTTAGCTAGTAAAATATATAACCTTGACAAGCTCGACTCCATATTCACCTGAACCTATTGTTTGTTAAGTTAAAGTGTACTTTTTTTAATTTCGTACCAACTAAATGGGAACGTTTTCTCGATTCGTACTTTTCAGGACGTGATTTTTCAGTAAAGAGTTTTTTATTACTTTGGAGTCGTAATCGTGTGCTAAAGTATACAAAATATTATTGCCCAATATGAGTTAATTAGCAAGTTATTAAAGCAGCAATGGTACAATTAAGAAAATAGTAACTTTATAACTACAAATAAGGAAATATTAATATTGTAATTAAAATTCACCAAAATGCTTTTACTTTCTCAGTCTGTTGATAATCCTCGACCATGTGCGTTTTACGAGCAATAATGTATTTCAAATAATGTTTTCTTTCGTCTGGGATCACCACAATATATTATGAGTAATGTAATAACTTATCTCGGATCAAGATTCCCGTTGATAAGCAAGTAAATAATTCCAATCCAATTTATTATTCAATACACGTGACTGCGGTTTTTCATTGCACGAATACAAGTAGCGTGCGAGTGTTGAGCTGCTTTGTTTTAAGCAGTTGGGTATATTTGATAATCAAGACTGTATTTCATATCACCAATTAGGGAAAATTGTATTTTGCAAACAATTTAAATTTTATATAAATTATATAGTATTTCATTATTATAAACTATTATTTCATGCTGTAGTTTAATTTGACGATTTTCTGTTTGAGTCGTCGAATGTGACCAGTTGTATAAAAATATCACCAAATATACGTATACAACATACGTCACTCCACGAAATACTAACCTCCGTCAGCCAATCCGTCTTGCGGCAGTTCCAGTGGTCCCATTAATAATGTCTGAGGCACAGAGTGAGCTCTCATAATAAAGCAGGTAGTCAGATCCTAAAATAAATAAATATTAGAAAATCCTACAAACATTTCTTAAATCCTAACTAGAGCAGCTAAAGCTTTATCGTCATGTGTGGTGTGGAGGAAGAGGTCTAAGAGTAGTGGATGGAATCAAATATAGATATATAGATAAGTGTTACAACAAATATATATTTCATAATAATATTATAAATGTGAAAGTTTGTTTGTCAGTCTTTCACGTCATAACTTGCTAACTGCACTGTTTAAAAATTTGAAGCAATATTCTTAGCTCTTTGTTACAAACAAATAATAAAATGACCAGGAGCATTAACAAACTTCGCTGTGGTACAGAATACCTTAGGGCGCTATCACACGACTTTTTTTTTCACAAAATGAACATAGATGACACGTTTTTTTCCTGAACTATCAAGGTTCCATAGAAACCATATTTTTATATGGAGCCGTGCAATATCTATCGTGACACATATAAATAATGAGACGAATAAATACAGTAAATTAATATGATTAACAGAAAGTTACTTATTTATAGTGCAATTATGAACGATTATAAAAATTATTAAACAGCATTTCAACCAGCTCACCATTGATTTTTGTTCTTGACAAAAAAAGTATACCGTGTTACGCGCTCTTCGCACTCCGCATCGCGTCAAATTTAGCTTCATTATCAAATTACCCAATTCTCATGTGGCAATACAATACGACCGTGCATTGTGATAAATAATAAAGTTTAGATAGAAATTAATCACTTACCCCATAGAGTTAGACATTATTCATTAATGCCTGCATTAATCACCTGGTCCACAACGTGCATGATGAATATCGAGATTGATTGTAATTGTTAAGAATAGTATTATGTAATTTGAATTTTTAATAAGATTTTTACACATCAATGTAAAAAATAAAGAAATTATGGTATACTTTAATCGTGTCTAAAGCTACGTGTTACGTGTTTGGATTTACAAATGAAGTCTATTTAATTTTTCAACGTGTAAACACTTTAGTTGACATATCGTACACGAGCCCGTCACGTGCCCTTACTAATGAACAGATTGTAAGTTTTGTTTAGTTATTCAAATTTATTTGTAGCTAATGTTAATTTTACTTGTAGAAAATATAACAGAATCCTGCGTAATATTAATTATTAGAGTGTCATTTCAGGCACCTCCTATCTATGTCATCGAAATAATACCTGTTTGTTGTAAATTTAAAATTAATTTCTGACGTATGTGTATTTTTTGACACGTCGCTTAATTCATCTGAAGAGCTCGAATTTGAAATGTGGTACGTAATAGTGATTTTTAAAACTAGACTGATTTTATTGATTTAAATTATGCGATCGGTCGTAATCCGTATCGTGTCCGAGTAAAGAAATAATGATGCCTTTGTATAAGCACCCGGAGCGCAGTTAAATGAATGGTAATATATGAAGGTCTACGATAATGAATAGTTTACAAACTAAACTACTCAAAATTCAAACTGTGCAACGATTTAAATCTAAAAAGGGAGTCCGTCCCTCAGTTAATTGTCTAGAAATCCCCGCCCCTTGTTTCAGTATAGTTAATTAAAACAGTTGTACTCGTTTGGATCGTAATACGATGGTGAGCGCACCAACTTTATGGTTGACAATTATGGGCCAAGCTTAGGCACCGATTAGGTTCTCATGTAATTTAATGAAGTTTGCTATTTCTTACACAATTAATATAACAAAATTATAGACAATAACCCCTCGAAGACAAGGGATGGATGTCTCCAAAAAACCTAAACAAAAATAATCTTTCTTTTTCTCTATGAGATCGTATTAGGAATGAAAAAATCCGTAGGAGATTGCTCGAAGAATTGCTCAGCTGAAGTGGCAGTGAAGAAGAATCGATGGCCGTTGAGGCGGAAAGGTTCTAGAATGGTGACCGCGTACCAGACGACGCTTAGTGGGTAGGCCTCCCACCAGGTGGACCGACGACGGTCTTATAAAGGTAGCGGGAAGACGCTAGATGAGGACAGCGCAGGACCGATCGTCATGGAGGTCAATGGGGTGGCTGTCTATGCTCATCAGTGGACGTCATACGGCTGTTGATGAACCTTTCTCCATACTCAATAAGTTTATTGTTTCCATAGGTAATTTAAAATAATGTTACATAATTAAGTTAGTCTCACTATGGACCCTGTCGGGCACAACATTAGTAGAAAGGAGGAGCATTATTTTTTCTTATAACATTAAGTTATTACATTTTTGATTATGATTATGCGTGTACCGACGACAATTTATTCATATACAGTAAAGGATATAATACCGTTTAGGAATATCTAAATGTCAAAAGGGCGTGGAAAGTGGCGTTAGATATTTTAACTTTATTGTATTTAACTTTCTAATATTGTAATGGAAAGTGACTCCATATTCTAATGAAGTCACTTTTCAATAAGACTTCTCTGTGTGAAATAAAGCGGAGAAAAAAACAGCCCTTGCTGAGTTTCTTGCCGGTTCTTCTGAGTACAAGGTCTCCCGCGGTAGTTTTGCGAATCGATGGCGTAGTTATCGACTTTCACAAGTGCTCCGTAAAAGCCTAAACACTTTGTACTCGTAGCAACTGATGTGCGCTTTATAAGGTTATATTGAACTCTCAAATGTCTAATAATATTATTTGTAAAATGTTCCATTTCAAAATATTTGCAACGGGCCCTCGGGACAAGTTTAGGTAAGATATCCAAATAACAGAAAAGCAATAACCAAGGCCAGGGTGGTCCGGGTGGCAATTAGTGTATATTTCGCGCATTTATTAATTTATTTTATGGTTATTAAAAGGTCACGTCTCCTAACCCACGATTCATATGCCGGCAGCCGGTCCCGTGGGAGGTGACGACGCACAGTCGGCTCCTTAATTAGTATCCTCCTTGTAAAGACGCTATTATAAATTATGCTAATTGTACTGACAACATACTTAATTGAAATCAGAAATTGTCGAACGCGAGAACTTTTATTATTGACGTCTTTTCTTAGTAGAGACATGTAAGAGTGAATTCGCAACTGCAAATTCCGTAGAACATACAAAGGGCAAGCTCACCTTTGATCCATCTTTGATCTCATTGAAATCCTTGGGCTAGATTGAGGTCTATCAATAAAAAAAAGTTGCAGACCTATTGTTTGTTTGTTGTTTTCTTGGAAAAGGATAGATAAAACTACACTTATTTATACTTAGGTGTTCACCATATGGTAATTTGGACCTGTAAATGGCTCCCTATAGTTTATTTAATTGCTATAATGTATTTGTTCTAGCTGTTGGCCTTCCTAAAATAATTAAAATTCTCGTGTCATAGTTTTAGTTACCATACTCCTTCGAAACGCTTTGGCAGATATTGATAAAATTTCATAGTATATTCAATAGATCTGAGAATAGGTTATTATCTATTTTTTATCCTCTAAGTGATAAGAACGGTCTACCTTAAATTTATAAAGTCAAACAACTTTTGCCGGTTACAGGAGTCCTTTCAGGCTAATACAGGCTATTTCTCGTCTGGATTGGAACTTAAAGATCTGTAAATCCCCGCGTCTCCTGGATGCACTTCAATCGTTGTCGCATAAATCACGAGGCGAGCCGAGACGTGCCACTCGACGTCACTAGATAATGTCTCTGTTGAAGCAAAATACATCGATGAAAGTATATTTAACAATAAAGGTATTAACTGGGCAGTGAGAAAAACTGCAGAAACCCTTAATTCGAGAGTTAAATACATGCTAAGAATAAGACGATATATTTTCAATTTTATGAATACAATAATATGGAAACTAAAAATCTTGAAGAAAAATATCAACTCCTACTTTTTATTTAGGTATCTCACCGAACCACACATTCAAATGGCGGACAACAACACAATATTGCGACTTCCTATAAACTATGAGAACCTAGGAATAAAAGTAGTATAAACAGACTCTAAAGAGTCCAAATAAGAAAAAAAAGTAAATCATAAGAATTCTCATTCCAATCTGGACCGATCGAAACAGAGGAGATTAAATTAAAATTATAATTATAAAACTGACTAGATCACCCGATGTCTGTTACCTACGTATAATGATTCATTACATAGTATAAAAGTCACTTTCTCTGTCCCTATATATGCTTAAATATTTAAAACTAGGCAACGGATTTTGATGTGATTTTTTTCATAGATAGGTGATTCAAAATAAAGACCACGCGGGCGAGGCACGCGCCGCTGGCGTATTGTAATAAAATGTAGACTCAATGCACAGAGCATCGAGTTCTTATTCTCCTTATCTACGGTATAACATACACAATGGCCATTACTTTGCGTATATTAATTCACAGCAATTTCATTTATGTCGGGTTAGGTAAATACGAAAAAAGTCAATCATATTGTGTAGATAAATAAATAGATAATCTCTATTAATATTATAAATGCGAAAGTAACTCTGTTTGTCGAATCCGCCGGCGGCAAGTTAGAATAACATAAAACACCTGGAAACTCATAATGATAGAGTAGGTAATCAATGATACAACATACACAAATTGCACAGAGAAACATTAACCTAATCCTGAACCTACTTTGTATAAGCCTACGGTCCGTAATGGCACTTACTTGTGGTCCAAAGCGGAAGCCCTGAACCCAAAACCTGCCAAACCTCCAGCTCTGCCTCTTCTCAGTCTCCTGTAGACCACGACGACCAGAGTTCTGTCTCCGTTGATTTTACTGCCCCAAATAAGTCTCAAATCCGATCTCACCTCACCTCAGAACCTCTTCCCGCTGTCCTTCAATTAGCAATCACAAGTCTCCACCAATCACGAACAAGTTCATTAGATTTACTATATTATTCTAATAAAATGATAAACCGCTACTAGAACATACATATTAAGTGTTTAATATATTTAAATATCCTTTATCATAGCAAAGTCGTCAATTAATCACCATAAAAAACTTGATATTTCAATCATAACCTATTAACGCCCATGATCATGACCTGGCAACAGGAACCTTGGTATACTACTTATATACCATCAACAATAAAACCAAATGTTTTATTGAATGTTATCACAATATTTATTAAATTTCGTTAATAATTCATAATTTATCGAGATTAAACAATGAAGATTCTTTGCTTTTTCTTTTCAGTGCATTTAATCCCTTGGAACCCAATAGCTACAAGGTGTTAACAATAGAATAACTAATCTTCATATATTAAATTTTCAGTAATTAGGTTACTGTATGCTTTCAACAATTATTGCGATCCTATTAAGAAAATTTAATTACAACATTTATTCATATAAGACTTCCGCTAACTAACCAAGTATAATCACGCATGTTTAAGGGTTCCGTATATTTTAGTAACAACAAACAGGAATACGCAGTAAATATAGGTAAATAACGTGATACTTCGAATTAAACTTTAATAACATGTTAAAGAGGTCCATATTATCTTCTCATACAGTTCTTCAGTCCCTTCTCAAACGTTTTATTAACATTTGATGTCTTTTATAGTAATAGAGATGGCCCCGGAAATTAGTAATTGATATTATGTTATTATTTAATACGTATTCTATATAGTAACAATTTGTTTAAAATTTCCTAGGTGTGTCCAGATAGATATTTTAGACAACAAACATTTTATGTAATGTAAGGTGTTAATTCAGTACAGCTAGAGTATAAGACTCTAATGCTAGATTTCATTACAATATTGCTCAACAATAGAAATCTGAATTTAGATTCTGTTAAACAAAATAACTTAGATTTTATACAGCTACCTACTGGCAAGTCTAATTTACTCTAAGTAATCTGTTTTATTACAGTGTTATTCAGTTGAACGATAGTACATTTGGTATCCAAACAAACACCAAATTCTCTCGATAAATGGTATGGTAATTGTATCCTAATGTTTGGCAGATCATATAAAATTTAACTGCTATATTGAATAAACTTCTTGTTTTCAGTTTTAGAATAGGAGGAGGTAAATTGACCAACAATGAGAAGCAGAATACTTGAAAGAACCCCGAAAAGCATTAGATCTGTGTGAAGGGGTCTGCTGCGTTGTTGTTGTTTGAGTTGCTGTGTCTCGTCCATTTTGTAGAGGTATTCAGGCATTTCTGTATTAATTATGTTAAAAAGAAAATAAGCAAAGAGTAGTTTTTTATGGTTAACCTTAAGAGTAATTTCACCGGCACAGCGAAGCAGAAATGAGCACAAGCATTTTGTAGTCGCTGAATAAGACATTCCGTTCTTTTTTGCAGGCAACATCCAACCACTACATCAGCGTAATTTAACTTCGAAAGGACTAAGGAATCACATAATCTAACCCGAACCCCTTCAGACAGGAAGTCACGGAATTTATACATTACCTTGAGTCTGTAAAAACAATTACGTACAGCCTCAAGAACATGCATTTTAAAGAGAAAATCAGGCTAAAAGATCACTGCCAAGTTTCTGGCCATTGACACCATTTCTATAGGTTGGTCAGCAATAGTAAGACTAGAATTATATTGTTTAATACTGGATACCTGCTGAGCAGAGACGAGAGGCATATGTTCAAATTCTATTCGACCCGGTCAATTGCGCTCAGTGTCACAAGGCTTAAAATTGAGATTAAGTTGGACATCATCAGCTTAGAGATTATTATAATAATAATAATAATGTATTTATTTCTGCATAATTACAGAAAGTACAAAATGTTATAATTTATTTCCTAGTTTACAGACATATTTACCAGAAACTGGCATACTTATATTAATTAAGGAAGTACAATAATCATCGCTGAATTATCTGGCGGGTCTTATAAAGAAGGCGAGGTCCAATAACTGCATCACCATAATTGAGTCGCGAGAGTATTAAAGACTCATTCAGTGTTACGCGCGAACTTTCACTTTGAAAATTGCAAACTCGATAAAGCAGCTTCAGGCGGTACATGTAAGTGTTGATTGAACTTATGACATGTGCCTCGAAGCGCCTCATACCTCATCGACCCTTGGCATTGTTTGGTATCCGAGAACCATAAAGGGATTCGAAGCAACAATCTTATTGACCTGAGTTTTGGATCTCATAATATATTGTTAATAAATTAACAATACAGGTTATGACATTTAGAGTGTACAGCAAGGTCAGTAATATTGTAATACATGATATCTCCACATCATTCATGAGCAACTCCTGGTCGCGTACGTTTAACTCCGCCTTCCAGGAGTCGTTGGTACTAACCGACCCTGAATCACTACTGCTAAATTCCGTGCTTATGAGGCATTCTAGCTTTTCGATGCGAGAGGTTTGTTGATCCAATTTGTTTTCACACATCAAATAAATGTGGCTGAACAGACAAACTCATCAACTCATGAACAATTTTACCTTTCACCATTAAAGTAACAGCTTTAGTCGATATGTCTTTTTGCGTAGTTCATGCAGAGGTGAGAGCTATCGACTGTTGTTAGTTGCCGTTTTTCATGAAATAAATGAAGCGTATTTTTTTCTATATTTTTTATTTCTATTAATCACAGTAATCACCAATGCAATCAATGCATCTTTGCCAACGCATTGGTAACTTATTAATGAAGAATTCAGCTGGATGGGAGGTAACTAATTCTTCAAAATTCATTTGGTACTGCCTCTCGTGTATTTTCGTCATTAATTTTTTTTTTCCCGCCAAGAAGTTATCCAAATTCTGGATAAAGTAGCATTCTGTAAGCACAAGGTCTGGTGAGTACGGCGGATGATGGAGAACTTGCAACCCCAGCTCTTGTAGCTTGGAGACCGTTTGCTGTGCAGTATGAGGTCGCGCGTTGTCGTGCAGGAGCAGTTGAGCTGATCGTTTGACCAAAGCTGGTTGGAGATGTGCGAGCTTCTCCATCATTGTATTCAATTCTTCACAGTACACATCTGCAGTAATGCTCGTCCCATTTGATAAGAAGCTGTGATGAATTACACCCACGTAAGACAACAGTGACCATCACTTTTCTAGAGGTAAGTTTTCGTTTAGGGCATTGTTTGGGTGCTGAACTAGGTTCCAACCAACTTGATGAGTGCTTGTTTTTTTTTCGAACAGGGTCTATTTCTTGTCACAAGTACCAATGCGGTTCAGAATTCCTATAATTCCATATTTATGCCTGCTGAGCAGTGCAAGGTACGTCTCAACGCGTACTTGAGTTCGTGGGGTACCCATTTGTCAAGAGTTTTTATCTTGCTAATTTGACGCAAATGGACTAATGTCATTTTGATGCTAACGTCGAAAGCTGCTGCTTTTTCAGTCTTAGATTGAGTTTCATCAGGTTCCACAGTCGCCTTTAATTCATCATTATCGACCAAAGTTTTCTGACAACCACGGGGTTCATTTATCAGGTCAAAATTTCCAGGACGGAAGCGAGCAAACCAATAACGTGAGGTGCGTCCGATTATAGTGTTCGCTCTGTATACGTCGTTCATGTTGCGTGCGCCGCTTGTGCCGCTTTGCTGCCACGACGGTACTCATTAACTTATCCATGACGAAGAAAAATGTTCGAATGCGTTGAAAACAAAACACTATCTATTAATTAACATATGACGATTTTAGAAAAAAGAAATCCATGTTTATTTAATAAAATTATTTTGATATTAGAATCATCAGCCAGAAAAAAAAATTATTTGGAATGGCCAGTACGGCAGAGTGGTAATTTCATAGGTAAAGACCTATTATATATATGAACATAGTGATATATATATATATATATATACCTACTCTTAATCTAAACAACGTTATACATTTAAAACTTGATCAAGTTTCAGATCATATTTGCAAATTAATAAATTTTATAATACACGCAGGACCAGTTTATGATGAAATTAACAATAATACATTTCAATGATAAAATATAATCAACTAGCAAACAAAAGGATCCTGTCATCACAAATGCAATTAGAGGTAGGGGGGGGGGGGGCAATTAATTGCTGCTCGTTCAAATAAATTTGTTGAATTATCAGGCAGCGTTTACACCGCCGCTAATTTATACCCATTGAATATTTATGCGACGGTACAATTTTCCTCGTTTTCGTTCCATCGCGGGCTGGTTATCGTCCGTTAATGTTGCATTTACATTGTTTTCATTTATTTTTCAACCGTAAAGTAATTTAGATAATGCCGTCAGATTCAAATGTCGGTTGCTTTGTTTCGGACGGAAACGATCCAATAGCTTAAAAATTTAAAAGAATATAGATTACATCTGTTAAGAAAGAAAGAATTAATTAAATATAAATAAATATTAGACAATACAATGCCCCCGACCGGAAATCGAACACGGGACCTCAAAGATGGCGACACCTAGAAACCACCGTGCGAACCACACGGCTAGAGAGGTCGTCAATATTTGTAATATTTGTTTTATTGTAAGCTTTGAATATCTAAATTGGCGTGAAAGTTTAATAAAAGCAACGAAAAACAGAACATTCTCTTTTACGAGACAACATTTATTAAGAACAAAAATGTCTGTAGCAACATTTTCTACACGAAATAAATTAGAAATTATCTATCTATCTATGTAAATTGATAAAAAAATACAAAACTTGACTTCCCTGTTCCCAGTCTGTGTGTCCTCATCCTCTCTGTCAGCCGCTACCTCACCGCTCACTCCCTTCACCTTCACATCACGCCTCACACAGTCTAACCATCTTTTCTGTAGTCGCCCTCTTGCGCTCCATCCAATCCAACATTATCAGTTACTTATTAATAAAAAATAAAAATCTGCCAAAATCGAACTTAATAAAGTAAAGAAACAGTGGCAATCGTTCTGCCTGTGTTTGATTAATATTATATCTTAATATTATTTATATTAGCCAAGTAAACATGAACTATAACATGAACTATACTTTTCATGTTATAGCCCTTTAATTGGCTAATATAAGTATTTAACTGTCGTATAGATGAAGGAATTTTTCCAAATCTTATGAAGCTTAGCAAAGTTATACCTCTTTTTAAATCCGGCAAAAATATTTTTTTCCCTACCACTTGTTCAGGACGTCTTTTAGCTGACAAGAAGAACAAGCGAAAGAAACTTACCAGCTTTTATCATAAGTAATGACATTTACATAAATCATGTTCAATATATGTAGGTATTATTATTGTTCAATATATGTATTATTTTGATACATATATTGAACAATAATTAATACAAGTTTCAAAGTCTGTAGGACATAGGTTGGTACATACCTATAATTAGGCGTTATAGAACAGAGCGAAGGCTATTAATTCCATGCATTGCGGTCCTTAAAATAATCATCAACTTTATAATAGCCTTTACTCAAAAGTATATTCTTTACATGAATTTGAAATTTATTTATGGGTTAGTCGATTACATTTTGTGGAACTTTATTGAACATAGCAATTTAGAATAAAAATATCCTGAATGCTAGCCGCGGAACCCACAACAATACCATACGTATTTACACTGTGAAAATAACTAAAATATACCAATCTTGCCGTTTCAACAGTTGTCAAGAGTCTAATTTTCTTAACAGCAAAAGCTGCAGAATTCAGTCTACTTGACAAGCTATTAATATGAGGATCCCATTGCAGCCGGGAATCTAGTGTAGTACCAAGGAACTTTGTCGATTCTACTAACTCAACTTTTTCTCTATTTACATTTATAAGTGTACTGACATGCCTCACATTAGGTAATGCAAAACTTATGCATTTCGTTTTATTTGAATTGAGCTTTAAATTATTATTATCATACCACTGTCGAACATTGTCGGGAGCATTATATACATCGTCAAAACAATCATTACCCTTCTCAACTTTAAACAGTAAAGAGGTGTCATCTGGAAATAATACTGTCTCGCACAAAAGTGAGGAAGATCATTAATATAAATTAGAAAAAGCAATGGTCCTAATACCGATCCCTAAGGTACGCCCATAGTAACTGGTGCCCCTGCAGATTTCACTTCATTAATTACTACTTTTTGAATTCTAGCAGAAAGATATGATTTTATTAGATTAAGTGAATTTTTCAACAATATATTATCCAACTAATAAACGTGTATGCAAACATTCCCAGTCCACACGTTACACTTAGTCAATATTGATAACCATTTCAGTACATTCTCTACATAGAGTGTAATACAATGGCAGGAGTTCGTTATAACTCATGTATAACTAATTTAAATATGGAATTATTCATAGACCCTACGAGTCCGACGAGTGGAGCTGATTAAATACCAAAACCGACAGATATTCCCACCGATGACTTATATATAAGATATGCAGCAAGAACTCTCCTGAACTTTAAATATATTCGGGAATGTGCATACAAGTCAGACGGTGCCTGTAGATAAAACAGAACTTGGAAATTCTAGGCATAAGGGTCGGACCGCATCTCTGGCGTCAGTGGGACGCGGATTTGATGGCATTAACGATTGTTAATGCAGCCGAAACAACGGCATAAAGTGTCTTCCGAAGTGTTGCTTGAAATAAAAAAATAAAAATTTTATTCACCCATCTCGTGACCGACCTTTGCTAAATTTGCTTAACAACAACGATCGCAGGCCGCGGCGTTTATCCACTACGTCACTGAGCTGCTCATCAGTATAGCAAAGCATAAATTTCTTACTAAATTCTATTTGAAAACTCAACCTTGACCAAAATAAGATGTGGCTTATTTTTATTAAGTATACTTAACGCCATCTTGTATAGCACAAAAACTAGTTTGTGATTTGTACTTGAATATTTTCAGAAATATTTATTTATCTTGATATTTTTGGTATCAATTATGTACTCAAATATCAATTTTTATGATAATATTAGGAAATCTTTAGAAATAATATTATATAGAATTACTATATGTAATGACAAATCAAATTATAAACATAGGTTGCTATGGTAACATTTCCATTCCCCTTAAAAACTTTCACTCCCGTTTTCATTCCTTTAAGTGCTAGATTTCGGGATAGATTATAACTTATGACCTGCATAACGTCTTGAACTATCCAAATACCAATTTTTATCAATATAGATTCTAAAATAAAAGAAGTTTCATACAAATGTTTTCAAGCATTTTGACCTCCTTCCGGGTAGAATTTCCAGTAATCCCTCCTTAGTACACCTCTACATGATAACAGGAATGTATCCTCCAAATTTAAGTCTCTACGACCAGCGGTTTAGGCTGGGCGTTGTCTGTCAGTCAGTATGTTAGGACATCTTCTTTTATATATGTAGATTTTTATTACCTCATATCTTCAGAACCGCTGAACGGAGTTAGATAATTGAGGTATCGTTAGATTAGTTACGTTTAGTAACCCAAGTGTTCTTATATAGATAACGTCGAAAAACTAATATGGTTGTTGTGCGATGCCATTATATTTAATCAGTTTTTTTTTAATCAGTTTTTTTTGTTTCATCCGCCTGCGTGAAAAACAACTCAGTGAAAAGGCTAGAATAAGATACAAATTTTATGTAACATCATACATAACATGCAGTCGGAGGCGTGCACAAAGAGAGAATGATTTGACTTATTATTCAATTTCATGCTTCCGAGTGCATGTTCAGGTCCAGCCTTTTCAGTTAGTTGTGTTTCACACAGGCGGGTTTTTTTGTTTATACAATTTTATTCGGGTACGGGTAAGACCTAGATAATTATTTTTTTTGTACATAATCACGAAACTGCTGTATCAGATTATAATCCCGTAATTATAATAATAAATTATCATCATCCTGTCTATTCTAATGTAGGTTTACGACACATGTTTTATCAAAAGAGCGCCGACCTTTATCTTTGTTCAGTATTGTTAGATTTGAAATGAGAGCTATGTCATAATATTTCAACCATTTTCAACGAACAAAACGCTGAAAGCTTTATTATTATTATACTATTTATATTTATTTATTTACAGAATTCTATCAGAAGTCCAATTTCGTTTACGTTATCAAATCAAAGACAGATTTAGGACTATAGATTATCACGATCTATAGATTATGGTCATACCTTTGTTTAATACAATAACTCAAGAAATGTTCCTAACAAATTGAATTATAATAAGGAACGATTTAAAAGCATAATTTTTATTTGATATGTTTAAACATTAAAAAGGTCACTCACCACCCGAGAGACTTTATATTATTTTACAAACAACATTTCCCTTCAGCACATTTATCTAAATTAATGTGCTCATGTGAATACAAAATTTGTAATTAATTTTGTTGAAGTCACGATGAATGCTGTGGCTCATTTATATAATTACTGAGAGTTGAAAGGTAACGGCAACGAAAACATGCACTAATTAAAGATTGTACTTCACCAGCTGCGCCCCCCCTCGCGCCCCTGCCCAGGGGGGAGATGTCTCCTTAAGCGTTATACAAACTTGAATGTTAGGCCTGCGCGTCCGTTCGCTACGTGGTTATCGTGTTAATTGGATATTTTTATATGACTGAGGAAAAGTAGTATGATTTTTAACACTTTCATATTATATGAAAGGAAAAAATGTGTATGTGTTTTTATAATCTACATAAAGGACAAAAAATAAAAGTTAACATATCTGAAATAGGGCAGTGAAATCCATTTAATGACTCGTTTCATAATGAAGTGCTTATACAGTTTTGCACTTATACAATACTAGCTTTCCGCCAGCGGCTTCGAACGCGTGGTATTATACATAAAAACCTTCCTTTTGAAAACCCTATTTATGAAAAAAAAAACCGTTTCAATATCCGTTGCGTAGTTTTAAAGATTTAAGCATACATATGGATATAGGAACAGAGAAAGTGACTTTGTTTTATACTATGTAGTGATAGAATACTAAGTAAATAATGTAATAAATATCCTATAATAATATTTAGAATAGTTATACGACATCGGAATTTTAATAATGGAGAAATTAATAATAAGTTTCGGCACACATTTGACGGAAGTTCCGTCAGACGCGTCACGGTGTCGTGTGTGCGAGGTTGAATGTGTTATTAATTGTCTATCATGAAAAGTTGCTACACAGTTTATTTTTCACGTCGACGCCAACTTTCAATTAAATTTTATATCACGGTATGTAAAATCCCAGAAAGTGGTCCAAACTGTATAAAAAGTTCTAGGGTAATTTGTTTAAATTTGACAATAAAATAAATAAAATTTATTGTGACACCGCGATTCAATAAAAGCCAAAGTTACCTCATCTATTTCTACACATATGAATTGATTATATATAATTCAAAATAATAATGAACATTTAACACTGCATTACAGTTTGTGGAGCCCTTATTTGTATTGTAAAAAGAGTATTCTTACTTAAAGTATAAATAAATATTTCAAATTTCATTTTTTTTTCATTTAAAATTTAAATTCTAATATATTATAGGTGATAACATTCCCAATGGCAATGTTATTATAAGTTTTGTTGAAATGTTTTTTTTGTACATTGTCGTACGACTTCATGTATATGTCGGCGAGAAGGCGCTTCGATTGTGCAAAACGCCATCTGTCAGCTGCAGCTGTCATCTGTCAAGATCTATGGTGCTTTGCGAAACGTCAAGTTATGACATTGACGCTGTCATCACTTGGGAGTGGTCTATGCTTGTTCGAAGATGGCACTTTACGTTGTGCGGCCATATTGAGCGGACGCAAGCGCAGAACTCTCCGCGTTTCGTATCGAAATCTGTTTGCATCGACGTTATTATTAATGTACTCCGATTAGATAATTAAGTAATTCAATTAAATAACTGATTTGTGATCTATATGCGATCTTATTTCGAAGGAATATCTCGAAAACTAGTCAGATTGCGGATGTTGACTAACCTAACTTTCCGCCGGCCCCGCATGACTTTCCGACATCAGAAGTTAGGATGTAACCTACCAAGTGGACACATAGATGTCATGAATATGGAGAATCTTATTGCAGTAACAAAATCAAAACTTTCTCGCCCTCATCTACGTCATGACTGGGCCGTCGTCGAGTCACATGTGCATCTGCCCGAATTCGATCCTGACAAAATACAAGAAGAATCACTTGAAGCCTTCGTAAGAAGAACTAAGCGTTCCTAATATGAAGAACAGTAACCTGAACGCTGCTGTCACGTTTTTCAATTATGAAGCAGATGGTCACTACTCTCAAGATGCCTGTAGCTGAAGAAGATGCAACGGTGGCAAGCCTGATGGTTCGTCTGCTGGTATTGCTAGTGAGCGACATGTGGACGTCTGCACCATTGCTACCCTTGCTAGTATTTTGCAGCATTTTGGTGAGTCGTTTTCATTTTGTTTTGATACTGGAGTCGAGCGCTCCCTTATAACGTAATTAATATCGTGAATAATTCATGGCAATCGAATTAGCAACACTATTAAAATTACTGGTATTGGTGAAAGGAGTGTTTATAGTATCGTGCAGATTTTAGTTATGGTTCAGATTGACGATATTGCTTTTTAATTTCTCTTTCATGTTCTCTTGGACCTTCAACTAGTTTTAATTAGGTAGTTCAACATAACTTATTCTTTGTAACTGTTTTTTCTCTCCTATTTTTTTGTAAAGCAGTAGTATGTAAGTCGCTCAGGTTGTTTACATCTTCCGGGCCTTCGTAGTCGTAGGCGTAAATCGGGCTAGATTTCCCGTCGCATTGCGGCCACGTTTGTGAGTGGCGTGCGTTGGCTAGGAGATGTAAACGATCGCTGTTGGTTCGTCGCATAGAGACGACGATTGTGTATGGGTACCGGATGGAGGTCACCCGTGGATGTGTTGTGTTGTGGAAGGGTACCGGATGGAGGTCACCCGTGGATGCGTTGTGTTGTGGAAGGGTACCGGATGGAGGTCACCCAACCACGTGATTGTTTTGTGATGACCGGATGGAGGTTGTCACAAGGTGCTGGATGGAAGCATCTGAAATTATAGAGTATTGCATACGACACTGTTTTACTATGTTATCCACGATTTCCAATTTTATTTAGAAAGCTAATTTGTCTGATGAGTTTCGTTGAACTGCTTAGTGATCGTAGCATGATTTCATTACTTTCAATAATATTGTTCGAAGACTTACAATTTTGAGTAAGTTTATACAAAATGTAGTAAAGAATCTACTGCGCTGCATATTTTCCCTTTCAGATTGAACCCCCACGCGAGGATGCGTGAGGCTATCAGAATAGCCGTTTTGCAGAGCATCTCCATCACCTTTACGAAGATCGTTTGGTTTAGTTTTCATTTTTTTAATTTTTATTTACTCGATTACTTAATTACTCGATTGTAAAGAGGGCGTGATCATCGATACTTTGAATTTTATTAGAATGATAACGCTGACTTTGACAGTTCGATAACGTAAAGCAAGTTGCCGCCATTTTGGCACACATGAGTCTCTTATGCATTTTGGCTGGGAGAAAACTATGGAACAGCTCTATAGTCATTATTGGTTTGAAAACATGTCAAAATATGTTCGTAAATTCGTTGACAACTATATCACTAATTTTCGTTTTGTTACAAAATGGGGACCGTAATCAGACCAAACTAGATCCATAATACAAGGGACCGTTTAAGGTCATGGAGTTGTTAGATGGTGATCGTTATTTGATAAAAGGCGTTAAATTCTAAGAGGACGTACAAGTATGCTCATGATAGACTGAGAAGGATGCCTGAAGGTCAGTAGGTTGTAGAAGAATTGGTGGATCAAAGTGATGATCCCGTGTCCGAAGTTTCTGGCACATCGCGTGATTAAGTTGGGTATCATTCGATAGAGGTGTTACTTGAGCGATCAATGGAGTTGCTCATGGGAACAATGCTCGATGGAGGCATTGGTTGTTTATGTGCTCGATGGAGACACTGGTAGCATAACGCTCGAAGGAGGCGTTTTTCTTGTGTTGTTGGAGGCACGAAGGAAACATAATGCTCGATGGAGGCGTTATGTGTCTTGAAGTGTGCGTTCTATCTCTGTATAGAATCGCGATATGTGTTCAGTTGTGTACTGATGAGTGTAAGACTTGATTTAAAGTTTGAACTTCAGATATCCTTCAAATTTGATTTACTAAGGCATTACAGTATTTGATCATTGTACATAGTTGTAATCAGTAAACATAGTTTGTGATCACTATGCTTATGTGACCGTATTTTTACTGGTCAGAGATGACCGAGTGATGGCAAAGGCTACTGGTAGTGTTTTCATTTTTAGACTCACACGAGGACGTGTGAAGCAGCAGGATGGCCGTGTCGGCGAGAAGGCGCTTCGATTGTGCAAAACGCCATCTGTCAGCTGCAGCTGTCATCTGTCAAGATCTATGGTGCTTTGCGAAACGTCAAGTTATGACATTGACGCTGTCATCACTTGGGAGTGGTCTATGCTTGTTCGAAGATGGCACTTTACGTTGTGCGGCCATATTGAGCGGACGCAAGCGCAGAACTCTCCGCGTTTCGTATCGCAATCCGTTTGCATCGACGTTATTATTAATGTACTCCGATTAGATAATTAAGTAATTCAATTAAATAACTGATTTGTGATCTATATGCGATCTTATTTCGAAGGAATATCTCGAAAACTAGTCAGATTGCGGATGTTGACTAACCTAACTTTCCGCCGGCCCCGCATGACTTTCCGACATATACATATAATTAATCATCGCATTCATTACCAAAATCACAGCTTTGTTTCTCCGAGTATTATAATTTGTGCATACAAGTAGGATATAATTGACTTCCACAGAAGTAGGTACCTAAATGTTTCGTGGATGTGAGAAGATGGATTAGACGTACAGGCCGACATTAATTTTCTTTAGCATTGCACTGTCTTAAGCAGGGATATACTCACCATCAGTAGTGGATGTCACCCGTGGGTGAAATATGTGTCAGCTTGTCACACTTCCCCTCCTCTTGCCACAATACATACACATAGGGCAACCATAATATGCAATCTGTAAATTAGGATATGAACATAGTTGACATTTACGCTTTAGTACTTAACCTAGTTGCATTTAAATATGAACGTCGAGATGACGGGACCAAACACTAAAATAAGAAATGTATGTCATAGTGAATGAATGAATGAATGAATGAATACTTTTATTGTACACCATAATTAAACAAAAGGATAATTGATACAATTTAGTGGTACAATCGGCGGCCTATATCGCTAAAAAGCAATTTCTTCCAGGCAACCGCAGGTTAGAATAGACTATTACTTAGGTAGATGTGCAATAGATATCATATGCTACATATTATGTACTAATTGTACTGTAAACTACCACTGAAGGTTAAAACAGTACGGCAAAAGTTCGTAGGTTGGCTTTTACGATTGCGTCTATAATTTGGTATATAAGAGCATTGATATAAGAGACACTTGATATATGAATTACCTGCCTCCAAGTTACTTTTCCACCTGGTTCCGCACACTCTGACGTCAAAGTAGTGGGACATACGAATCGATCACTATAATTCGACCTTTACAGTGGTATTTATAATTTGCTACATATTTGTAAATAATATGCAGTACTCACTTTTGAGATATAAATAAATTACCTGTCTTTAACTAATTTTTCCACCCGGTAATATTTATTCTAGTAGTTTCCAGAAGAGGGATGGTATCCCTAATGCACTCACACCAACACAGAGATAATTAAGTTGAGCTAGTATACCGGAGACATGTTACCGACCGAGGGACGGCGGCGGCGTGTATGCCGATTCGTGACCAGTAATAACTGAAGCTTTGTATAACTTGTGATGTACGAGTTTCAATGTTAAGTAACACTTAACATTGGCCCGTACTACTAACTATAAAACAAAACTATGGTTGAGCGTAAGCGTGTGTTGATTATGACACGTTTTGATATTTTTTTAGGCTTTGTTTATATAGAAAAAATGCCCAATTCGTAACTAATCGGTATTTATTAACTACCTTCATATATTAGCCATCATACCGTTATTTATCAATATCATTTATCACCAGATCAGAACGAGCTATTGGATTACTACATAATTATTGTTACGAAAAACTTATAAAGTACATTGTTTGTTTACTAGCCCTATCTACTAATATAACAAATATATTATTTTTAAGGCTTTCATAGCGAATTGTCGAAACAAACTCAGACACAAAACTAATGGTACTTCTTTATAGCGCGCAGTGGTTAGCGACTTAAATCTGTTAAATAATCGAATTACAGTTCGATTTTTAAAGTTCAGTTTAATTTCTTTGACATTGATGTTCTCCTTGTGCATTCAGTTCATTGTTTAATAAAATAATACAAAGAGAACGTTCCAACTAAAACACGTACAGTAATTGAATTGTCTTTGTTGTTAAAATAAAAGGAATTCAGTCGGTCAAAGCAACTCAGCTGCGGTCAAGCCACTAGTCACACAAGTTATTGGATTAGTTGATGGATAAATCTAAGTTGGGTCACGCGGCGCGGCGGTTGGTGCCCGGCCCGGGAGCCAGGAGTCGACAGCCTCCGGCTCGTTGTCGGACAATTCATCCGCAGCAGTTTCCAGATGACCCTGCACGCTTCTACCGCACCAGTTTCACCTAATTTATATAATGTTAGACTATATGATTCCACTTATGAAAATATTGGATATATGCTTGTATGAAACGAATCGTGAGTGTCACAGAAAGAAAAATGTATGTGCACCGTCTATAGTGTTCTGATACTTTAGAAATCGGTTTATGCTTACAAGGTCCATCGAGGCTCCGTCCCGGGGTTTATTAAGCCTTTTACATTAAAGATAATTATCGTTTTCATTTTTATAATATAAACAATACAGTTTTGTAATTTCCTCGCAAAAAGCATTGAAAAATGTTGTAAGAAACTTGAGCGTAAAAGGTTTTTCGAATACGTGCCAATGAAAACCCTCGCTACTCTCGTGTTTTGGCCCTCATACGTAAAATCTTACTTTCCGCACTCGTATCTTAAATAACTATAATAATACAGTTTAAATACGAAATATGTTAGTACGGCGATATCCAGTAGGGGGGCAAATTAAAGTGATTGGATTAAGACGGGATTGTGTTTGTTGCACGACTGGCAGTCGTTGCACCCACTGAGCTCGTATATCTCGTCGCTCGTGCGACTGTGTTCTGGACAATTGAATTATTCTTAGGTGAACATCTCAACTTGACGACGACTCGCATTTAAAATCGTTTTTTATGACAATATAAAGAAACGCCGTTAAAACGTTATTCCGATGTAAACTGATTCAGAACAATAACATTATATGATATAAGGAATACTTTTGTTGGAGCTCTAGTTAAATAAAATGTAGTAAGAAGTAAAGTATATTGTATACTTTTAATTTATCTTAACTTTATGATCCGCTCAACAATAATAAAATGTGCACATATCTTAATTTAACTCGTTGTCTGAAATTGAGTAATTCCGTTTAAGTGTGCCATTCGGCTACATAATGGACAACGTAATACTCATCTGCAATGTTCACTTTTATTATTCGTGTACAATTACAAACATTCTCTTCTACTTACAGATCAACGTAGAGTTTACCTATTGTAAGTAGAAATTTAGGCAGGTTCTACAGCTAGGAATAAAGCAAATCAAAACTGCTAGAAACAGTTTTCACACGTAAGCGTTGAAACTGCCGTTTAGTTAACGGGCAAAGTTATTGTTATAGTGCCAGGAACTACTTTTTAAGCATATTTTACAGTATAGCATTTTGAATGTAAAATTAATCAAACAATATTTTTTTATTACTTTTTGTAAAACCGATCAGATTTATGTGCTATTTATAACGATTAATATTAAATATTGTTTCTTTTTCATATATAATTAAAATTAAATTTCTTCAAAATGAAATGGCGCGCTTTCGGAGTTCATCGGTACATTTTCATCTTCAATTTTTTCCCCAATTTTCTATTCCAAAATTTATTATAAAACGATCGAACTTTTCAGCGGTGGATCACTGAAAAGGCTTTTACGGAGAACCGCTCCCAATAACCTGACCTCCCGATCGGACCGTAAATCAGACATTTGAATTGAATTCCGGTTAATGGAGAGAAATTAATAACGGGCATCGCATCTGCCCGGACGGCGCCCGCCGCCGCCGGTGCGGTGGTGTACCACGAGCTCTTGTAGCGTGCCACCGCTGAGCCGTGTTGTATTAGTTTGATTTGAAAATTGATTGATGTCATGTATTTATTAGACTGTACATATGTACTTTAAAGGTTTTTTGTTTGGTTTTAACGAATAACTATATAATTAATTGCTGTAAGAGAAAATAGGAAGATAGTTTTTATTTTTAGTTCCAATAGCAATTTTGAGTCGATAAAAACTGAAATCGATTGAAAAGCTCATTAGTAGTATACCTTAGTTTGGTGATTTGTTATTTTTATATGTTTAATGATATTTAAGTACTTGAGTAAATATTATTTATTCAAATGAAAGTTATGCCATCGGTAAGCAAAACTATCTTACTGCCGACCTTGCATTGAGAAAAACAGGCAAGGCAAGGGATGATTTTTCTTCATGTTTTAATTTATCTAGAGAAGTGGAAATGAAAATAAGTTCATTAGACTGTAAATTCGGTCATTATAATAATAAAAATTACAAAAATAGATATTTCTTTTGTTTTGGGTTCATTGTAAAACCAATTGTGATTTGAAAGAAAAATATATTTATTATTGAAAAATATATAATTCGGATTCATCCTAATCAAAAATCGACTTTATTTCTATTAGAAATGAATTCTAACATTTCCTTTATTATCGCTATATGCAAATAGATCATCAATTGAATATGCAAATTGTCACCCGCAGCAGTATATTATTGCCTAATTTGAACGTTTAGAGGTATTTGTTTTAATTAATAGGACATCGAACTAGCGGGTCACTAACTTACTCAAAAAAATAATAATAATAAACTTAATTTTGTTAATATTATTATTAATTTAGTAATTAGGCGTACATATAGTTTTAATAAGGCGCAGTGGTTAGCACGTTACATTCACGTCCAGCAAAATAGGCACGGTCCAGTTATGATTGGGATGGGTGACCAGAAATGTACTATCTCGAGTTATTCTGTGCTCCAGAAGACAGATCAAGACATTGGTCACGGCTACATCTGGTAATCCTTGAGGCGAGCTTGTACGAAATTACCTCGTTTGAAACCAATTATATTCTATAACTATGGAAATATTTGGCAAATATAAATAGTTTTATTAAAATTAAACACATGATCGATATTTACTATAAGCAAAAACATAAATTTCAATAACTAGCGATATAAAAAAATCGCAAATACGGCTTCAATTGGGTTTACATACTTATAATAATAATAAAAAAAACTAAATGTGTTTTTTTTGATCGATTTTACAAGTAATGATTTCATAAAAAATATATACAAAATAGGTTTTTATATAATCTAAAGTATACAAAAGTTTTTTTTATAACTGATCTACACATCGATCTACTTACACATCGATATACACCGAGCTTACGTATTTATAAACTTACGGCTCATTGTTTTGCTCAAAAAAGACGTCTACTTACCACTCAAGTAAGTTAAATAAGACTGGACGCTTCAAAGATGCGTTCATTATACTTATTCGAAAACAAAATTGAATTCTATAAGATATTTCCACAGTTTTCCACCTCTTTGAAGTCAATAGTCTTAAGTAACCTAGAACAACAAAGATGCCATTGTCCAAATATCTCGAGCGTTGACTACACAAACACTTTTGTAGACCTCGCTTATTACTCGATTTTGAGGTTCTATACATTGAAAATATATCGTATATCATTACATCATTATTAATATATTTAAATGAAGGCACTTCGAATGTGGTATTTCGGAAATGTAATAAAATTCTTTTTGTCATTATAGGTACAGTCGCCAATCGCTATATATTACATCGAGTCGTGTGCAGCTTCGTAATTTATTCTGAGAACAATATCTATATTTATCAAATAGGATAGGATTATAAAAAAAAATATGATATTTTTATCTAAAGACCTTTTAAATGTCAACACCCACAATTCGGCATCTGTTGAACTTTATAATAAAAAATTCAAGGGAAATTTTCAGTGGTAAGTATATTTTTCTTGGAATATTCTAAACATGGCCGCGCCGCGCCCGTCTGGGGCGTGCCTCCCAAATATTATACCAATTTAGTCCCCTCTTGTACGGCGGTTATCATTTGAGCGCGAACTTCAAACTTTCTGAACTCATTTTACTTCACGAATAAGGCTGACTGAGTTTCGGATCGTTAATGTTACTGCCAGCAATCATCGCTTTCAGGTTTACTATTTCTCAGAACAGCTTCTTTGTTGATACTCAAATAAACAGTCATTGTTGTAGCAGAGATGCGAGCTACACTCGACAAAGATTGTTTAAATGAACTGCACACTTTTATTTAATTTTTGTATTTTATTTTCAGTTACACATAAATATACCTATTGATAGTTCAGGTGTTCAGGTGCATCCACTCAGGATGCTACAGTTGTTGGCGCCGCCTGTAGCGCGCTTTTATTTAATATTCACAGCATTCACTGGCATCTATTCAGCCATAAACCCCTTCCCTCACTCCTCATCTCACTGACTACTATCTCTTTGAGATATTCAACTCTACATAATTCAGAATTCAGACTGAACAGAGTTCGAATTAAAGTACCTTAATGGAAAATTATTACTACACAGCAATATGTATATATATTTTCATTGGTAATTGGTCCATGGTATAATCACGTTCAAAATTCTCCACGTGTTATTATTGAGAAATATGTGTCTATGCTAAAATGACAGAGTTTTACCCGACTGCGTATCGCAAAGGAGGGTAATGTGTAGGAGTCTATGTACATATGTATGTTTATCCCTGTTTGGCATTGTAGAGACCAAACGGCTTGGCAAATTTTGATAATTTATACGTCAATTGATTTGTTTTAACCTTGTGAGTGCCACTAAACACATAACAGTAATTACATTTTTAGGGTACTTCCCCTACATGTATAGTGGGGATGATTTTTTATTTTTTCGATTTCCCTATAGTGTGGGATATTGTGGGATAGGTCATTCAAAAATATTAGAAATGTGCGAAGACCGTATTTAGATATAGTGAGCCGTTCGTAAATTATTAAGCTTTTAAGTGCCAAGAACTACTTTGGAACGAGCTGTGGTTGACTTAAGTTCACGAATTTTTACTAAAGGTCAAACATATGTAGCTTTGGGCCGAGTGGTCTCCGTGATTGGTTACAAAAAGAATGGGTCATGACTGTTGATCTTTCTATTCTGCTTTTGAATGTATGATATGTTATATGTGTGTTTAGATTTTAAAACCATTTCAATGGAGCAATTATTCAGTAGTACTTAATAACATTCCAAACTACTGGGCTTGTTTTTTCTTTTTAGTTTTTAGTGAAAGTAATTGTATATTTCTTTCACTTCTTTTTTTTTTGTTTTCACGCAGTCGAGTTTTTTGTTTTATATAATTGAAATAAACAGAATTACAATTTTGTATTTTTATAAAAAAAACGAACTTAAACATTTTTCTTTATGAACTTTATTTTCTTATTTCCAATATAAATTAAAACTCACGTATGTAAATCAATGTTTACGTAATACGTTATTTTATTTAATGATCTTACTTCTGTTACTGAAATAACCTGTCCTCTCTTTCCCCTGTATGTCTCGCTTAACCAGGTTAGGGTTCGAAACTACTGAACTGATTCCGAAAATTCTTTCACCTTCAGGAAACTACATTATACGCGGGTGACATAGGCTATAGGTGACGGGGGCGAAATCGCGGGGCAACCATTAGTGTTATATAAAATCCATACAGCTATAAGGAAATCTAGATAAAACTGAATATATTCAAGAATCAATAGCAGGAGCTCAGTAACCAACGTGAAGAGGGCAAATTGAATCTGTCAGTTACATTTGCTTTTTTCGGACAACTACTTAAGGTCTAAAATGTTTCAGCAAAAATGCTCTTAAGTGAGAAACGGATGAACTTGAAGTGTACCATCGCGTCGGTGAGCCCCGTCCCCTTCCCCCGCCGCCCACCGCGCCTATACCATGATCTATAATACTATACTCTAATACTTCTACTTTGATATTTCAGTAAAGACTGGATGGTAGGGCATCAGGGGACCTAAAATCCAGTCTTTAAATCCAACAATCACGATTGATACTTCACCACCAAACTCGGTAACATGTTAGTTTTAACGGAGTGTTTATTTGATCATAATCCTTTCCTAGCGAATGCCTACATCATAACATCTACCTGCATGCCAAATTTTAACCCGATCCGTCCAGTGGTTTGGGCTGTGCGTTGATAGATAGTCACCTTCTAAGTTAAGTTTGAAAACTTTCACTATGTTAACTAAAATTTTAATATATAGAAAGTTTGAAAAGTTTGGATATGAGTTTTGCTTTATTCGACGTAACCCTTTTATAGTAAAATACATATCATCGCTCTTAAAATGAGTCGAACAAACTACGCTGCGCGAAGTTGGATTCCACGAAGGTTCATTTCGACTATTACGAATGACTGAAATCCACTTCTCTTTCACTTTTTGATGTCGGTTTGGAAATCTGAAAATTAATGCAAACCTGTTTAGTAAAAATAAAGAAGTAAAAAATTAAACCAGTTTTTTTATGTTTTACTTCCTTATTCTAACACTTCAGTATCTGTGATCTGGACCTCTATGTAGCATTTTGAATGCAAAATTTATTAAATATAATAAGAACAAGACAAATAACAAAGACATAACGTATTTTGTGTTTTGTTAGAAATAACGCGTTATAAAATTAAAGTTACCCGATTTCGGGGTAAATAATAACGTTTAACGATGGTAATATTTGGCTGAGGTTTTGTGTTCCAAACAATAACTTAAATTTTATTCTTAAATTACAGAAAATGTAAGTTTTCTCCGATAGTTACGTGTGAAATGTGATTCCATCCTGCTTTTTATTTTTCGAAGATTGGTTTTTACACCCCTCACTACAAAAGTCGGAATTTTATTTAGTATTTAGTAAGAAATTTTTGTTTTTTTTTTTATAACTTAAGCGTAGTTTTGCATAGTTTTACTAGCGTAGTTTGGTCGGCTTCACTTTTCTGTTAGGCAAAACTCCGTCTATACTTTTTATTTGGTCTGAGGATTATACTATCACTGTAACCAGTGTAGAGATGGATTCGTATTCGATGTATCATTGTACATTGAGGGTGAGCCCCGTATCATCGCACATAGCGAGCAAAAACGTAGGTATGCTTTATTAAGTACGAGTATTTTTTTAATACACGAGGTGCGTCAGATCTGCTAAATATATAACATGACATGCAACCTCGCACACTCGACGGTGATACGGTTATAATGCTTGCTTCCGTGAGAGGCTTAACGGATTCTTCGTCACATCTGTGTCGATCCCAAACTAAAGTTGGCTATGGTTGTATTGGTACTCAGTTATTCACAGGTAAATTAATAATAATAATTTATGTATTAGTTGCCTAGTGTGATTTTAGATAATTGGAAGAGAATTGTATGTATGCTTCTGTCGTCAAATTTCGCATCCCGCGCGTACGTGAACATATTACAATACACATATTACATGAACATCAATGATTATTTACTTTTCATATTATTATGCATGCGATATATCGTAATAATTTGACTTCAGATACTGGCAAATGAGTGCTCTTTCAACAAGTAACAGCTTGTTTAGGATGATCAATCTAAACATATGATACGAATTCTTAAAACTTTTGTTACACATTAATAAATGTTTTTGTTGTTCAAAATTCTTTTAGTAAACATATTAAATCACAAAAATTATGCTAATTTATTGTGCTGTGCTTCGTTCACGAGTAGACCGTGGTAAATAACTTACAGTTGTTTATTAATAAAACATAATAATTGTATAATTTAAAAAAGTGAAAAATAATAATTATTATAGAAGCGGTTAAATGTTTTAAGAACCATTGAATTCGGGCTGAGCTTTTCTGTATTTAATTAAATATTAACCGGCCGCCTTCAAAGTTTCTTAAAAAAATTATCACTTTTATGATAAGTACTATTTTCCACTTTTTGTAAATTTGAAGTTGATTCCAAGTTTTTATATCATGCATTTTAGTGATATTTTGATTTCTAGGATAACAAACATCACGCATACTTAATGCAAATTTAAGACTTTTAAGGTTTTGTTATAGATGCCATTACCAGATCTGGACTTGGGACAAATTGGGACCACACGGGAAGCACTAGCTTTTAAATATGAATTATCAAAATCATATCCAAGAAAATTTAATAATTATTAAATTAGATATTAACGCTATTTGTTATTACTATCTTAATGATTCAGCTTCACCGGTCGACGAAGTCAACAAGCGGAGTACGACTGAACTCTGCGCTGTGCTCGACGTCGAGCTTGAGTCTGTTTTTATGAGACTGACTTCAAGTTAGAGGCTATAAAAAACTTGTACCAGAATAACGCATTCTATTGTGATAGGTGACTTAGCTTCTACATTTTCACGTTGTGTGTCAGTAACAGTGAAGCTTCGTTCATGCTTTTATTGTATAATGAAAAAACGAAGTAAATCTTCAGCAAAGAAAAGAACAAGGAAAAAATCAGAGCCGCATCGTTGCCCTTCTTAGATTGATTCCCTTAAATCGATGGTATTCGATGACGTACTAAACCCATTGGTTTTGTACACGAAGGGTCCCCAAGGGCCGTAATAGAATAGATCTCATTCGGAGGCGATGTTCCGAAGGGGATTGACTTGAAGCGTCCCGGCGCTGCCTGCTCGCGTAAAGCTGCCTTGCGAGCTGAAATTTCTGGGACACAATGCTTACAATTTCTTTGTGAAATGAATTTAAATGTTATAATCATTTTATGGTTCCATACTTTTATCAATATTACTTATTATAATTATTACTTTTATAGGAACTCGATAGTATACTAGGTAGAACTCGTTTTTTGTTAAGGCATTAAGCAACTTTTGCAGAGGCTGGAAAGTGAAAGGGTGATCAAAAATGAATTTTCTTCAATAGCTGCGTGCTTCAGGAGATACGTAAAACCGTTAATCCCAACTACATTTGTAGACATTAACACCTACTATACCGCACTTAATGATCGCAATGGGTTATGGATTGTTTTAACTTTCTGATTCCATCCAGTGGGAGGGCCCATGGTCCAGCAGTAGGGCCAACGATATATTGATAAAAATGATAACCCACCAAATAAATTTCTCGTAAAATGTTGCCAAGACGACACGAATGTCTCCACACAGTCAAAACGTTTTCTGATATAATGTATCAGTATCTCACTCTCGACATGCTCTATACGAGTCTGACCTTTAAAAATTCCACGCTTTAGTCAAAACAGGTGGATTGCCCGGTTTGCTGACGTCGCATAAGAGTGATGTTAAAGTAGTTTAAAAAGAACTAAAGCTACTAGGTACCATACTGTTCAATACTTACCTGTTATAAGTACAATAGTAGTTTTTATTTTGATGTTTGTTTATTACTTAACCATCAACTGATAGAACGATTCGAAGAAATTAGACTTTTGTAATAACTTGACGCGCTATCAAAATTTTGACGTTTTTTAGCTTAATAATGTCACAATTCATGTATTTATTTCTTTTTCTTTTATTTATGTGCTTTTGAATTTAGTGAAATATATGAATTATGAAATATTCTTATATTCCACTTGAACAACCACCAATAATTTAGATATAAGTTTTGGCTTAACATTGACTAAAATCAAACCTACTAAAATAAGTAATACTACGTATGAAATGGACTTAATAGGTTTATACTTATTTCAGTAAAAAAATGTATTAAGTTTACAATAATAAATTAACTGTAGATATAAAATATAATCACTGACGAGAGTTTTCAAACTTGACCCCTTTTTCTCTCTCTGGTGAGACAGGGGAAATCTTAAAATATGTGTTAAGGAATCTAGGACAATCTCACTCTATTGTTCTTAGAGATTATAAAGAACTTTTCCTTAAAAAAAATTAAAGAAACTTGAGGCTGTACCAACCATTACATTTAATTTCATCGTTGAATGCGATCCGTTTATTATAAGTAATAACACAACCAGCAATGACAGTGGCCGAAAAGACGTCAAATACTTGATTAGCACACAGGTAACAGGTTGAAGGTGATTCTCCCAGCAAAGCTCATAACCAGCTCATCAACAACAGATAGTAATAGACAGACAGACAGATAGTAGTACATATCAACGGGTCCCAAGAGCAAAGACGTATAAAATGTTGAACTGACACAATGCGGTTGTAAAATTGTTAATTAATTGATTCAACAAATAAAGTTCAAGAAACCATTTTTTCTAATAACTGTTTTTAAGCTATATTTTGTGTAATAGTTTCGTATGATAAAATCAGCATTTGTTCTTCGATATGCTGCAGTACGTAAGTGTAAATACGACTTTGTCCCGCCGATACACTGAAGATCAGAACCGGTTTGAGTATTCCGGTATCGGGAGCGTCCCCTGGTGGCGGATTGGGGCTTTATCGCTGACCAAAAAACTCAAAGAGAACCCGCCGGCGTCCTGGACATGAGTGGAAGTGACAGTGCGAGCGAGGGTGACAGGCAACTTTGGCAACCGTCGGCTGACCCGTAACCCCAAGCTGAGTGGGACCGGGAGGTTGCTCTTGGTTGGGCAATCTTACAAGTAGATAACATCTATAAAAAAGTCAAATTATTTTATTGCATGTCACATTCTTACAAACACAGAGTTGGTACATAATTTATGGTAGGAAACATGTGACGTCCTGCTAGGACATGGCAACATCTGAGAATTTATCAGTTAGTATATTTATTAAACTGCGAAATATTCATCAATTTTATAATAACATTTGCCAAACAAATAGCATGTCAAATTTTTCTAAAAATCATTTACATTTTTTTCTAATTTTATGTTACCAGGTAATTTGTTATATACATACTTTTATACACATATAATGCGGCTGTTTTTAAGTATTGTTAATCGTGATGGTGGAAGATATAATCTTTTTTTATGAAGTGTGTTTCTGCTGTGGGTGTCTTCAACTCTTATAAATGTGTCTATGATATGTCCTGAATGTATATCGATGGCAGGGTGAGCAGCTTATATTTTTTAAAATACCGTTTACAAATCTGAGTTTTGTGTACGTAAACATTTTTTTTTGCATTATGTAAAGTTCATCCGCATTTGTGCTGTTTCCACACAATAATCCATATTACAACCAAGCGTGTGCATAGGCGTTATATACTGATATCGCTGTTTCTATGTTTGTACATTGCTTTAATTAATAAAGTGCATATGTGAATTTAGATAGTTTTATTTAAATGGATTCTATATAGGATATCCAATTCAAATGAGTATCTATAGTTAAACCAAGAAGATTCAACAGTTTCTAGTTTAATGTCTAAATTACGGGAGATTTTTTTTGTATGATTTGAACTGCATGATTTTAGTTTTCTCATAGTTCATTTCTAAATTGTAATTTTGTAGCCAAAGCGTTAATTTGTTTAGGGTATCATTTATTATTCGAGCAGCATTATAAATATTATCACATTTTATTACGAGTAAAATTGATAGTTCGTCGGCGAACAGAATAGGATGTATCGACTCATTAATTAACATATTTGGCAAGTCATTTATAAAAATCTAAAAGTCTTGGCGTATAGATGCACGGCCTTTAGGCGCCCGCTGCGTTGGTGGTTGATTGAGTGGTTGATATGGCTAGTCAGCACGCTAGCGATTAATCCAGGGTATCCAGCAAGAATGAAAAAAAAAAATCCAAGGAAGCAAAAATACGTATCTAAAACAATACCTGCTACCCTCTTTTTGCCTTACCCGCGACAGTCTGATCAGATGTGATACACGATACGGATATACAGAGGCTTCAATAAAATGGTGATTTTAAGAATCAGTCACATGTTTTTTGATTGAAAAACAAAGTATTTAAATATTGTGAAGTTAATTACAACGGACATGCTCATTTGAAGCTAAAATATCTAGAGGTAGATTAAAGCGCGAGCAGCCAACAGTCAATATGGAATATCAATGTTACATTGACTTTGTTTCGACTTTAGTAAAAGCAAGAATGTTGCTATGTCATACAAATGTGTTTAAATTTACTTTGCTTCTGCGAGATACCTCTGTAGTAAGTTAATATGTTATTCATAATTTGGGTAGTGATTATTTTATATCATGGAAAACTCTCCTATGCCTAAAGAGATATCGTTTTGAGAGTTTGTAATTATAATAATCTATTTATTCTTCCAATTAATAAACACATTTTACTTCTCATATTCAGAGGTCCCTTGTTGCTCTGAAAATTTTGTTTAGCCAAGCCATATTACAACTTGTTCTTTATTTTTATTTTTAAATTATTTATTTTATTCCTTTTAGTGACCTGTAAATGTATACCAATATAAAGTATAATACTAAGTATACCTTTCACTTGATACATATATTGTTATAATTAAAGAAATATTATTTTTCACTTATTTTAAATGACGTCATTCGGCATTTTGAATATTTAGTAAAAAAATATATATAGCAAGTTTCACTTATAAAATTACGGTGAAATAAAGAAACTCATATACACATACCAACATACAATATATTCCTTTTTTAAGGGAGTCGTGTAAAAAGATCTCAATATTGATAAGCCTAAAATATAGAAGACACAGGAAAAATTGTAGTGTTTAACAACAATAGATATTTCACTAAAAAAGATGTCTCTGGCACTGACCTGTTGTAATCCAACACAAATCAGCAAATTAGCCAAACTAGCTGAATGGTCAGATTTTTATTTTACTATTTCTTGATATTGTATAGAACGACAATTATGAATTCTCTATACTTCCCTAGCACTGTGGAGTGCTATATTATTGATGTGTTGGTTGACTGATTGATAAAATTAATATCATTATGGATCGTAGTGATATTCAACTTTTCGCTACTTAAATCATTTCTCATCACGATTTACCCAAATCGCTAAACACCAAGCCAGTGAATGAATATCTCTCCGGATGCAGCGCCTCCTCGTATAGTTGCGGGCAAACTTCATTTTTATTTATTCAGCTCACAAAACAAGTTATAAAAATATAATTTAAATAAATGTACACAGGAAATAATCAGTGCCGTAACTCTTAAACAAGTGAGCATAGTATGGAGCAAATAAACAATAACCATGAGGGTAACGTAAAACTTAGGCACTGACCATTTTACCCAAATGTCGCCAATAAACAGCTAGAAAGCAAACAAACACATACTTCTACACCATCTGGACCGATTATACGTATCCCTAAATCTTAATAATACGTTAAATCGTCATCGGAATCGGTAGTTCTGTTTTGTGATGGAACGTCTTCTTTAATTGTTTACATGAATTGCCCTCAATATTGATTTATAATAATTGAATAAATTAAGCAATAATAAAGGTCTCAGTAGGTCTTCGATATTCTGGATTCTGTGACAGTTACTTTTTGGGGTTCCGGTAACGAATGGCAAAATTACGGAACTCAATCTATACATCCGTATATCACAGCAACATTATTTTGAAACTATTGAGACTACACAGTCGAACCTTGGTATATGTAGTCTGTGAACGCCCACGCATTGATCTGGAAGCTTTTTTTTTAATTTAACCTATACGTACGGCGTATGGAATGGAATAGCTCTTTAAATATGACATTGGTATTCCTAAAACTATTTTTGAAAAAAGTCAATCATTTGAAAGATAGAAACTTCTAAACTGGTAAAATGTGTAAACCTCTCTTTAACACATTTGAAGTAAGAGCGTGAAAAAGCTTAACAATATATTTTGGTAAACAACAAAAACGGTTTGAACAACATCCAGCCGGTAGCTTTTGAGATATAGCACATTGACATTGACACAATCACAATAAAAAATTAAATATTTTTGTCTTCTGACTCTTATCATCTGACTCGTAATCTAAGGTATATGTCACTAGTTGTCGTATGTTCATTAACCTTACCTAAAACTCCTCGGCATACTAAAACGTTTGTTTAAACATGATTTATGAAGTGTCAGTATAATTGTTGCGTTAGTGTCTGGTAACAAATAACATAGCATGCTGAAATGTTTAAAGGTTGGGTCGAATGAGTCGACCATTAATTTATATTAAGTTCCTGACAGTAACAACAAAAGTATAGCCGTTTGTTTGTTCATCAATCATGACCAAGATACAGAATGAATTTGTATCCAATTTTATATAAAGATAGACAGAAGTCGAGCTACGGAACTAATGATTCGTACTCGATATAATTTGATGGAATAAACTCGGAATTAGTAAATGAATCATAGATGTCCTCGACCTGATTGATTTTTAATATATTTTAATTTTTAATAGTAATTCTGCTATAGTATATTCTGTCGGTTCTTCTCAGTACAAGGTCTCCCGCCGTAGTTTTTTCAGTACAAGGTCACAAGTGCTCTGTAAAAGCCTAAACTGAATAAATAAATTTTGATTTTGATTTTGATTTTGCTATAGCAAATCCTTCACATAGCAAATTAAATATCATGAAAATAGTTCCAGCCATTCTTGAGACATTAACGGTGTCACTGACACGATTTTATTAATATATTCTTATTATTTAAACTTATTCCTTATTTAAATACCATTGGTATTTTAAAATGTTATTTTACATTAAAACTGTTGAAACAGTTAAATTAAGACGTTACAGTTCCATAGAACGATAAACATTTGAAAATAGCTGGCTCGACGCCCGCCCCCGGCTAAATCAACAAGTAATGAGAACATTTGAGAAGCTAACAATTTAAAGCGTATTTCCAATAATTGCTAACTTGACATTATCGATGGAAGATTACATCGTCTCCTTGTACCTAAAGTAATGCAAATATTCTTTACTCAAAGCACTATTATTTAATCATACAGCATTTCTCACCACGAGCGCAATAATCTCATCAGTGCTAACAGTACCTAGTGATAATATTTACATATCACAGCATAGCTACATAAAATACACAAGTAATTCAGCAGCATCATCCTGTCATACAAACAGCCTCGAACGCGACGTCAAGCACAGCGCTATTAAAGCGCAAAATTTCACTCAAAGAAAACCTTATTTGGAAACGGTAATAAAGATTTTATGAAATCTCACCCACTAGAGCAGCACTAAAACATTTAAAATATGGGTTGAACATTATCCTTTATTATTTTCATGTTTTACCAAAAGTAAATAGTAATGGTAATTAATCCGTTGGCTGCGTAACGGGCGAGCACGCCGGAGCGCGCGGTGCAGCGGCTGAGTTCGCGGCTGCCGATTCACCTCAATTTAATCTTGCCACGAGTGAGTCTGCATAAATATCCTAATATAAAATATAATGAATGTTTCCTAAGCATTCATATATTTTATACTCTTCTTTAAGAAGAGTACGCTGTACGAGTAAGTGTAGTCTGGACGCTGAATGAAAAGATAAAATGCGTAGGAACGAGTCGTAAACGTGAACTAAGGGACTGAGTTTTACGTTGTCATTTGCAGGGGGGGGGGGTCGAGTCAAGGATGCAACAACGCACGACATAAGAATGAACTATTACATAGGCATCGTATACTAATTCGGTCTCGACATATATATTTACCAAGCCTGCCTCCTAGGTATGCCTGAATATTGTAAGATCGCACATTATTTTATTACAAGAAGTGTAGATGCAAAATTAACTCCTCACATAATTTTGTGCCTTTAACAAATCAAACAATGACAATGTTAAACATACAATAAAGAGCCTTCGTGTGAGTGGAAAAGAATTCTTAATATAATGATCAATATTACTACAACTTCACTTAACTCATATTCTTGTTGTTACATGATGTTCCGTTCAACGTTCCGTGCATAGTGTTTAATTATACGCTTCCAAGGACTTATTGATTACACCAGATATATTCATATTAAATGAACTGAATTATAAATAAATAAATGAAGCGTATAACTAAAGTTGAGTCGTATCTATTATTATTTCTTATATCTTCAACACAAATTGACTCAAATTATATTCGTTATATTCCAATAGACGTTTGAAGTGTTTTTGATACGTTACCAGACGTCTGCATATCACAAATACCTATTGTGAAGGTAAACGACGATAACATTACATTGCGTGTTACACGGCGGCGATTGCGACTGCGGCGCCACTAATAAACTTAGTAAAACCCTCTTTTTTACAATAATTCTTCGAAGTCACGAGCTGAAATCGCCAGCTCTTATTATCTTCAGTAATATATGACCATTGACATCACGTTTTCTAAATAACACCCTTACTTAATTCATATGTCAAAACAATTGCTATCAAATGTAAATAATTGTTAATATTTATCATCGTAAATTGTTTGTTAGAGATTGTGTATGTGTGCGTACTTGTGTAAAGACAAACACAATAATTTGTAACAGCAAACTGTCTAGTGATGTGCTAGTTATGGGTTTATCGATTAATATTTTTTTAAATTGCGCAACATGAAATTGCTTATAATGTAAATTTATTGTTGACGGCAGCTTTGCCAGAATCTTCAGATAAGTGTTCTTGATTCAAATATTTAATTTGAATTTTATATGACTTTGTCACTTATTGCTTACTCTTAAATATTTTTTTATCTCTCGCTAATTTATTATTTGATTTAATTTTTCAGGCTACGCTCTTGGTGTCGATAAAACTTGTTTTCACCCAATAGTTACTTAAAATTGTTTACATATTGTCTATAGACTCAATTACTTGTAACGGTGTGCCATGCCATCGTTTGTTTTCCTAGGTTTCAGTATGCAAACTTTTTGCTTTTGAAATTCAACATCATTTCATTTTACTATTCGTCTTTCGTAATTTAAAATTTTGACTAATCAATTTTACTCTTTATGGATGTCAGTTCGTAAGAAATTCTCCTATACACAAGATGAAATTATAATATAATACAATATTATTGGTATAAATTTTACTATGTAATTTTAATAATTCATATATTATGGTGATACAATAATATAACATATTTACTAAATTAAAACTGTATTTTGTACGATCCAAAAGTGTAACAAGAAGCCCGACAAGGGGTATGTATTCGTTTATTTGATAAGAATGTATTAGTTTAAGTAACTTACGAACTGTTTTTTAAATTTATTTTTGTTTGTTACAGTTTTTTATTATTACCCTTATTTCATCAATAAATTATACTCAAGCTGATCAGCCTATTTAATTGACGAAGCACCGAACCCGTAACACTGGCGCCGCAACGTGGTTGAAAAATAGGCTGACTACTGCAATAGAAGACAATAGTGCACACTTTACGACCAACACCACAATCACATTTACTCACATAAACAGACAATAGACGTTCAGCGTTACTTTGGCTGGTCACAAATGTGATCGGTTCTGATGCCATTGTATCGAGGAACATACAAACACGTACTCAACATAGTGTTATAAAACAGGAATATTTAATAGTAAATAATCTAATTAAGATTCCGTATATATAAAGGTACGTAAGGCATTACTTTAATTTTTTCAAAAATTTGCTGAGATTTCTTTTTGACGAATAATATTATTTTTAATATTTAAAAAATAGAATATTGTAATTTATTTTCCGTTTACGATTTGACATTCATTTCTTTTATAATAACCAATTTTAATCATGGATATATCGTACTTGAATAAACCAGAAATTATTTATGAACTGAAATTACGAAACGCGAATTTTGAATCCACCCAAACGGCTCAAGAATTGCGTGAAATTTTATTACCAATGATAGGAGACCCTACTAACTATCCTCCTTTATCATTTAGTCCGATCGAATTCAATATTAATGTGAGTGAAATCAATAAATGTTTAGATTTGATTTCAATCACATTATCATCTTATCCAACTAGGAAAAATAAGATTAAACCCTACCTAATTCATATCAGAAATAGATTGTCTCTAATAGAATTGACAACAGAAAATACAAACGAGGATATCACCACAATAAAAAATTTATTTGATCGTTTACAACAATATGAAACAAATTATCAAAATCTAGAATTTACTCCACCAACTTCTACATATCATTCTGCAGTTTCTGTACAACAAACTAGTGTTGTACAACCTTTTTTAGAAAATCTTACCCATACATTACAAAGTTTAACAAATAATAAATCAAATTTAGAAATTAAAAAATTTAATTATTCCGGCGATGGCTGTCCTAGAGATTTTTTACAAAAGGTTGAAGAATTTGCAACAGCTAGAAATATCAATTTTATTTCATTACATAACCATATTTATGATATTCTTTCTGGAATAGCTCTTGAATGGTACAGAGCCAATAAAGAATCTATTCCAGATTGGGATACATTTAAAATTAAATTTTTAAAATATTTTGAAATTAGCGATTACGATTACAAACTAAAAAAATTTATTGATTCACGTAAACAAAACCACAATGAACGTATTATTATTTATTTTGCTACAATGGAATCCTTATTTTCTAAACTACATGAACCTCTTACCGAGAAACAAAAAATTGAAATTTTACGAAGGAATTTGAAACCTGAATATGGTCAACGACTTTTACCACAAGATTTACAATCTATCAATACTTTAATTGAATCTTGTAAGTGGTATGAAAACTGCTTACAGGTTTCAACTGACGAATCACTGAATTTTTCTGATATTTTACCAAATTATAATAAACCCAATAAAAACTTACATAATTTTTACGATTTACCCCCCAATACTTCTAACAATAATTCTGCTCAAGTTTATGCTGTTTCTTCGAAATCTATTACTACGAAACCTGTTATTGAACAACAAACAATTACTTGTCCTCGTTGTCGTACCAACGATCACACTCTTTCTAATTGTACTAGCACAAAGAAGGTTTGTTTCCGCTGCGGTAAACAAGATGTGATTTTTACTAATTGCCCGATATGCAAAAATTCAAAAAACTAATTAAGCAGGAACGTGGAAATTCTTATTTTGATCAAACCGATTGGAACAATTGGCTCAATACTATTAAAATTTATTTTAAATCTTACAAAATTTCTACGTTCCTTTTTAATAATAATACGGATACAGAACGTCCATATATAAAAATTAAAGTGAACAATTTGATTTTAAATGGTTTATTAGATAGTGGAAGTGCTATTACAATTTTGGGTAATAATGCTCATAAGCAGCTTTTACAATATGGTTTTACAATTCATTATAACAATATTATTCAAGGTACCGTTGCAAACGGTGAACGCATACATTCTATTGGAACAATAAAACTACCAGTATTATATAAAAACAAATTTTCTAATGTTACTGCACACATAATACCAAATATTACTGAATCTTTAATATTAGGTATTGATTTCTGGAAGACATTCAATTTAGCTCCTCATTTATTTTCTGATATTACTTTACATAAAAATGTAAATTTACCTACCTTTCTAATTAATACTGATTCTATGCATTTAAATACTTTTAACAATCTTTCTGAATCCCAACAAGCTATAGCAGATACTATGATTCAAAGGTTTAAAAATATTTCTACTGATATCTTACCATTAGGCAAAACACATTTGGCTGAACATTACATAGACACAGGCGATCACGCTCCTATACGACAGAAGTGTTATCGCTTGTCTCCAGAAAAACAGAAGGCACTACGTAACGAAGTAGACAAGATGTTGGAACTTGATGTCATTGAACCATGTGAAAGTCCATGGCTTAACCCTGTGATAATTACACCAAAAAAAGATGGCACATGGCGTTTTTGTGTTGATAGCCGTAAATTAAATTCTATTACTAGAAAAGATGCCTACAAATTACCTTACATTTCCGATATTATCGATAACCTTAAGGATGCTAAATATTTATCTTCGATTGATATTGCTAAGGCATTTTGGGAAATTCCTTTACGTTTAGAGGATCGTCCTAAGACTTCCTTTCACGTTCCTGGCCGCGGAACATACCAATTTAAGGTCATGCCCTTCGGATTGACCAATGCTCCAGCTACTCAACAACGATTTATTGATAATTTACTTTCTAATGATTTTGACAACACTGTCTTTTGTTACCTTGATGACATTGTCATCGCCACAAAAACGTTCGAGGAACACATTAATTTATTGAATAAAATTCATACTAAGTTACTTTCTGCAAATATTACCATTAATTATCCTAAATGTGCATTTTTCCGTAGTGAATTGAAATACTTAGGTTATGTTATCAATGAAAAAGGGTTACAAACTGATCCAGATAAAATTAAGGCAATTTTAGATATACAAACACCCAAGACTGCAAAAGATGTAAAGAAATTTTTAGGTACAGCGAGCTGGTATAGACGTTTTATACCAAATCTAAGTACTTTAGCTGCTCCACTAAATAAACTTACGTCAACGAGTAAAAAAACACCTCCTTTTAAATGGACTTCAGAAGCTGACGATGCTTTTACTCAGATTAAACAAGCTTTAGTTTCCACACCAATTCTAACTTGCCCAGATTTTACAAAACCTTTTGCAGTTCACTGTGATGCATCAGCATATGGCTTAGGTGCGATGCTCACTCAAACTTTTGAGGGAGTTGAAAAACCTATTGCTTATATGAGCAAATCATTATCCAGTGCCCAAAAAAACTACTCTATTACAGAACGTGAACTACTTAGCGTAATTACTGCCTTAGAACATTGGCGTTGCTATTTAGATAACGGCCAAAAATTTACCATTTATACCGATCATTCTGCACTCCAATGGTTTTTACATTTAGATAATCCAACTGGTAGACTAGCCAGATGGAGCATTCGTCTTTCAATGTTCAATTTCGAAATCAAACACAAAAAAGGAAAAGAGCATTTGGTTCCAGATACATTATCCCGTATTAAACATATAAACGCTATCAATATTACCGAAACTTCAAATATTAACGACGATTGGTACAATCAGTTATACTTAAGATGCCAGTCTAATCCTACATCTACGCCAGACTATATTTTAATAAATAATAAATTATTTAAATACGCTCGTAGCACTACACCATTTAACGCCGAATATAGTTGGAAAGAAGTGATACCGTTTGATCTCAGAAACAGTATCATTTCACAAAATCATTCTACGCACACGACAGCTCATTTTGGAACTTTTAAAACGTACCATCGAATTAAAGATAAATATTACTGGCCCGGAATGTATAAAGATATAGCAACCTTTATTTCTAAATGTGATACTTGTGCAGCTTACAAACATCAAAACCAACACACAATTGGTCTTATGGGTAAACCAAAATATTGTTCTCGTCCTTTCCAGTGCATATCAATCGATTTGATTGGCCCTTTACCAATTTCTCATAAACTTAACAGATTTATATTCGTAGTTACCTGTTGTTTTACAAAATATTGCCTAATTTACCCTATTAAACGCGCTACTTCTTCTATTATTAAACATATTCTCGACAATTTAGTATTTATGACTTATGGAATACCTGAAACTATAATTTTAGACAATGGCCCTCAAATGATTAGCCAAGAACTCAAAGATTTATTTAATTTTTACAAGATACCCAAAATATTTTTCACTCCCAGGTACTGTCCACAAGTAAATACAGTTGAACGTTATAATAAAACTATAGTTACAGCAATCTCGTCTTTCGTTGATGATGATCACCGTACATGGGATTTATATTTAAATAAAATCCAATTCGCAATCAACTCTGCCGTCAACGAAACTACTAAATTCACGCCAGCATTTTTAGTATTCGGACGTGAATTAGTTACCTGTGGTTCCATATACAATACAAAAGATTTAACTGAAGAAATAATTTTTGCTCCTAGAGACGTATATGCTGAAAACATTGGCTCCTTGATCCCAATTTTTTCAGATGTACAATCACGACTTTACAAAGCACATAAAATTACAACGAAATATTATAATAAACACCACCAACATCTTGAATTTGAAAAAGGCAACATAGTTTGGAAGAAAAATTATCCTATTAGTTCTTCAGATAAATATTTTTCATCCAAATTAGCACCTAAATTTACAAAATGTATTATAACTAACAAAGTCAGTCCATTAATTTACGATTTAGCAGATTTGTCAAATAAACCTTTAGGACGCTGGCACATTCAAAATATTAAACCCATATCTAAACATTATTAATCTATTTATTGTTACCAATTATTACTTATTTATTTATTGTACCCTGTAAATACTCATAACGTTTTTCATTTAATTATTTAGCTACTCATACTGTTAATTGTCTTCATAATTTATTATTTTTTTAAAATTACATAGTAAAATTTATACCATTAATATTGTATTGTATTATAATTTCATCTTGTGCATAGGAGAATTTCTTACGAACTGACATCCATAAAGAGTATAATTGATTAGTCAAAATTTTAAATTACGAAAGACGAATAATACAATGAAATGATGTTAAATTTCAAAAACAAAAAGTTTGCATACTGAAACCTAGGAAAACAAACGGTGGCATGGCACACCGTTACAATATGATACATACTGGAAAGTGCAAATATCGCAAAATTTTAAATATTTAGCAAGCCATTCACATTATCTTTTTACGATAAAGTAAAGGCTTGTGCAGTTTTTTTACAGTTCCGTTAACCATCTTTACGGCCATATGATTCAACAGCTGGTTTCCAAACACTGCCATGTCACTTAATGTGGAAAATTCTATATTGTCTCCTATCTGCGTGATACGAGGGCTTTAGCTACTTTCTTCGAGATCTAAGCAACGTACATATGTGATGTAGTCTATTGTTTATTTTATCGAGTACCGATTAATTATCGATAATCTCTGCTGGGTCGGAATATTGCCGGTCATCCCTATGGTGCCCAGCGGCGGCGTCAAACTTGATGAGTAGAACAAGTTAAAGTCCGCTCGGTTGTTTCGCGATAAATTACAAGTTCCTGCCGATTTGAATACACGTGGGGGTGAGAGGGTGCGACCCGGCTCACAACAACCAACTGACACAAATAACTTTTAGGATTATTTAGAAAGTAATGTAAAAGACAAAAGGTTTATTTGTTTATTTACCATAAACAATGGAACTATGGAATGATTGACAACTTAAAAAGAAATTGTGATATCTTTTGCCGGCATTAAATATAAAATAAAAAGTCCATAGTACTATTGTTATGACAAGCTTGGTGAACTATGCATAAATAATTAAATAATTGTACATATTTCTCTTAAATTATTTCATTTAAAAATATGCAAGTTAAAAATATAATAATAATAATTCATATTAATTTATTATTTGAAATTAGGTACCAATCTTAGAAACTGGTCGTATGAAGAAAGAATCTTATACCTACTAAGATCTCTTACGTTCTCAGAAATACAAAGTGAAGTATATGTTTTAAAAAAGTTAATCAGCATATATATATATATATATATATATATATATATATATATATATATATATATATATATATATTTATATATATTTTTGATATTTTAAAAATAAATTATTAAATTATTATATGAATTTTAAAAAATCAAGTAACAGAATCACTATAACGAGGCGCCGTATAATTTACACTTCAACTTAAACACTCACTCTACCTTAAAAAATGAAGAATTAATTATTCCCTGACTCACTTGTACTCGGAAAAGACAACGCTACTGTACAATGTACATTTTATTTTATGAGAGAATATACCCGAGATATTCTTGGCGATATTTCTTAAGGACTCGTCGACGCCGCAACAATGGACAAGACATTTCTTTGCTCTCTAACGCTGGTACATTTTATACAAAATGATTTTATTTCTCTCAATGACTCAATTTGATTTTAAATTTCTTTTTACAATATTGCAAACTGTGTTACAGTTAATTGAATAATTTCTTAAAATAAACAACCAATAACATGGTCCAATGGATGTACTGGATGTTATTTTTACATGTTTACATATATAGTTTGGATAATTTTCTGTTTTTCTTGACAATACTTATAGATAAGGAAATTACTACAACCACCCAGACCCGAGGCAGTCGTGTAGGGCAGGGCAAGAGTGTGCACTTATTGTTTTACTTTCTATAAAACAGCAATGGAATGAAAGAAACGTAAATCAGATTGATAAAGGATTGAGGACAATGAGGTGTAGCTTCTAGTCCGAAACGGTACTGTGGTCGGTGCTCCTGTTTTTACAATTTAAGAAATAACTTGACTCTCTCACATTTACTTGCTGAGCGCAATTCACCTACATAACTCTATACAATATTAGCTTCTAAATTGTAAAAACATTAGACAAGGAATCGAATTAAGGACCTCAAATATGGAGACGCTTTGGAATCGAAACTCTCGAATGTAAGAATCAGTTTACTAGTGGATTTATTAAATTATTACCGCGGCTGTTCTGCGCACTCTATATAACGTTATATTTATAACAAACTACACACTTTTGTATGACGTCGATACTGAAGCCTCGCTTAACGTGGTCTCACTCAATAGAAGCAACGATTTTTCATACATACAGCATAAATGCATAGCTCATATTTAGTAAAAAAAAAGCACCCTTAAGCCACTTGCAGACGGAAAACAAAACTATGTTAAAACTGAACTAAGCAAAACTAAACTTATAACATATCCCGTACAAATAACTTTTAGGAGTGTGGGGACATTGTTTTACGGTTTCAATAAATTGTTCCTCATTCACATTAGGATACATGACGACGATACATAAGACTGCACTGACGAAAGATCTGAGAATAAAGTAATAAAGAAAGACAGACGTAAGCGGCTTAGCTAAGCTCGTAAAGCTGCACATCTAACTGCGTCCCATATTTAAGTTAGCCCGCATACGAGATTTTGCCGTCTCCACACATATGAAAAACTGCATCAACCATGTGAGTGAAACTAAACTAACATAGCCTATCTGTTGGTCTGTAACCGGCATTACTAAGGAAGGCAACTTCAAGATGCTGAACGCTAAATGATCACTTGATACGATTCAATCGCTCCTTGAGTGTTTGCGATCGTTAAATTCTGTTCACAGTCGGGGTAACGACTTATATCTCGCACTGTCTATTTAATGTTAGGTACTCGTATATTAAATTGAGTGATTAATTAATGAATCGACTTATTAATGACACATTGTGAAAATTCGTAAGCTATTGCTGAAAACTTCTATTTGATTTAAACTTTCTGTCTTTGTAAGCTCTTTTGAATTGTATATTTTTCATAAAACTGAACATTGTATAGAATGTTTTTTAGCTCATTCGGGCTATCAAGTCAATATTTATTTTTTGTTTGTATATTTAGCCTTGACTATCAGTCACTTTTAAAATCTAAATTAATCAGTTCTAAGTTTAGGAGTCCTGTCTGAGCAGAACTGGCGAAACACTATCTGACAGGTCAAATCCAAAAATAAACAGATATAAAAAAAAGATAAAAGAAAAAGTATTCGTTGAACAATTTATATATTGTTTTATGACACAACGGAGGAGGCTCTACAGAATATTATCGTAGCGAAAAGCAACACAATATCAAATATCGCACGGAAACGGAAATTCTCTTCATTTTTTTATACTCCTCATCGGTCCAGCCAGTAACTGCTGTCCTATCAAGTTCCATGTAAAAATAATTACACCCATTTTTTTCTACAGAGTTGTATAATTTTTCGAAGAAGCTTATTCAGGACATTAATTTAAGTTAAAATTAGCCAAATCAGCCGTTCTCGAGTGACGCGATTACTAAAAAATATCTACTTTTTTATACCTATTAAGGTTTCATCATCAAAAACAACTTAAAAAACCTGTCGGCTTCGTCCGCCGAGGATGCTGAGTCACAATTATTTAAGCTCGCCTTCATGCAATAATTCAAACGATTATCCCCGCAATCTAGATTTATATTTCGTAAGTTTTTATGCACTCAGGTTTTTGGTGAAAAATTGCACGGGTTTTAATATTTTTACAACTATATATTTCCGACATTGCGAATATATTTTTGAATATTAGCACATTTAATCTATTTTGCATATTCGATGGACGTATTGCTATATTGACATATATTTTTGTACATTATTCTTTAAGATACTGTTATTAATTTTAAAATGCTTACCTTTTATAATTCTACTTCGAAAAAGGCTAAGAATGAAATTAAACGACCTTCAGTATTTACTGTGTCGATACATCCTAAAACGCAGCTGTAAATTTTCTTTAAAATAAATAGAAAAAAATAATTATAAAGTACAATTTATATTTGCTAATTGCGTCGTTTTATGAGGGAAGTTCTGCGAACTACAACAATTTGACCGATACAAATGTGTTAAGTATTTTCACACAATTCTAGGTTATTATTAATTGAAACAACAAAACCCTTCAAGAGTTATAGCCTACACCTACATGCCCACACCATATAAGTACTATGGCGACTTATGGCAACTTAGTCTAATGGTGGAGGTGGGTGGCGCAATGAAAAAAACTGGTAGAACTCCTCAGTCTTGATTTATTTCTGATAAGAATTACATTTAATCACTTACAATAATTATACTACGATGCTCACCCTAAGCTGGTCTCGATCAGAAAGAAAGACTATTCACCAGCAAAACACGAACACGCGAATTCGAATAAGAAAAAGTAATAATTTAAAATATTAACGGCCAGCAGTTGACCATAAACCGTCCGAAACGTAAATCCTAACTATAGTAATGTGCTCGGACGTTAAAGTACCTTGCAGGGTAGACAAGAGAACTGAGTGTTGCTAATTGTCATTTACTTAACAAATAGTATATGATTAGAATTACAGAATAATACTTCTGTATGGCAATTTAGTTCTCGATTCATATTTTAATGAATATTACTCAACTACTCAAAATTATAAACAAATCATTTCTATAGCAATTTTCAGATGTTTCTCGATTGCCAAGTTTTATTCCACTTCATATATTCTAATAATAAGAGATAATAAAAAAGCGCCATTTTAATGGCGTTGGACTGATTCTCCGTTAGTTGAACGGTGAGGGAGTAAAACAGCATTTTTTTAACGTTTCAATTAGCGGCATATTCACGACGAACGAACGTAAGCGTAGATTATTCACTGCGCTCATGTTACAGACTTACTTAGTTAATAGTTATTAGACAACATGACATAGGTACATGCACAGATCCCAAATTAAAAAGTGTTCAGTACTTGTGTTATGCCAGTAGGCACTAAAAGATGGTGATACCTCGACACCGGCCCGGTGGTGGCGCGCGGGCCACTCGGCCACGATGATCTTCTTATAATTATTGTATTTTTATTGAATTACTGCTTTTCCTCCAAATGGATCCAGTTTATTGTATTTCATATTACCTTTTAATGATAACGCGTTCCATTTATTTTAATTTTAAGTCATAATACAACATGGCATACTTTTATTTTATTATGTTCATGAATAAATAGATAGTGACTCCGTGTCATCTCGCCAACCATCCGTCTCCATCGGTTTCGCTCAGCTGCTTGATGGAGTGCACCACTGACCGGGATCTCAAGTACCTCCGAGACCTGGTCCAACCAACGCTTAAGGCTCCGGCCCCTGGGTCTTTTCTCCTCTATTTTCCCCATAACCATCAAGCGTTCCAGGTTATCGGTATCTCGTCGAGCAACGTGGCCGAAGTATTGTAGTATGCGTCTCAGGCAGGTTGAAGACAGGCGCTGTGCTTTCTCTAGTTTAAGCTGCTGTAAGACAGAGATATTTGTGCGGTGAGCTATCCATGGTATTCTCAGCATACGACGCCAACACCACATCTCAAACGCGTCGATTCTCCGTCTATATAGCCGCCTTAATAGCCCAGGTCTCGGCACCATACAGAAATATTGAGAAGACAAGTGTGCGGACTGGGTGTATTTTCGTTTTGTTGCTGATGTTCCTATCTCTCCACACTTTGCCCAATTGTGTCATTGCTGTCTTTCCCATGCCGATTCGCCTTCGCACCTCCGGCTCACAGTTGCCCTTTTTTGTGATTACGGAGCCCAGATACTGGAATTGGTCCACGGCCTCATATCCATGCAGGAGGTTAGTGTTGGGAAACGTTGAAAAACGACCTATGACCATGACCTTGGTCTTAGTTTTATTTATGGCGAGGCCCATTCTTAAGCTGACGGTTTCTAACTTTTTGAGCAACTCTGCCATTTCTGCTTCGGAAGATGCAAGTAGTGTGGTATCATCCGCAAATTGGAGATTGGAAATATTAACTCCACCTATCTTGACTCCACCCCTCCAGCCTTCGAGCGTCTGGCGCATTATAGACTCACCATAAATATTAAACAGGATTGGTGAAATCACACAACCTTGTCTCACTCCCTTTTGGAACTTGAAACGGCTAGAAGTAACGCCTCCCGTGGTCACTGTACCAAATCCAGAATCATAGAGGTTGCGAATCAGCATTACAAGGTGAGCGGGGACGCCCATTTCAGTAAGCACCTCCCAAAGCTTATCCCATCTCACACAGTCGAAAGCCTTCTGGTAGTCAACGAAACACATGTATGTAGGTGTGTTGTACTCATGGCATTTCTCTATTATTTGGCGAAGGTTCACTATCTGCTCTCTGGTTCCTCTTCCCTTGACAAATCCTGCTAGTTCCTGTGGAATGTCCTGTAGTTATCGCATTTGCGTACCAACCCTTTTTTGTAAAGAGGAGGGATGGAAGAGTATACCCAATCTAAAGGCCAAACACCGGATTACCATATCGCATTATAGATTTTATGTAAGCAAGTTATTCCATTCGGGCTAAACCTTTTATGAATTCCGCCATGATGAGATCCGAACCTGGTGCCTTATTCTTCTTTAACTTTCTTACCGCCGCTTCAACCGAACGAACGAAGTATGCTCGTTCTGGCTCTAGCACACCTGCGCTTGGTTGGGAGTATTGAGACGCTTGATCGCGATACAGCTCTTCACAGTATTTTCTCCATCTTTCCACAATTCCTGCGACTTCATGTATCGGGTTGCCATGTTCGTCGTCAATCACCCACGATGATGCTTTATATTTGTGCGTTATTTGTCTAACCTTCCTAAACAGATCAGCAGTTTGAAATTTTTCTGCATGGCTTTCGATTTCGACACAGATCTCTTCCAAGAATCAGTTTTTGTCTCGTTCGCACAGTCTTTGAATTTTTCTGTTTAGGTTAAGGTATTCTCCCCCAAGATCTGTCGTTTTCGCACTTTTCTTGAGCTCTTTCCGTATTTTGATGTTGGACCATACCTCCTCTGACATCCAATATTTCTTGTTCTGAGGGGTTCCTGAACATGAAAGAATTAACTTAAATAAAAACTAAATAGAAAGAAACAAGCCCAGTACTTTAGAATTCTGTTAAGTAATACAGAACAGAACGACTCATAATCGGGACCCATTCAAATTTTACCAATCAAATCTTCCCATTTTACCAATAAAATCTTCCCAAGGGGCCCCGACTATGAGTCGTTCTGTTCTGTACTACTTAACAGAATTCTAAACTACTGGGCTTGTTTCTTTCTTTTTAGTTTTAATTTAAGTTAATTCTTTCATGTATTTTTTAAATTCGTTTTTACGCAGTCGGGATTTTTGTTTTTCTTTAAATTATTTATTTTTATTTTATACTTTTTAGTTACGATTCGCTGACTTCGTTATAAGATGGTAAATTTCGCAATCAAGTTATTTCATTGAGGGAGTTAATATCGTGGGGATTATTAAGTAACTTGCGGTGGTCTAAACTACTGATGATTAGTCCCTCTAGAGACCTAACTCGGCTCAAAACTACATATGCTTTATTTTTTACCAAAAATATTTGTTCTTCATGCTATTTCACTGTTTTTTTTTTTGTTTGTATATTGTTTATACTTTAAATTAAAACTTTAATCAATAAGTTACAAAATTGGCGAGAATGTTTTGTTAAACAACTTTAAATCGTTTTATATCCTAAACTATTATTTAAAATGAAAAATGATAAAAGGAACCTAAAGATGATTTTAAAATACCCATTCAACGACACCCCACTTGACATAGTTCATCGAATTTAATTTTTTTTCATTTAGACAATATGGCGTCTGGTTGTCGTTGTGGTGAATTTTGATTACTGACATGTCTTTAGTGACACTCGCAAGGTTAAGACGAATCGATTGACGTAAGAATCATCAAAATCGGCCTACGCATGTGGTCTCTAGAACGCCACATAGAAACAAACATACATAAATACATAGACTGATAAACACATTCCCCTCCTTTGCGTCGCGCAGTCGGGTAAAAAGAAGGTATCCCATTTGTAGCTCATACGATAAGACCATTATTTATTATATTTGGGGAAAACCCGCCGGCGGTGAAGACTGCGTTATTGACTGACTGATAATTATCATCAGTCATTATACCTCCTTCGAGGAGAGCATGCCCCCCGCAGTGTATCTGAATACTGAATTAGCGAGTGACACACCGCTAAGAGTCAGTTCGCGGTGATTCTGGCCTTAGCTTGTCGGCTAACGGGGACACGGCCTAACCCCCTCCCTGTTGTCAATTATTGCCTTCGATCAGTCAAGCGGTGAGCGAATTGATTAGTCGAACCAATCAAGACCGCCCAGCCAATGTACGTCTCATATCACCTACACTATAGTCGCCTTGAAAGTTTAAAGAAACATTTATAAATAAAATACTTCAAAGAGAAATAATAGCTCAAAGAAATTTAAGTCTTTTAAAGTAGAACGGAGCTTTTCGATTATTAGTTTTGTGACTTTTCTGATTTCTTAGGCATGAAATACATTAAAGATCTAAAAGGCTTTGAGAAAAAATCGTTTGTTGAAGTTATAAATGTGATTGGAAGAAACTTCGATTATATTTTAAAAATATTTAGACATTGAAGTTTGTTTTTGAGGATTATGAAAATATTTATTTAAAAAGATTCTATCGAGTGTTAAGGTTTTTTTATGATTTTAATTTTTACATTTTGACCAACCAACATAATGATTTTTTTTATGGGATAGGGGCCGGACGAGCAGACGAATCACCTGATGGTGAGTGATTACCGCCGCCCATCAACGGGGGACCATGCAACATCAGAGGGGCTACAAGCGCGCTGCCGGCCTTTGAGGGACGAATATACTCTACGCTTGAAAGTTTGAAGGTCGTATCGGTCCGGAAATACCGCTGGCGACAAACTGTTCCAGAGTTTGACTGTGCGAGGCAGGAAACTTCTAGAAAAGCACAGAGTTGAGGACTTCCAACCATCCAAATGACGGGCGTGGATGTCTTGTCGCGTAGAACGATGGCGGAAAGTAGCGGCAGGTATGAGTCCGAACAATTCCTCGGAGCATTCCCCGTAGTAAATGCGACAGAAGATGCACAGTGAAGCAACATCTTTACGCAGGGCCAATGGATCAAGCCAACTTGAAGTGTCCCGGCAAACGACGATTCGAGTTGCTCTCCGTTGAATGCGGTCTAGAGGGAAAAGCTGGTATTGGGGTGCCCCTGCCCAAAGATGAGAACAGTAATCCATATGGGGCCGAAGTTACGCCTTGTAAAGCTGCTGGCGATGAGCTGGAGTGAAATACTGCCTCGATCGATTAAGCACACCAAGCTTCTTGGCTGCTAAATTAGCCTTATCCTCTAAGTGACCACGGAACTGGACCTCGCTCGATATGTCGACACCGAGAATTTCAATATTGGCTGAGGCAGTTAGGGGAATGTTTTGAAAGCGAGGTGATACGACAAATGGGGCTTTTTTGGCGGTGAACGCGCAAACCTGTGTCTTAGTAGGGTTGAAGTGGACCAAATTAAATCGACCCCAGTTAGAGACTTCCTTTAACGAAGATTCAATATCAGACACAAATTGATTCCGGCTCTCAATGACGCTTTCCCGAGAAATATTTGCACGACCGTTATAGGTAGAGTCCTTCGTGCTGTCATCTGCATAACAATGAATACCGCTAATTTGCAGCATGTTATTAATATGCAGAAGAAAAAGTGTAGATGATAGCACACTTCCTTGGGGAACACCAGCATTTATAGACATTAGGTCCGAGCATTCACCGTCGATTACAACCTTAATGCTTCTGTCTGCCAAAAAACTAGTGACCCATGCACATAACTTCTCGGGAAGCCCATACGATGGAAGTTTTGATAGAAGATCTGATGAAAGATGATATGTTTAAATTATTGTTATAATAGAATTCTAGCATCTTTTTTCTTACTCCTTAGTTAAAGTCATTAATAGATTATAATATACTTGAGTTTATGAGGTTTTTTATCGCTTGTGCACGTGTATTAATGCACGTGCGATGCAAATATATTTTTTAGGTACTAACTTTATGTCTACGACAACTTTACTAAATATCATAGTCTTGAGCTAAATTTAATTTACAACAGCTGCTGAATTTAAATAACCATAAAATTTCTGTACAGTTCCACACTTCTGCGGTTTTTTATGTCTGAGTGGTGTCTGTTTCTAAGTGCACGAAAATTGTGTCCGAGCTATTGCGGCATGGGGTAATTCTAGTAAGCGGTGTCCGGTCAGCATCGATAAACGTCGTGCAACCGCCATTGCAATGAAAAACGACGACCCTTAAGAAGAATTAGATTACACTAGTTATAAAAAACGCAAGAATTTTGTTTATTAAGATAAAATCGACAAATTCAATTTGATTTTAATAGGAATAGTTACATAATATTAACAAAATACCACTTATCATTCTGAAACTTTCTACAAACACAAACTCACAAGGCTCTTTGTAATCTCGTTGTTCAACGTGAAACTAATTTTCTACTTATTCAAACTCGATGCGGTGTATTGAAATTGTTGAACGAACAACATATTCACACTAGGGGCTGATGAAATACTAATTATAATGTCATAGTTTGTGTCATTCGCGTTCATACAAACACACTCAAATAATGTCGTAGTTAAACCTAAACTATATATTGTTATCACTGTTATCGATGTGAGATTAGGGTTACCAGGGGTTTAAATCGAAAAGCCGGTTGCATGCAAGTGTTTGTGCAAAAAAATCCGGTCTTTGGGCAAAAATAAAAGACACTAGATTGGGAAAATAAAAGTCACTTAAAAAAGGTTGGGGGCCGCCCCTCCCGCACCTCTGCATGTCAAGACCTGCATACTCATCATAATTTGGTTGTTTTAATTTGGTGTTCGCTGCGCATCGTACCGGGTGGCGCTTATTATTTATTGACATGACTAAAAATCCGGTCTCGAATGAAATCCGGGCGGAATCCGGCCTTTTTCCTTAAAATCCGGTCTAGATCGGATTTATCCGGTCAGATGGTAACCCTATGTGAGATATGCTTATATTATTTTGTAGATTTTTTAAACCACGAGAGCGTTATTAAAATCGCCTTGAAGTACTTTAACAGCAGGCATTAATCAACGGTGGGTAAGCAAACGTTCCATTGACACTGACGCGAGACACAGCGAGCACAGCGCTAATTACAACGCGACGTGACGCGCGACGTCGCGTGACGCTCTGTCAACTGCTTACACAAATACTATTACGCCCCATCGTTGTTGGAGATACATCAATTCAATTATGAAATGTAATGGCGTCTATTAAGGAGTGCTCGTGTAGGTTCATCCACTTTTAAAGACTTCAGAAAATGTTTCGAACTTAATTATATTAGTTTCATCAGACAGCTTTCAGCCGGTCGTGAGGCGGGAATTATTTAATTTTTATTAAGCGTATACTTTGAAAACCAGGAAAATTGAACCATAGACCTTTTCATGGCGCACAATTCTTATTTTTAAATTCCTATTTAGTTCAGATTATTTTTTCTGAGCTTAATGGCAAAGTAACGAACGTCTAAGAACTAAAGTTTGCGGGTGCTACTCACCCACAAAAAATCAATACAAATGGAAAACGCATTAGTATCCTGTGGTAATTTAATTTAAGTGTGTATCTACTGCGGTTCAAAAGATATCGCCTTGTGGTATGGAGACAGCTGCCTAAGTTTAGCCAACCACCGCCAGAGTCCGTGATGGTCCTTTGATTAGATTTCCCTAAGTGTTTGAATCTATAGAAAAATCCTTAAGCAGAGTAAAAAAGCTCACAACAGTAAAAAATATTTAAAATTAGAAACGAAAACCTGTTTAAGTGACGTTTCAGATAGTTTAAATACGGTTTGAGATGTGCTTAACTTTAAATTCTCAATTCGGAAATCGGGTGTATATGTAGAAAAATGCTGTTTTGCTCTTTATTCTTACGTAATAATTATTTTCTGTTATTTTTGGTTTAAGAAATTCTCTTACACTTGACATTACGAACTAAACGTTGAATTTGTTTTTTAACATGGCGAGCGGGAGAGTGTTCCCTTCCTGGCGTATCCGTACGGTATCCTTATGTGCCATTACTGAATGGAATCCATCCCGAGCGTGGAAAGGATGATCGGAATGCGTGCCCGCGTTACGCCATAAAACATTATGCCCATTTTTAGGGTTCTGCACTTCATTGCAAAAAAAAGTTGTCAGTTCATCAGGTAATCTGTCACATCGTAATTAGTTTGATTTGGTCGGAAATCTAACGTCATTTCGTAAAAGTAAATTGATATAGCACGGGGCCGCCTCTGGGGGATTGCAAAGAACTGTGATATATCAAATAAAAGGGTATCTTGTGGGGGTTGCAAATAGTTTAATAGTAGCTTTAAAGTTATTTAGAAAACGAGCAAAAATTGACGATATTGGCCATCGTCGTTTTGTAACTAAACTTTCAGGACTAAAATTAAAAAAAAATGGAAAATATTCTTTTTCCTGTGGATTAGAAGAAAACCTACCAGAAATCTATGAACTTTTAAAATAACATTATAATAGGAGACCGTGTGTGCGCGCGTCGGACGCTCACTTGGCCGGTTCTTATTTGCGGTGTTACAATTCGGAATATTAAGCGGCGCAGATTACACCGCGCTATCGCCATAAATCAAGATCGCACCCATTCCGTTATACCGTTCAGGAGTTTTCTCCGCTTTATGAAGATTAAACTGGAAATGGTAGATTAGAAATTCGATTTCGAATTCGCGATTGTTATGTAACTTTCGGATGGAGGCCGCTTTCTTTCCTTTTGCATTGTTAAACGTGTAATTAGACTCAATGTTAGACGAGTTGAGACTACATAGTACTTACTATGTGTGTCTATTGTACTTCTTTACTAAGTTATATAGTTACCTTCAAAAACACATTTACTCGTATATAAAAAAATCTCTCAACTAGAAAATCATACATCGTGAGGAGACGACAGAGCACTCGCTCGATTAATGAGAGAATTAAGTATAAGAGGTAGTTTTTTCTTAAAATAAATATTTATATTATATGTCGCATCATCATTACGAAGATCATTTAATTTAGTTTATTTTATTTTAATTGCTAGTTACTCGATTACTTAATTACTCGATTGTAGAGAAAGCATGATCATCGATACTTTTAATTTTATTAGAATGCTGACACTGACTTTGACAGTTCGTTAACAAAAAGCAAGTTGCCGCCATTTTGGCACACATTCTGTTTTCGATCGCCGAGAAGTAAAGACATCCGACGACATCACGCTCATCTCGTTATATTTTCGTATGAAAAGTGATAAAATGGAACAAATCCACGTTGGTATACACGCCTGCAGGGTTATTTTAAATATAGTCCTCCGATATGGACGATCTATTTGGGCTTCGTAATAGCCCCTTCTGACTGCCCGCCGACACATACAATTTTATTGATACAGTCGATCTGTAGCAACTGTAGATGTTACATTTTTAATCGAGACTTACGATTGATACTTACAATCCGTCGGTCGATCAAGGGCGTTAGGTCATTAGGAATAATGCCTTTTTCTGCGTAGTGTTTTTATTTCTAAGATACTTTAGCATGGAGTTATTTATTTTTGGTATGATAACACTTTACTAGAAATACTTTATGATATACAGTTTATGTTGATGTAATTTTCTTTTAGGTTATCTTCTTGCTTAATTTTAATTCGTATGTAAAATTTATGCTTAATTCCTAAATTATAACCTTCTTCGTCTTTCTCTCTTGCTACCATGACTCTAAATGAGTATGACTTACAATAATTAGAAAATTATTAATTAAAGAATATGTAATCTTACGAGACAAGTCAATATTAAGAGGACACCAAAATGTCATGCTTTGATAGATCTTAAAATTGTATTCGGGTGGATTGGGAACCTCGATAGGTGGGTGTGGGGCTGAACCTAGCGGCCTCCTTGTCAGATCCCTGGTCCTTCCTGGAAATCATCGCAAATACTGACGCATTTATTGAAAATTGATAGCCTAATCATGTGCAACTGTTTTGTCCCGTCAATCACTAACCGTAGGAAAGGATATAGAGAGCAACATTAGTTTAATAACAGATTTGGCGTTGTGAAGTTTGTTCGCATTGTTCTCTCTGTCTAACCGGTCAGGTTACGGGGGGAGGGGGAGGGGGTGGTGAGGCTGGGTGTACAGTTCATTGTTACGACCCCACTGAGACGGCTAAATTATAGTTTTCCTGTTTTTTGTCCGGCACGACTGACGGAAGTACCTATATACATAAAATACAATACGACTAGAAGAAAAATTCACTAAAGAAAATGTCCGGTCAATATTTGCCCGATGTTGACTAATGTGTGCGTCCGACGACAAGTGGATTTGTAACGAAACTTAAAGGGAAATTATCGAGAATACTTCATGGAGTATTCTTTGTGTACAATTATTACCTTTTCCCTCCTTTTGATAGCGTTCCTTAAGTATTCTGACGAGCTTTGTTAAAAGGAGCCATTCTTTTTTTCCCATTGTTGGCCACAAAAAGGTTTTAACATTTTTAGTGGCAGCAAAAGAGACGTCGTCGGGAATTATTAGATTTAGTTATTCCATAATGTTACCGTTTAGTTGTTCAATTGTAAATCGAGTGAAAATAATGGATTACTCGTGTTGTAAGAACAATCAAAAAAACTAAATATGCTTTAATTATTTAGCAATAAACATATAAGAGAGCTTATAATGTTATATAGCATGTAAACCATGCGGGTCGAGATTACATTATATCAACTCCTCAGTTACAATTCAGTGGATTCACTTGAAGTATATATGGAACTTTGTGTGGCTTAAGATGAAAGGAGGAAAAGTTGGTACAAGTTATTTGACGTTCCACGCGGCCGACCACAGAGGACCAGCGCGCACACACACACACACACACACATAACATACACGCACACGCCCCGTGATTATAACAGTGAGCTGACTGACGGCGGCCTACTTGTTCTAAACAACGGATTGTGCATAACTACTAAAAATAAATTTAGCTTACAATTTTTAAGAATGCCTTTCATTTCATAAGCACGAATGCTGGTTAAATGTTAGTTCTAGTTTTCTATTTGTGGTTGGTTTATGCACATTTCCAACAGATTTTGATATAATCAGCTGTGTTATTCTGTTAAAATGTGCTTACAGCTTGTAATGAGTGAGGCCAGCTTTGACAACGCACACCACGGCACAGAACATTGTGTTGTTTTTCTGTTTCATTTCTATTTTAAATTGTATATTGTGTACGTGATTTGTGTTGTCAAAATAAATGAATTCTATCCTATTAAATCCTGTTCTTTTTTAAAAACATCCTTGAATTCATCGTCGAACGCAGCACTTTGACGTCGTAGAATTGCAATGGATTAAATTTTTATCAATTTTTAAGTAGGTTATATGACCTTACAGAGCGCTGCGGTCGACGACGAGTTTGAGGTTGTTTTTAATAGAATAGCACTACTTGATCCCATGAAATATGAAACTTGATTCACCAACTGATGATTCATACTTGCCATACACAGCACAACCTTATGAATTGACTTTAGAAAATTAGAAATATTGGCATTATTGTTGTAAGTGAGCACTATGAAGAGATTTCAAGAGAATATGTATAGGTTAATATTAAAAAAGGTGGCCGATCAGATTTCTGTGATTGTTTGAACATTGATGGAATTACGCTCACTAGCAGTGAAAGTCAATGTGCTTGAGACATAGCTCTTATGGTTAGAGTAGTTGCTCGCGAATTTAATCAATAGTTTTGTTATAAATATTAGCACAAAACTATGCTAATAATTTATTCTATCATAAATTAATCAAACCTCTTTCATTTGCTTCTACTTCAACAGATCTTTATTTAATTTTCTAACCGCCGGCCGCGCCCGTTTGATTATTTCTTTAGTTTTAAGTATTATTCATAGCGTATATTGTACTGTTGAATTTCGAGTAAATCCGCACTGTAAAAATATTATTTTTATCTGATTCAGAATTAACCTTTCACTTCGGTATCGAAATCGTATTCTTGATTTTATCATTTCAAGAAAGAACATCTTAAACACTATTTGGCTTTGTATTGGCCTTGTTTCATCTCAAAGACAATTGTATCAGAACACTTGGATTAGTCACAATGTTACTTACATGAGCTTACTGTCGGCATTAAGTGTACACGTAATATAGCGTCCTAACGGTCCGTCGAGCTGGATAAAAGGATTACGGCATAAACTGTGTTTATAAAGGAATGGTTGCCTTGAATATATTGTATACCTATCTTTTATTATTAAATTATTATTAGACCTAGGTGTATTTTGTTTATTCTAGAGTGGCCATCAGGTTTTATGTTTGTCAAACCCCTCTCTTTAGTGGTCAAAGCCGGTCTATTATTGGCTGGCCAAATTTGAGCCGATCCATCTAGTTGTTTGAGTTATGTGTTTTTAAAGCAGTCAGTCAGTCAATCACTTTCTCCCTTTAATTTAGAAATATTTAAGAATATATACGTATGATCATTTTATAGGTTTAACTTTATCGATAAGTTTTACTGTTTACAATAATTATGTTAAAATTTTATCATAAAAGCATTCGTTAGTATGGAGTAGATTAAACTCATCATTAGTCAAAAAAAATATCAAGAGTGAATGGGATTTGCATCTTAGGGTAATAATTCGAATCTTGCAAAATGTTTATTGTTTCTATACAAGATATTTGTCTTCGATGCGTGCTTAACGATATTTTATGCTGAAACTACGGCTGTGAGCATAGATATACATATTTTTAACCGACTCCAAAAACGGAGGAGGTTCCAATTCGACTGTATTTTTTTCTGTTTGTTACCCTATAACTTTGTACTAGGTAGACTGATATTGATGATTCTTTTTGAAAACTAGTGCTTGCCGTGTGGTCCCATTTCAATTTGGTCCAGATCTGGTAACGGTGTTTATGAAAAAACCACATAAGTCTTATATTTTTTTTTTGCTTCTTCCCCTGTGGATCCTACACTGTGCAGACGTGTTTAAAGTAAATTCATAATTACTATTTTCACATTAAAGTTTAAAAAATAATATCAAGAATAAATTGTATCTAATACCAGGAGTGCATAACACAAAACAGCTTCCATAAACCACGAGTGTGCGAGGACAAACGATTACCAGAAGAAGATATCCTTGTTTGCGTGAGTTCCTCTTTAGTAGTACGCATATAGTAAAACAATTAACCAACACCTGTGAAGTTATTGTGCGTAACCACGCCCCTATCCCCATCAAGCGCACGCGCAAGCTCCTCCCGACGGGCTCCACCCTGCGAAAAATCCACTTGCCGACGGCTCATTTAGGCCTACAACATTATTAAGATGTCGATGCATCGCACGCCACCAAAGGTACAACAAGTATTAAGCCCTGAAAAAACAAATACGTTGCATTATAGCTCGGTACCTGATCTCAATAAGACGAACAGTGAACCTTTTGAAGATAATTATTATATTGCTAAACGCCAAAAACGTACATTTTATGAAACAGATCGATCGGAAGTTGAATATTCTGACATTAGAATTATGTTCGAAGAGATTAGGTCCCAACAAGATAGCAAATTTGAGTTGTTGAATAATTCAATGATTACGTTAATGATGCAAAATAAAGACATACAAAGCTCTGTCGAGGTAATGTCAAACAAACACGATCAACTACTCGAAAAAATTTTAAACTTAGAAACTGAAAATTCGTTATTAAAATGTCGTGTTGCCACCTTGGAAAGTAAAATTGAGCTTCTTGAGAAGAGGGATTGCAGTACTAAATTAGAATTTCGGAACTTACCTAAGCAAAAAGAAGAGAACAAACAGGTGTTGGCTGGTTTATTAAAAAAAATAAGCCTAACTTTGGGACTTGAAAATCCCATCGAACCAATACATATCAATGACATTTATCGAAATAAATCCGAAACCATCGTAATCGACTTCTCCACGGTTTTACTCAAGGAATCAATATTAACGAATTACAAGGTTTTCAACAAGTCTCGGAGGGCAAATAAGGAACCACCACTCAATACAGCTCATCTCCAACTGCCGGGGCAGCCTTCTCCTATTTACGTAAATGAGTACTTATCTACCAAAACTAGACATATATACTTTCTGGCTCGACAACTCGTTAAGAGTAATAAGATTGTCGCTGCTTGGACCTCATTCGGTAAGGTGTTTGTGAAGAAAGACGAAGGTGCAGCTCCTACACGTGTGACCGTGGAAAGTGATTTACAAAAACTGATATGACTAGTCTACTACTCATTATTATCTTTGTATTTAATATTGTTTATTTGTTTTTATGTCATTTATTGTTATGATCATTGTTATATTCTAATAATGATCTATGCTAAGAGTTTACATTTAATAGTATTATTAATCATCAGATTCACATTCATGCATTATACAAATACACTACTCACACAATACACATCATTATTAAAATTACGATTGCATTTACTTTTTTACTGGGATGTGGGGGATTACGGATTCAAGGCTTTTCTATATATATATCTATTACGTATTTTATATCTCATTTGTATATATTTTTACACATTTTAATATATGCAAAATATTGAAAGAATAGGCTTGGATCTGGATTCCCTAACAAAAGCTCGTGTGGTTAGATGTGGCATAGATAATGTGATAAGTAATTGTTTTTCAAATAATTGTGCATTAAATATAATTACTCAAAATATACGTAGTATAAATTGCAACATGTCTAATTTTACTACATTACTTATGCGTTCTAAAGTTGTTTGGGACGTAATAGTGCTAACTGAATGTTGGCTTACTCTAAATAAAAACATTCCTGACCTTGAAAATTATATACACGTTACTACAACTAGACATAAAACACAAAATGAGGGTGTTGTTATCTTTCTAAACAAATCATTGGCAGGCACGTTTGAAGAACCATACATTGATGATGCGAACTGCCTTACCCTAAAATTAAACAGCGAGACCTGTATTATTTGCATTTATCGCCCGCCTGGCTGCAGTGACGTTAGTAATTTTGTGGACTCCTTAAATTCACTACTTTCAAATCTAACTAGCTTTAGGAACATAATTCTCTGTGGTGACATTAATATTGACATTGTACCAAACAGTCCAGATAAACGCTCGTACGAGTACTTAAATATATTGGCAAGTCATTTAATGCTTCCAGGTCATACTGAACCTACGCATGGTCTGACATGTCTTGACCATATTATGATAAAGTCTAAACTAGATATAGTATGTTTTTTGTTCGATTCATCAATTACAGATCATGACTGCGTGGCTCTCAGCGTAAACCTAAATTCCTCTTTGCCTCGAACTAACACGAATAAATTTGCATACCGAATTGACTTTGTGCAATTGGATGATATTATGGAAAAACTAGATTTCCAGGCTATCCTTAACATCAAAGAAACCAACAGCGCCGCTGAACGTATGGTAAATCTATTATCTACAGCTATCAAAGAATGTACCAAACCAGTTACAACTCCGAAGCGCAAATTAATTTTCAAACCGTGGATAACTCCAGGCTTATTGCGATGTATGAAAAATAGAGATAATTTACATAAGAAATCAAGGAGGGACCCGGACAACCTAATCATTCGAAGCACCTACAAACGCTATAGGAATTTCTGTACAACTGTTCTTAAAAAGGCTAAAAGGAATTATGAAAAAGAAGAAATTGTGAAAGCGCAAGGCGATAAAAAAAGACTATGGGAGATCGTGAAGGGGATAAGTGGCTCATCTGGGATTATTGATCATTCTTTGTCTCTCTTGTCTGAAAATCCACAACATAGTGTTAACAGCGTAAATAACTATTTCGCTAATATAGGGAAAAATTTGACTGAGATAATTGCTTCAAGGCGGTCCCTGTTAGAGTCACCAGTTAGCAATTACCATCAATCAAGCCAACCAAATTCATTGCTTATGTTGCCTGTTAATGAAGAGGAAGTGACTAAACTTATAAGACGCCTCAGGGATAGTAGCACCGTGGGCATTGATCTAATCTCTAGTAGGGTTGTCAAGAGATATATACAAAAACTTGTAACTCCTTTAACACATATATGTAACTTGGCCTTTGCGACTGGTGTTTTTCCAAGTGTATTTAAATCAGCTCTTATAAAGCCGGTTTTTAAGGGTGGTGAAAAAGATCGGGTTGAGAATTTTAGACCTATTTCCATTTTGCCGACGCTTTCTAAAATCCTGGAGCGGGCAATGAATGACAGATTGATCGGGTTCTTGGAGACAAATAATCTACTTTCATCGTCGCAATATGGTTTCCGTCGCGGCAAGTCTACTTGTGATGCGGTCCTAGGTCTCGTAAACTCCGTAGTTAAGGCGCTAGACGTAAAGAGACGATGTGTCGCTGTGTTCCTTGATCTAGCTAAGGCATTTGACACTGTCTCGATACCACATCTTCTTATGAAATTGGAACGCCTTGGAGTGCGAGGTCTTCCTTTGAAACTCTTTGAAGATTACCTCACAGACCGAACACAAATGGTTAAGATAGACAATTGGATGAGCGATGAGGTTCTGATCTCTTGCGGTGTACCCCAGGGCAGTATAGTTGGCCCAACGCTGTTCCTTGCTTACCTCAATGACTTGACTAACATGGAACTTCAAGGAGGTGAAATCTATGCTTTCGCCGATGACACTGCTCTTCTCTTTAGTGGAGCTAATTGGGAAGAAGCATTTCATAATGCCCAGGAAGGTCTTGATAAAGTGGACTGGTGGCTGATCCGTAATGATCTAACTCTTAATGTCACTAAATCCAAATATATGGCATTCGCATTAAGGACCTCCCAACTTCCTTCAGATACTCTCCAGATCACTTCTCACAAATGCGTCCGCTATCATGCCTCCTGCGCTTGTACTACCTTGGAAAGAACCAGTAGCCTAAAGTACTTAGGAGTAATTCTGGATCAAACTCTTACATTTAGGCCTCACATCAGTTACCTTGTACCCAGATTACGGAAACTTATTTATATATTTAAAACCCTTAAACACGTAGCTGATCGAAAGACAATCAAAATGGTGTACTCCGCACTGTGTCAATCACTTCTGGAATATTGCATCTCGGTCTGGGGTGGTGTTGGAAAGTCCGATCTTCTTAAAGTAGAGAGAGTGCAACGCGCAATTCTTAAGGTGGCTGCTGGTTTTCCCTTTCGATTCCCTACAAGAGACCTCTATAGAGAGTGGGAAGTGCTTACAGTCAGACAAACTTATGTCTTGCACACTGTTCTAAGGAAACACATTGAATTGAACTACGATCCACAGTTATTCAAGGACAAACGTAGGAAACGTGCTGTTTGTTTAAAAACACTCCACAGAACAACTACATCCCATAATTTTTTTGGTTTCTTGGGTAGTTACCTTTATAATAAATTAAACTTGACTTTAAATATTTATCCACTTCCTAGAGCCCTTTGTAAAAAAACTGTTACAGTCTACCTTCGAGAATTAGATTACCAATCCACTGAAGCTCTTCTTATACCCCTTAAATAATAAAAATATAATTATCATATTGCTAATCAGCCACTTCCAAATGAGTTACCCTGGTATAAATATAAATGTATATTCACAAACACATACGTACTCTTACACACGCGCACACTCATGCAATACGCACACAAACAGACACACACGCAAACACAAATACATACATACACAAAGCTAAATGTGAACTCTATATTAAAACTACTTTTGTATTTCCTTTTTAATTATCTTTTTACTAGGCATTGTTTACTTATGCGGGGGAAGCCCTGGTGACCCGTGTAACCGGTTTCTTTTGGAAACCTATAGCAGGCACCAGCTTTTCACACTTGAGTGAATGTTTGTCCTATTCATAGTATATAAAAAACCTACTGTACAACTTTTGGTGAAAAGAAATAAATTATATATTATTATATTATTATTATTATATTTGCATTAAGTATGCGTGATGTTTGTTACCTCAAAACTTTTCCAGCGTGAACCAATCCTATTGATTTTTTTTTTATTTGAAAGTTGGTGCTTCCGGTATCAGACTTAGGAGGTTTTAGGTATATTAACAGACTAAAAAAATGGAGGTTCGCACAATAATACGGTTTAGACAAGGTTTAAATATCAATATCACTAAAAAGCTTGAAATTAAAAAATCTTTTTTAAAAAGTTATATTTTTTAATATTTTTGCAACTTCAAACAAAAAAAAAGAAAAATAATACTTATCCCAAAGGCGACTTATTCAAGAGAATAAATAAAATTATAACCTAGAGAAAGCCTCCGCCCGACTTTAATAGCATTTTCTTTTATATTTAAATTGAATTGCTGTTGTTTTTTCCTCTAAAACTCTATAACGGCTGAGCCGATTTTGGTTTTGAAATGGTTGTTGTAGTCCATGGAAGATTTATACGGTGACAAGTGTTATGAAATATACCGGGCCATCTAGATCTTAATAGTTTTAATCAGTGTCTGTACGAAAATATATCATAAACAAGTATGTATCTACAAAAGTAATTTGCAAATATTTCTCTGTACTTTAACTATACTGTGGTAAACGGCTGGTACTTACAGGGTGGTATAAAACCGGTAGCGGCGCGCTTGTCATAATGACTCGTTCAGCGGCGGGGTCATCTCACCGACGACTTTAAACAGCCACGCTCAGATAAATACGCAGCGATAAGGAAACGGCGCGAATTCACAGAGAAAACAAGAAGAAATAACAAAGAAATATAATAAGTTGAGTGCGCTAGTGGGTGCGGTCACAGTGAAGATGGATAGGCGACAGCGGTTCCCTCCATTAATATCTTACTCGGTATTCGTTTGTTATACGCGAAACGGCGGCGTGAAGGTAAAATGGTATCCGGTATCTTCTTCTTCTCAGGCGCTACACTCATGACAGAGTGGTCGTGGTCATCAAGTCGGCATTAGTGGCCTGCTTCACAATGCGCCGCCACTCCTCCCGAACTCTCGCTCTTCTCGTGCATTAAATATCATAAGCTAAAAGAAAGAAAGTATGATTTATTTTAATGATCCGTCTACATCGGTCGCGTACACGTCGAGTTAACGTTGTCATGAGTACATTTCTGTATGTGACGAGTGTTACAAGTAATAAAACATCGAGTGAATCGTGCGACAGTTACTTTATTATATTGACTAAAGATTATTTCAGTTAAACCGAGCGTTTTCACGATGATGTAGTAGTATGTTTGACCAGTATAACCGTAGTCTAGGATGCAGCGAGCGGTTACCATTGTGAGCGCAGCCGCCGCTGATGCCCATTGTACCCGCAGCGAAGATAATCCGCCTGTAAACATCCGTCGGAGGTAAGGCCGGCTCACAACTACTGCGGCAGCTTAACGACGATTCGATTCGTGAATAAAAGCTTATTTTGTTCGCCCGGTACACTGGAAATATATTTATTTACTTAATTCTAGGGTTACGTTGGACAAAACAATAAGCAAAAGAAATAGTATTTCTAGATTTTGCAGGAATTTAGTTACCGTTTCCGTTTAGCTTTTTAGTTTTTAGCAAACAAATCAACTAAGGCAAATAACAACTAAACAACTAAGGGTGTGTGTTAGTAGCAGATATATCGATCTATATTCTTTCTAGTCTTTCTGCGATCGATACTCGTTCACTCTTCACTAAGTCACCACTAACTCGCACCTGTTCTCGACACACGTCACTCGCTGTATCTGATCTGCTGTTTTTGGCATATACGACAAACGGAATTCACATATTCGAACCAATGGAAACGCTGGACATTTGATAATTTAAACCACGAGCATTCTAATGTAAATGATCATGTAATAAAATGAAAATGTAAATGATCATGGAACATAAAATACAATAAATTACATTATTGACCATAATGGCAATTTTGATTCTTCTTTCACGATCATTATGTATGTGAATAATTTTGTATTAGAAAACCCACTTACCGTAGAACGTTGTATTCAGCAAGAGAGTGTAATCAGTTTTAATGAACAATTTTTCGCAGGGTCTCTGTTTTCTTTTCATTCGACTAATCTGTGACGCCCTGCGGCTGATGTTTTACAGAAGCGACGATGTTCCCCCGATGGCACATAAACTATAAGGTGTAATAGTTGGGGTGGGTTGCTGCGGCAGCCCGGGGCACGATTTTACTACGGTTTTTTTGGATTTGAACTCAAGATTGCCAGGGAACATTTATGAGGACGTTTTCAAGATAAAAAGAAACAAAATACTTATAGAAAATTTTTATGAGACCTTATTCATGACAACGAACACTCGTATTCTATTTACATTATAGAATTGAAAAAATATGAATAAATAAATTCAAATAAAAATGACTGTGGTGTGCAAAGAATTAAATAATAATTAAATTTTATAATGAATAAAAATCTAACATTAAAAATATCACTCAAATATTGAAATTCCCAAAAAGATTATGCAAGAAAAACCAGTTGATATTCTAAACCCTTTTTGTCATTACATTTGTATCAATTTATTCAAAGATTTACCTATTAATTATTAGAAATACTTATCTGAATAACAATTCATCTAACCTACTACTCCTACTCTTACTATTTGTTAAAGAAATAATAATGTACAATAAATAATGTCTTCGGCGTTAGCTAATATACCTGTTAGTTCTCTCTTGAGATAAGCCGCCACTTTATTCAATTCTCTATTATTCAGTTTCAGTTCATATCAGTCATAAATTTAAACAAACATACCTACACTGTAAGGATAAACACATTACCCTCCTTAAAGCCCGCAGTCGGGAAGAAAGAATTAAAATATAGAGACGTCACCCACTTAATACAGCTGCTCCACGGGATCCTTCCAACAGTTTTATTTCCTCCATCAGTTTTCTGATCACGCATGAAGCTCTAAAATCAATTAATTCGTCGGAACGTGACCGCCGTTGGCAGTGGACCAGTGGTAGTACTGACGCGCTCCACGTTACCTGACATCTTGAATGCACCAACCGATACCAAATGTCTAAGGATTTTTTAATTATTATTTATCGTAAATATTAATACACAAGATTTAAAATTGGAGTTGGAGTAAATTTACGCTGAAACAGCACTTAGTATTAGGTTAACCTAGTACGAAGTTCTAAGGGAGTAATATTTGCTTCTAGAAGGTAGCAGGTTTGCTTATTCTCTGTATAATATGAATTTTAACTAATACTAAAATTGCAATTTTAGCTTAAATTCACTCCGACGTTAAACTTTGTTTATTATAGTACTATATATTAATAATTGTCAGCGGGATTTACAGAGTATATCGTATAATATCGATCCATTACGGTATGATAACAAATTAGGTAATTGACATTCAAATTGCTTGAGAAAACGTCTTGGCTCATAGCCTTTGTATTGTAATGTATATGTTGATACATAACACAGATCAGTTTACAAATTAGATTTTGTATCACTAATGTTAGTTAACTAACATTGTACTACAACTGCCATAATATAATTATAGCATGGAATTAGAAGAGAATTACAGACACTGTTCACTTGTACACTGTACTGTGCCATTATTTAAAATAGTTAAAATAAAAACATGTCTAATAACTTCGTAAATTCTAATTCTTGAAATAGGGTGTAAACTTGCCAACTATAGACATAGACATCAAGATGAAATACAATTCTTCACTTATTTATCTGAATAATTAAACAAAAGGCATGTTAGCCCGTTCGTTCTTGCTGTATTTCGGTCCGAGTGATTCTCCGTGATGATCTATTGATAAGCTGATGATATCTGCTTCACTACCCAGCGCTTAGATCCAAATTTTACCACAGCACTAAGGCAGGCCTACTCTGTATCACTGAAATAAAAATTTCGTCTATTTACAAAACAATACGACGCCAAAAAAGAGCTTTTTTTACCCAACTACGGCAAAGTGAAAAGGAGGATTTTGGCCGTTATGTATGTATGTACCTATATAAGAATGTTTATCTGTTCCCTTTTAAGTTCTAAACCACTGTTCCCTTATAACTTATAAATTAAAAGCGTCTTAGTTGTCAAATAAAATTAAATAAAAACACTAAACAGTAATTAAATAAAATAGTAAGTTCAAAAACTAAAAAAAAGCCGATTACATACGACAACGTTGTCGTGGGTCATCGTTATTATAATATTTAGCTATAGTCGGGTTTTAGTTTTTGAATTTATATTTTAGATAATAACGGACCTTACCCGGCACTGCATTTGATACGCAAATAATATGCACGGATACCATTATCAAAATTATAAGAATGTCTATGTATGTCTCTGATATTTTATATTCAAGGTTATTCAACCTCGATTATGTATAGACTTTTGCAAATAACGCAATATTCACAATAAACAATAACAATTAGCGGATTCATACCATCCGCAAACTTGCCAGCGAGGTGACAAGAGCAGATGTTATTGCTTTAGTTTAGCAACTTGCGTCAATCACGGGTACAGTAAATAATTTTCCAGATAGTTCTGTGAACCGCCAGTGAAAGCTTCAAAGGATGTCGTTTGATTGTCGACGAGCTTTGTTTGCGTGGGAAAATTGTGTGCGGCGGAACTTTAACGAGTTTAATTTTATGTAGGTACAGTGTATAGTACACGTTAGTTTAGAAAACATTGTGAAAATTTCACTCTAATTTTAAATTCTAAGCATAGGAAGTGTTGAGTTCAAAATGTATTAAGGAAATTTCAAATTCTTTTGAGTCCTGAATATGAGATTTAAAGAAAACAAAGTTTATTTATAAAGTAAGCGTAGTTCGGTCGTAATATTATTTTGTCGAATTGACTAAATAATGGCTTAAAAATTAATTGTACCTATGCAGTACTTCAGAAACACTATTTAATTATATTATCAGGTTGAATATCGAATATGCAAATTCTAGTTTCCCTATACCGGACTTAGTTTCCGGCAAAGTCAATGTAAAATGAAAAACCTTTATATAAGGTTTGTGGTGTTAACTAGACTCGGAACGAATTATAATGTGAGGTTAAACATATATTTCTTGAATGTAAGTCTAGTTCTAGTTAATAAAATATTTATTTGCAAATCCTATCATCGCGTATAAGTCTATTTAGTTTATTTGATGCCGCTCTTACCCTTCACCGAGCAATGAAAACGTTCCTCATTCATTTCTATTTTATAAGCACGTTTACGGATAACTGCAATTTATGGGCGTGCAACTCAGCAGCCACTCGATAGATAAATCTTCATTATATATTGACGTTCGTTCAAATTAAAAATCGAGAGTTTCATTCACTCAGAAGGTCTATTGTTTTTTAATGTTCAAGTGTTAGAAAATTAACTCAACTACGAGTAAGAATATCTTCATGCAACACTGAATCGTTCTTAATCGAGTTGGCGACGGTCCCCGGACCACTGGCCTCAAATGGTCCGTAGTTGTTTTTAATTACAGATACATGATAGTTTTTTTATCTACATTAAGGCACTGCACATCAAGTAGATGCTTCATGACAAGATATATATTTGTCAAATATTCCCCTGATGACTGAATGAACCACTGCTTTATATGACAAGCAGAGAGGATCGAACAGCACAAGGCAAGGTCTTACACGCATCTTTCAATTTGTCGCCCACGGGGTCAGGGTCAATAGAAGCGTATTCTTGTTGGTTTGCCACTGGGGCTTTTAAAACCATACTACCTCGTACTGAACTAAAAAATGTTGGACATCATTCTTATGATAAAAACTTTTAAAAGTAAGAAAGAAAATCATTAGAGGCGTTTTTCGCAGCCGTAGCTCATCTGTTAGTTAGTTACCGAAATCGGAAAACGGACGTCGAAATAAGGAATAATCAAAAAAGATCATCTAATAATATCATAAGCATATAAAAATGTAAAAGTACAGATATTATAATAAGTCGGTATCTGTTAATAATATCCGTCTGTAATAATATGTTATTGTCCTTATAACACTGAGACTACCATTTTCCGATATCTATGTATATGTGCACTATCTAATATTACTATTGTTACTGTTTTTTCTATTTGTGATTACAAATGGACTTACCAAATTTTTACACTGAAGTAGGACTTTCTACTGGAGTAGGACCTTACACTAGAGTAGGGCCTTGCACTGGAGCAGGAGCTTGCACTGGAGTAGGAACTTGCACTGTAGTAAGACCTTGCACTGGAGCAGCTTGGACTGGAGTAGGACACTGCATCTAATGCACGGATATAATTTTATTATAATAAAGACGAATTTTCCGATATATCGTTGATAGAAAATCAGAGTCTTGTTAACAAAATCTCTTGGGATAATTCTGAACACCGAGCACATAAAGTTAGATACAAAAATACTCAGTTTCAATATTAATTAATAAGCATTATCTTTTCGTTACAAAAATCAATAGCAAATCCTTTTGGTGAATTTTCTATTAATCTGAAGTTACTTGGTCGAGATCACTACCTCAGCAATAAAGCCGCCTTTTATTTTCATGTTATTAGTTAAATTTATTTTTATAATTATTCATCTTCTATAATACTTAAAGATTGCAAGTATTCTCTTATATTTAAATTGAAATCTCGTTTTCACGTTGAGTGGGTCAATTGTAGCTTGTAGCCAATATAAGACGCAGCTGTATTGCCCTTTTAAATTGTAGCCGAGCGTGTATCGCGCTCGTTCTCAAATAGCTACCATTTGTCTCTTTCGCTTGGTGGCGTTTTGGCTCGCGTGTAATGCACACTGCCAAGTTTAAGGATTTTTTCTGTTTTTAGTAAGAATTACTTCAAATCCTTCAATTTGTTACGCATAAATTATGCAAAGAAAATCTGCACCATTATTATTTATAAAGCCTGAATGTGATGACTTAAAATAGTATTGAAAGTATATTCATGCGATCTTCACTAATGACCATTTTTTTGTGTATATTCTCCGAGGTAGGTAGGATATGATGCGTAGACCTTCACTTGTCGATGGCTTCACTTAAGATACATTGACTTTCCTTATATAATGGCTACATGTAATCACAGGGGGAATTAGCTTCAACCCACCATGTGGGCTCAGAGTGGCTTAGTGAGTACTAACGGTTCATTTTATTTTTGAGTTTTTGGTGTAATGATTATTTTGTTACGTATATAGATATATATAGACGTAGGTAGGCAGGAAGTGAACCATAACTTGACATACAAAAAATGCGAAGTAAATACTTGGAATCATCAAAACATAATGTTAATTTACCGCAGCAATTAATTTTACCACAGTAAATCAAAATTAAGCTCCACTGAATAATATTTGCAGACTAATAATAATTATTAATGGGTACAGAGGACATTTGTGTACGACCTTAGGGTTGACAAAAATTTTATAAGATTATATTGAGGTAATACATAAAAAAGCAGTCAAATTGAAATCAGGCTTTCCTTTTTTATAGAATTGAAAAACAAAGAAGAGGCTATTTAATATTATTATTATTATTCACCACGCACGAGCTAGGCAAGGCAAGCTGGTTGGTGACCAAATGCTTAACCTTCCTTCAGAAACTTCTCATGAAGCTTGAAGATTTTGATTACCCAGCAGTAGTAGATCGCTCTTTTCAAAACATCCAATAGTGGCTTACAATTTGAGTGCTGCAAACAGTTATTTGCAGACAAGAGGAGATCATCTTAATTAGGGAACATTTTTATTATTTACGATAGAATACATCGATCACTCTGTGTGGGTTCGTTCCTTTGTCACAGAAGTAAATTAATTTTCCTCTTCGATCAATCTGAGTTGACACCCAATTACATGTAAATGTTCAGTGTACGAGACGCATCGGTCAATAAGCGGAGACGGTGTCATGTGCGGCTTCGAAACGGGTGCTGGTTACGGGTTAGATAAGGAACGAATGCGTACGAATGTAGGGCTGGTGTGGGATAGGTACAGGACACGGTGCGAGTGAAGCATGGATGCGCGACGAATGTCGAACGTGCGTGGAACGAGTGCGGAGATGCGACTGCAGCGAGTCGCTTTAATTAGGATCTAACGTGTATACAAACAAACGCGACACACGCTTATAGATAATTGTGTTCTGTAAACAATTGCACACATACACAAGTCACAATTTCAAATGTTAATCAGCTTATGACGCAATGAACTGACAGGACGGTAGATTGCGTTTTAATTAAAAAAAAAATAACATGTAATCTATTTAGTTTTACTTTTAAAATTAAATTGACATGCTGTCAACAGTACGTTTGTAATAATAATTTTATTCACATAAAAAATATTAACTTTATATTTAACATCAACTCCATCTAGCGGCAATGAAAAACATTCATCTTATTTATAAATCTGGAATGTCTTGCATTTTTTAAAAACCTAATTATAGCTTGGTTTCCTGATATATCGTATACTATGAACAGGGTGTATGGGAACGGGCACGTGACGATACAGCCTGCCGTTACTGTAATGTGATTCAACATAACGCGAGCAAAGCCTTCAAGCTGCCTTTATATATTCATACAAATAACTACTACGTGTCACGGAAGTGTACATACAATGCACATTTATATAATTTATGTAAGTCAAGACAAAATACAACTTTCTGTATGTCACTTATATACCTGTGTGTAACAGTTATAACTTAAATTTAAAACCCAGTTAAGTTACATCGACGAGGGACATTACTAGAAAACATATTTTTATAACTGTAATACTTACGCAGTGTTAATAATAAAGAAGGTTTAGCGTTCGAGTAAATTTACGCTGAGACTGCACTTGTCACAACTCATATTATTAAAGAGAGACTTAACAAAGGTTAACCTAGTACGACGTTCTACGGGAGTAATATATACTCCTGGAAGGTAGTAGGTTTGCTTATTTTCTATGAATAAGTTTAATATGAATAAGGACCAATACTAAAATTTCTATTTTAGCGTAAATTTATTCCGACGGTAAACCTAGTTTATTAATAAGCGTGACTGTGATTAGGAGCTTTCAATATCTACACTATCGGTTGAGTGACCGAAAATATATATTATGTCCTGCTTCTCCGTGCTTCGGAAGGTACGTTAGGCCATTGGCCTGGTTAACACCCACCAATAAAATAAATGGAGACAATAATCGGCTGACGATGATGACGGTAGACAAATTTTCTAATTACTTTGGTCTGAGCGTTGATCATCAAACAGTGTTTTATTTATAGATATTATTATATAAACTAGACTATTTTAGTCTGGGTCGGTACAGTCACAAAATGTGTAAATTGTCGGTAATGCAGAACGTCGTGACTGACAAATTATATGGTAAAACATTTAGCTTTTACGACCTTGAATCCCGTCGCATACTAACGCATACTTCCGTGGGACGCTTTATGCTACCCTGTGATGCTACCATTATATTTGCATCGACTCTTAGACTGAATTCAGTGGACCAGGTAGTTGAACTCAGCAGGGCTGGTTAGAACACAGGAATTAAATTATATAGTCAATATTGTTAGAATAAACATGATCAAGGCTCAGACTTGTGAAGGTTAATCTCGATCCTTCCAATAACTCCCGTTGAAGTGTACAAATAACAGTTGCGTTGATTGAACCTTGCTATCTGCTTTAATAGAATTTGCTAACAAAGTTGTCAGTCTGATATCTGTCTGGGTGTCGACACAGAGATACAAAGTTACAAAGTCAAGGCGTTTGTGGACAACTAACGAGTAATAATGAAACATAAAGACACTGGTATACTGTAATATTTAAAAAATAAAAGTTAAAGTAATGGGTGATTAATCTAAGTTTTTCTAAAAAATTTTGTCACTAACAAAGTACACAAATATAAGAAACATTATTTTTTTCAGATGCCAGACCTACTTGGTAAACTAAACCGGAGAAATAGGAATTTTAATCGCTTGTAAGTAACGAACAAACTAGTTACTTTGGGTTTGACATTTATTTAAGAAACTTTTAAAAGTATTTAGTTTTTATCGTATTTCATTTAATTTTCATTAAAAATATATCGGTTGAGTCTGTCGAAAACTTACCGCTTAAAACAAAAAACTAATATGGCATGAGGAAGGTGGACACCTAGATAGGTATATGTTTCCCTCTGTAAAGGTAAACATTTTGAAATTCGAATAATTTTATGAATTTTTTTTGTAATTCTATCAACAACAAAAAAATCACATCTTTTTGCTGTTTAAATTCGTTAAGATAGTGAAGTGACCAGAAAAGACAAATGTCAAAACTGACATTAAAATTTCTTTTTTTCTCTTTTTTTTTAATTACAATACTCTTCATCTTTTCTTGCCTGTATTTTCATGTGTCTTACGTACCAAATGTACCAAAGATTCATTCGTAGCTTTTTTCTCTATTTTACATTCGTTTCTTCCTTTATTAATTTAATATTGCATCCTTAAAAAAATAAGTTAAATAATATTTATATATTGACATATTTAGTTTATCATACTCTATTATCAATTTTCAATATTATTGACGTCCTATGTGACGTAAGAGTTTTTTATTCGATTTGCATTTGACTCATAATTTGCTGTTTTGAAGTATTCGACGTCGATAGGTCTTATATCGTCTGTCTCTAAATTTGAGTTCGTCCTCCCTGTATATCGGCCCAGTCCGAATAGTTCTGGAAACACTTGCATCAGGCATCACACTCTGTTGTCATCGCTCCATCATACGTCGCGCTTTCGTGACTGAGCTTCGTCACTTTTATCATACAAATACAACTTTACACCAGCTTCCTCATCCGCATACGGTAAAAAAAAAAATTCTAAATAAAAAAAAAAACATTTAGCTAGTTGCTTAGTTTTCTTTTGTTTCTATATCAATATAACATAACATTTGGTTCATTAATTGCCCGAGACGGGATTGGATCCCGTAATTTAAGCTAAACGAATCGATATTGACTAATTTCTCTAACAACTTTTACCCTCGCTACTAGTGATCGTATTTTATTTAATGTCCAGGCAACCCAGTGAAACAATCCAAAAAAATATTTCAACCTTCATTAAGAAAATGTTTTCTAATTTATTCCCCACAATGCCATATTGATATTTATCTTACGGACTGTAGCGCTACGGTCACGCAACTAATGCGCCCACAAATAAGGTTAGGAAAGAATATTTAAAAAACGTCTTAATAATGTAACATGTTTGTGACCGAGATAAAACTCGAACATCATAAACATTATGCTAATGTTATTGTTTCAATGTACTCCTTTTCATACATTAGCAAGGTTCATATACAATGTTTTCAGATGATAAAGTTGTAAGTTAATTATCCATCATAAAGGAGACGAAGCGACTTCCATATAAACTTAGCATGTTACCGAATGAAAATGATGTTATTTAGGAGTTAGTATGATATTAAATTACTTCTGAAAATATAACCGTTAAGTCAACAGTCTAATTTAATTCAATAAAACTTAATGTATTTTCGGTATATAATCTTTATTTGACACACGCGGTATGAATACCAAACTCCTGAGCAGTAATACAATCGATTATTCAGCTATGTACACACTTATGTAATTTATAATATCAACTAGTTCTTATTTCCCATATTACTTATACGATAGATCTTTAATTTTTACGTTACTTTAAAAAGAAGAAAACTTTCAACGTTATGTCTTGTTACGCACACAAATCTAATGGTGATAAAGAAATAATTATTTTTAATTCAATCTTTCATAAGATATTTATATAATCATATAGGTAATCTTAAGAAGTTCTGAAGGTGAACATTCCATGTTATTAAACACACCTACTATACATACAACTCAATAGAACAAAAAGGACCGTGGACTTTTATATACAAAAGCGTTATTGTAGTAATAGATTAAAAAATAGGACGGCAACTCACACTATAATTATTATGAACCAACGAAAACTAGGTGTCGTGTGTTAATGTTGGATATTTGAATCATGTATTAAAGAAAATCGGATTGATTTTGATATTGCTAACTTTCCAAAGATTAACAAATAAAGCGTCTCGCTGTATTGTTTTTCTTGTAGTTTTTTTAGTCATTGAAAATATAATGTAATCTTTGTGGAACATTAGAGTATTTATCTGAGTAAATAAATAAGTCAAATGTATTTTTAAAAGTATTTTTAAATAATTAATTAAATGTAAACGTTGCCTTATTTTTTTTTTTGTATTGTGGATGCGTCCAATAGTATTGGGTTTGAAGGTATACTCTTATTTAAAGAGACAATCAACACCTTAGTATTATGTTTAATAACACGGAACCAAAACGTCGTAAAGGGTCCGAAACGTCAATAAAACTAAATACAAATGCGATGAAACCGTTTAAAAGTGGTTTTCGTTTATAGATAGTGCGCATGTAAATATAACATATCAATGACTATTATACCTCTACTTATATAATGAACTATAATGAAAATGCATTTTTGTCAATAATATTAAATTACAACAGATTTCCTGTGAAGAAGAATGCAGACTCAAGTAGGAAACTGTAACTAATTCCCGACTGATCCTCGGTGCAATTATATATTCATTATCGTGTTGCAGCTGCTGTTGGAAAAACTCTACTTGAAATTAGTTCTACTAACACAGCTTGCATTTTACACCGGAAACTTTATAATTGCATTGTGACTGGCTCGTAAAGTTTACATATCTATAACATTTTTGCAAGGTACCAGGGTACCTGTGTGGGAACTGTGGCCAGTATGAAAAATAAATTAATGTTCGTCAGTTTGACCACCATCTGTTTTAAAAAGTTGACCATCGACCATGAATTCGGCGAGAATTTATCAAATAAAACTACTTTATATAACGTTTCATTTTAGACGTTTCGGATCCTTTATATGTATTGAAGAAACGTACACGGTTGGTTGATAATAGTTTATTGAGTTATTTATTTACAATATGTCCAATAGGACAAAATGGTAAAAAATGCAAATTAAAAAAAGATATAAAAATTTAACATATAAAAACTATTTACAAATGCCGATGGCCAGTGCCTGACGTCCACCGTATGTTTCGTGTTTTCTTTTTGAAAATTAGTTACACGGCCATTAGAGGAAATAATTTTTGATTAAGTTAACATCTAATACAAATAATGTCCAGTACAAGGCGAATTCGTATCAAAAATTGGTAAATTTATTTTGACATCTGTATAGTGCCACCTACCTCCGGAAAGGTGAACTAATATTTACAATACGAAAATGTTATAGAGAACTATATATAATGATAGACCGTAAAGTATTATAAGACAGGGTCTTTACACACATACGCTTCCATATAACATTCATTTTGATTATATACTTGTTTATTATAATCAAAGAACATTCACTATCCTTTCGCAGGGAATTTCACTTATTTCTATATTTTAAAATTTCCTTTCGACAATAATCAATCAATGTGACCGTTAAAAACTTAAATAACACCTTTTCTAAAATTAAAATATAACTTAACCGTTGTCGTAAGCCCGTAGCAATATCTGTAGCGTGCGCTACGGCGTAGCACTGTAGCACGTAACGTTATATTACCCTTGTATGTTTCATGATAACGATTTGTATTAGTACTTTTTAACTAGAACGTTAAACACAGTGACGAAAAGTAGATCAAAAAATTATAACTTTTAGAAATCACGAAATGAAATAATCAGCAATAGATCAGATAACCGCGGACGTGCACCACTCTGTCCTAAAGCTTAGTCAAGGTATTAGCAACTTAACATACAGATCCAATATAAAGTTTCGAGAATTCGAGCACATGGACCAAACCATAGAAAATATTAAAGGTAGTGAAGTAAAATATATAAAAGGGATATTGAGTTGTAAACATAATTGGAATCGGCGAATTTTACTCATGACGAAATCATACTAATGTTATAAATACGACAGTGGCTCTATCATCGTATGTTACGTTGATGCGTTTAAACTACTGATCTACAAATAGAGTGGACTCGGCGAAAGACCATAGGGTGTTTTTTTATCACGAAAGTTGGTATATCTTTAACATTGCCGCTTTAAAACTTTCACCCCTCAGTTATCAATTATCTTTCAATTTTCTTACATTGTTTTAGATCACTTATAAACAACACTCAGCAAATATGCACATAGAAGATCAATTTATGTCATAAAGTCAAATTCTATAAACTCTTTATAATGTCGTAAACTTATAATGTGTATGTTTTATAATCAATTTTCTCATAACGTGGGTATCTTTTATAATATTCCGGTCCAGAATCTAATAGATGTAACGTACCAAACAAACCTAGTTTCATGTCAATAAAAATTTCAACTAGAAAGTATTCTCTCGTTACATGAACATTAACGTTCCAGTGCCTCTCCGCTGCAGCTGCAACATTAGCTCTAAAACAAGCTCTTTGTTCGGAAAGATACTATTTTGGTACCCATCAAGTTAAAAGAATCTTAACTTTGCAATTTAAAATTAAAAATGCTTCCCTTACAAGTATATACATACTTTTTAGAAAATCATAGTGAATAAATATTTTATTAGAAATCCAAATAAACATTATAATTAATATTTATCACAACATATTATGAAAAAAATAAGTTCAAAAATTAAAACTCCACCACAGCTAACTCATGCCACAACAGTTTGTTTTGTTATGATCAGTGGCATACGAGTACGCTGTCCTTTGGCCATCGCTATTATAATATAGCTATCGCTATAAAAATACATTTCTTGTTTTAAACATTAAAAAGCGTGAATTAGCTGTAGTCGAGTTTTAGTTTTTGAACTAATTCTTTTATTTAATTGTCGGATATATTTGAGCAAAATCGTAAGAAAAAACTATCAAATATATATTTGTATATACATAATATTTATTTAAAATGTGTTATAAGCCCTTTTCATTGATACTCTACACAGAATGATTAAACAATATATATTTTTTAGTGTCTTACTTTATGTTGTCTAGAGGGCGCTGTTGTCAATTTAATATAACGTCAAAACTTATAGGACTTGGACGACTAAGACGCTTCTAGTGATACCTCATTTACGATGACAAGTTTCGAAGTTATAGGGGAACATATGAACATTCTTACATACATATGTACTAATTAAAAATAGAAATTATAAATAGTTGACGACATCTCATACCTATGTTAATCGGATTTCAAGATAAATAGCTTTTATTGTGAAATATCTGAGAGAGCACACCCGGGACAGTATCGAAAAGTCAATTTTCATTCGATTTTTCAAGTGTAATATAAAAAATATGTACAAAAAAAGGTTGGATTAGTTTATCTTCTGTGATTAAAAATGTATGAAATCAAGCGAGCGCGTTTTAACTTTTACTTATTTGTTTGCGTATTTGTATAGGAACGTAAGCTAAGGTACAAATGCATGAAATACTCATAAGCGAAGTAACGACTGCGCTATTAAGAATTTGGGATATCAACAATTAGCATATTGTCAATTTATAACGGTCTATTAATTAAATACAAATATAATACTACATTAGCACACTTGCTTTATAAAGCGAAAGCAAATTATATGTTACAAGTATTAAAAATTTAACTAAACCTTATCCAAGTCTACACCTCGGATACTACTCCTGTCGTTAGATAAAAATCCAACAACTTAAGGTCGTTACATAAACGCTAAAGAGAATCGAAGCACAGTTTTTTCTCGGTAATATTGAACAATACAAAAAGTAAAAAGAAAAAGGTTCGTAATACTGAAGTAATAAAAGAAAAACGTAGGATCTAAACAAGTACTTGCACCAAGTGACATTATTATATAATATTCTACTAGAAAGATGGTCAGGTGAAATTATTAAAAAGTGGGAAATGACTGGACAACTGTAGCTAAAGACAGAAAAAGTGGAAACATGAATGAACGAAGCCTATACTCGTATAGAGGTCCTTAATGCCAAATAGGCAATCTGACATGCATGTACCTATATTTAATTTATGCACATATGAAAAGAAAACGCAGTGCTGGAAGAAGGCGACATTCCTGGCTTAGTAATTTTAAGGCATTGGTTTGGGCGGAGCACTAAACCTCTGTTCTGAGCAGCAGCCTCTAAAGTAAAGATAACCATGGTGCTGTCCAACCTCCGATAGGAGTGGGATATCAAGAAGATGAAAAGAAAAATAATTTAATTTGTTATCGATTAGAATCTTATGTCATAGAAAAATTAATGTTGTTAAGGAAATAAGTGACTTTAATAATAATGATATACTCAGGTCTATAGTCTCCTAAAATAGTAAAGATGATTATACGGACGTCTGCGAAAAGGCATATTCATACACTGTCACGAAATCAAAATTGATGATAGGGTTTTGACCCTCTCAATATATATTATGGTATGTTCATGAAATTGGAGCAAGAATAGAGGTAGTTGCAGATACGCATAATTTAAATAGCACATGCCTTACTGTATGATAAGTACTGTAATGAAATGATAAGAGGAGCGCGCCCGACTCACAACAATAAGGTGGCATCTACGCCGCGCACGCCGAGAGCCAGCACCATTCTAATTTTCTTTTACGTACATATGTGTAACGAGTCTGCAAACGTGCACAATATGGAGACGTGCCCTCACTACCAGCGGAGAATTTATGTATCGATCCGTGTCCATCCTACCGACACATACCTATGCCGCCGTACAATTGTAAACATCGGCAGTTTATAATCTGTCTGTTATAAAATGTCGTAGGTTTAGTTAGGGTAAAGCTAAAGCTTTTGTATTTTGAAAATCTAAAATAACAAAGGTTCATCACAACCCCTAGACCTGAAGTTATATAAAAAGGCCATTTTCAATATTGACCCGAATACAAATAACAACTCTTTACAGAGTGAGATTTTTATGTAAAGAGCATGAGTGCTATATGAACTTACTTCTTACTGCTGAAAAACTGAGTTACCTTGACCAGGTGGGCGACAATGCTAACAGTAACATGTGTACCTCTATACTAGATGACGTCATATCATGATATCCCGCCGTCATAACAACTGCGGCTCAGTACATGAGGGGCGTATTAAATAGCGGGCGTTAAGTAGGACGCGTCTCGCTACCGTAAGCAGTACATACTGGTTGTTGTAGGTTATGTCTGACTACACACGTTTTATTACGATATATCCATACTTAACAACTTATTATACCTATAAATGTATGTTGTTAATAAAATTTATATTTAAATAACTTATTTTTATTAAATATTTATTCAATAACATGCATCAGAAATTTTAATAAGAGAACAGTTCCTAAAGTGATTAATAAAATAGAATACCCTTTACACAGAAAACATATTTATGAATTTCATAATAATAAGAAATATTAATAATTATTCTTCTAACGAGAATTAGTCTAAGCCGTTAATAGCAAATTCTTAGAAGGAAAACGCCAGCTTCCGTATTTTTTAAATTAAATTAATGAATATGTTAACAAGCAAAAGGAAACTTTCCTTCAATATCAACGAATGTTTTTAAATCTTCCAAATCAGTCCACCCTTAGAAATAATATTCAAATTTTATTTGTAATTAAAAAAGAGAAAGTATTATTCATATACTTAAAGTTTTTGTGGGAGCCTAAACGTTCCCTCGTCGTCCTCAATAACAAAAATCTGTACTGTACTGTACCGTAGATGCGCCGAATATTCGTTTGGTATTCGGTATTCGGCGTATCTTTTTCACAATTCGTATTCGGTCGAATTATTCAGCTTTGGTGCCGAATATATTCGGTTCAAGATTTCTATTTTCTTGGCTACACGACGCGGTATATAATTTAAGACTTCTTATAAAAAATATATGTTTTTATACGAGTATAAGTTGAAGAATGTGTTTAATAAAATAAAGCAATGATTCAAATTATAAATATTTTTTATTAACTTTTAAACCTTATTTATGATAAGTCACTCTAAAACTGTAGTAGAGATCAGAAATAAAATAAATATATTCATAGGTATTTTAATATTTATATTAAATAATTGTAAATTATGGTGCAGAAATACCAAGTTCTTTGCTCTCTCCGGTAAAAGTCTGTTAGGTTTGACTCAACTTCAAAATCGAAAAGGACGAAGATATATGCTCGTCGGCGATGTGGTTTTTACCGATTTATTCGCAAATTGTTACCGAATTTAAAAATTCGAATCAGTAATTTTTCTTTTATAACAAAACAAAATATGCTTTTAATCAGCCTAACTATTCGCCATATATTTTGATAATACTCGTAAGTTAACATCAGCGAAATAACAATACATTGCGTATTTGCATTCATTAAAAATCCGAAACGAAGATTTTCTATGTTCAACGGCCCTGTATATTTTTATGAAAGTAGTTATTTTTTCGATTTCTTCTTGCCTTATTAACCAATTTCTAACAAACTAGCTGTTTCCCCGCGACTTTGCCCACGTAAATTATAGCCTATGTTGCCCGAACATTATATCACTAAAAGCATGATATATAAACTTACGAGTATCACTAGTAAATCAATATATATATATATATATTAAAAAAACCGACTTTAAACTATAAAAAGTAAGAACTAATACATATCTTATAAGCAACTTATACCAAAAATATTGGGGTCACTTTGTAGCCGAGGATTTTAAGTAACACTTTTATAATAATCGTAAAAACTTCTACGTCCACTGTCTATATCGATTGAGATACGAGTAGATAGGGTTTTAACGTTGCTCGCAGCCTTAAATATTTACTAAACAATAAGTGAAATATGGTAATACTATAATCAAAGATATACGAATTATTACTAATTAATCAAATTACAACCTTATTACATAACAACATAACGTTGATAATTGAATTGATTTATACCAATAAGCTGTGTAGATATCAGTTACATCACATAGGGTTATAACACGAAGTGGAATTAACAATATCTTGTGTTACTTCATCCATTCAATATTACCAATCAAAGCGCCTTTACATATGATAAGTGCATTATTATATTGTACTGCTGGTCTGTGTCTATCTTCCGACAGATACTGCTATTTATATTTGATAGTAATCACACAACTACTTATAAGCAAAGTTTCATATTAGTTTAGATTAATTAAGAAAAGCGATATCTTTAGATTCATCATTAGAAATAACACTAGTTTATATTATCTCAAAACTCTTTCTCGTTAACAGTAGCTTCAACTCTACACATTTTTATTAAATTCCACTCGGGAAAATGCAATAATAAAGCTCACTAAGTACTTTAAGTACTTCCAAGCTTCAGACTTCAGAAAACCAGAGGGTCATTTCTGAGTAAATGCATTGCTATGTTTAATAAAGTTCTACAAAATGTAACTGGCCCTGCGTAGAGATGTCCCTTAACTGTGCATCTTCATTCGCATCTATTACGGGGAATGCTCCGAGGAAATTTTCGGACTCCTATCTGCCGCTACCTTCTGCCATCATTCCACGAGACAAGAAATCCATGCCCATCATTTGGATGGTTGCAAATGATGTCAACTTGTCTTTTTCTAGAAGTTTCCTGCCTCGCACAATCAAACTCTGGAACAGTTTGTCGCCAGCGGCATTTCTGGACCGATACGACCTACAAACTTTCAAGCGAAGAGCATATTCGTCCCTCAAAGGCCGGCAGCGCGCTTGTAGCCCCTCTGGTGTTGCAGGTGTCTATGTGTACTACGACGGTAACCCGTCTGTTGCCGCAATGCATAGTATTAATAGCCTTCGTTTTCTTCTATAACGACTAATTATATGTACAAACTAGCTTTTGCCCGCGACTTCGTCCGCGTGGTAAAGTTATTTTGAGCAGCATTTCTAACGAATATTTATTCATTATATCGTGTAAAAAAACCTGAAATAAAGTTTCACCCCACATTTTATCCCCTTGGGGGTACAATTGATTAAAATCCTTTCTTAGCGGATGCCTACGTCATAACATCTACCTGCATGGCAAATTTCAGTCCGATCTGTCCAGTGGTTTGGGCTGTGCGTTGATAGATCACTGTGTCAGTCAGTCATCTTTGACATATATATATATATATTTAGACTATGACCTACAGACTTTGAAAATTGTGTTTATTATTGTGATAATACATATTATTTTGGTAATGACATGATTTTGTAAATGTCATTACTTATGATAAAGAGCTAGTAAGTTTCTTTCGATTGTTCTTCTTGTCAGCTAAAAGACGTCCTGAACGAGACCAAGTGGTAGGGGACAAATATTTTTTGGATGATTCAAAAGTGCTTGTAACTTACTTGAATAAAGATATTTACATTTCATCTCACTTTTGGCGATTGACTTAAAGGCTATTTCCCTTCCTATACTTAAACCTATCTATGTTATTTCTACATTGACATGTAGTACTTTATATCAATATATTTCTAGCAGATAGACTGTAGCTGGATATGAAGGCGGGCAGATAGCAGGGGTTTCGAGTAAAACACTTGGTTCGGAGAAACTCGGAGAAGGTTCGAAGGCAGAACATGCTTTAATGCGCAAAATCGATTTGTTATATACAATTTGATTGATCGCACTTAGCTCATACATAAATCAGTTAGTCCTTATGAGATTCCTTAGAGTGGGGGTACGCTACCCCGCACCGCGCGGGGAGGGGAAGGTTACTTTGTTTCTACGTTGGTGGCGTCGTTGTCGCGGCGTGGCTCGGTGTCCTTTACAATATTTATATCAATTTATTTAGATCTTAAGGTACCTACTTATGAGCTTGTTATATTCTTTTGTCTTTGTTGTTTTAAACAAATTATCAGCCTTATGACGTTTTTTTTTTATTATTATTACTATGGTCACCAAATTGTCGAAATTCGACCATGAAGTTTGAATATTGTGAAGGTTTTATAATCAAACCTCTTTAATTCGTCGCGTGTCAAAATTTTTTCTTCACTTAATAATAAAAAATATGTATCACTTTATAGCATGTAGCCACAGCTTTATCGTTTTGTGAATAGAGCGGATGCTCGTCCACTATGAAGAGGCTTTGCTGGCACTCGTTAACCATCAAAATGGCCGCCGACAACTCAATACGAAACGACCAATTAATTTTTATAGAGAAGAGTATTGAAAAATATTTGTTTTCAAATAAAATGGAAGAACATTTTTCATTCAAAGTAGGTTAAAAAGGAAATATTAAGGTTAAAATAGTCATAATGAAACACCTATTAGCAAATCATAGTCCTAGTCTACTCTAGATGAAAGCTAGATGATAGCTAAATAATGTAAAGACCTTAAAATAAATCAGTAGGATTTGTGTTTTCAAACACCACGGCACAGTCTACTAATGTATACAGATGATTCCTTCAGCAATCATAAAGTATACAGTTATTTCCCGGTAGAACGCAGCATCCGACTCGGTCGAGTAACGTAATGTATGAATGTTTTATTATTCAGATGCATCTTGGCCACGTGACAGAGACGTGTGGATGTCACTCACCTGCTACATCAAGTCAGCACAGCTGTTTGTCCCGCACTCCCGCATGAAATAAACAAAACAGGAAGCGAATTGAGTGATTCAGCAAAGAATTAACTACATTTTCATAAGAATATCTTAAATTCTAATTATTAATAACTTTTTGAATGCAGTGAATGCATGCATGTAGTTAAAGTGGAGTAAAAGTTAAGATTTATTTTCGTTATATTTTTTAAAATAGTAGGGAAACAGTGAAATATGAATAAGATGAGATACGCGTGCCACGGTCGTGTGAAGGCAAAATAATAAGGGATGGGCTACGTCGGTGATAATATTGAATTGTTTCGTGTTTTTTTTTATTGAATTTTAAATTAAAATTTTAATTTTTTTAGGAGTTGAACATTTAAGTAACGTACATATATAAATACATGTTGGAATGGGTTAATTAAGCTCTTTCATTAGAAACTCACACGATGTTACTAAAGAATAAAACGTTATTGTTGGTGCCTTTGTTTCATCTAGAGGGCGTTATATTAAATTGATTGTAATTATTTTCACATACGATCAAGGCGTTTTTATTGATTCCTCGATTGTTAAGTTGCGATAAAAATAGAAAAATACACAAATTGTAAAATATAACCCTCTTTTGTCATAGTGATAAATCTATATTTAATAATCTCTATAGATTTCATAAAGTAGGCACATGAATTTAGTCAAGAGAACGAAAAGAAAATTTTCATAAACATTTCTTTTTTCAAATCCATTTACAAGAGTCGTACTGAAAATGCTACTTTACAATCCCAGGAGTGCTTAGCGTAGTTCAGAAGCAGTCAACATTTTTGGCGGTTGATATATTTCCCTCGGGCGTATTGTTGCAGTTTTGGATCCTCTCTATGTTATCCTATATGAGGGTTAAATTACATACATATATTAATATTTGTATTACTAGGTATACTTTAGTATTACGATATATCACTATGATAAAAGAGGATTATATTTTACAATTTGTGTACTTTCTATTTTTTTTTAAATTGTCCATTAAAGTATCAATAAAAGCGTCTTAATAGTACTGTGCTGTTTGCACGCAATAAACAATACTTCGTTTTCGAACTAAAATAACATTTTACATAAAATAATCAAATAAATCATATTTAAATAAGACATTAATATCAATTGTTGGCTTTGTTGTTAAATTCTCAAGTTTGAAACATGACATACATAAACAAAGTTCTTATGCAAATACTATCACAACACCCACATGTTGTCAATATATTAAAAATCAAACATCGTGTCTAAAGCACGGGATTGGGGGAGAGAAATGGTGGGGATACGGACCACCTTCTATTTATATTAACAGTTAGTGTGATTCTATTTGCAATCGGCAAATTAATGTTGTACATAGTCGATAGCGTATTTAATCCGATAAAACTTCCTGTTTATTTCAATCAAAACCACAAACACTCGAGTAACTGGACTATGTTCTGACGTGTGAACGATAACGGAATCTGTAAGAGAAAACGCTCAAGATATAAATGAAATTACTTGAAAATGTTTCCAAATGTAGAATTTTCCAAACTTTTAGGAGTATAAAACAATAAACATTTCTCTGTTCAAAATACATTTAATTACAAATAATTTTTTTATTTGTAATTACTGAGTGAGACATTTCTACGTTCTAAGGCTCCATTAATCCTCAAAGTATTGGTACGCGAATAAGATTCTTATATATTGACTGTAGGGACCTCTATTATGAGTTGAACGTCCTGTAGAGTCGGGCAGGTTGCAGGTGCCCCCGCTGGGATTTTATTTTTTAATCATTCGTCTCATATCTATCTACAATTCTTTCCGGCCCTCTGTCCGGCGGGGTAGGCTGACTCCTTTATTCTTATAATCATTATACCTGCCTTCCTCGTTTCCACACTGATAACACGATTTTATAACACGTGTTATAGTATTAGCAATCGCTTATTTACTATAACGTTTTCTACTCGCCAGTGGACTGATAATCAAGGCGAATCATAGAACAAATTGCAACAACAAAATTGCAACTTTTTTATATGACCGCATTGCGTCGTCCGTGGGCATTCTGCGAATATGAGTATGGCTTTTGAGCATTCTATTAAAATGTACGAATTTTAATAGAATGCTCAAAATAAATAATTATTAGTTACATCTAATTTGACAGTTTTTTGAAAGGATTTGTTATGAGAAGAATTTTTGCGGCGACCGTTTTCGATTACGACAACGATAATGATTATGCATAATTGTATTGTCTTTGCAACTAAAGGTCTATACTGAATTTCAGCTCAAACAAAAACTGGGAAGTGAGTCAAATAACCGTGTAGTACCGGTATAGAATTTTACTACCCCTTTTCATCCCGTGGGTGTCATAAGAGGCGGCTAAGGGAAATTTAACCCAAGGAGACGGGTAGCAGCGTCTTCTTGTGCGGGCCACAGAACGGGTCCATACTGCGATCGCCAACCCGCTTGCCCAGCGTGGCGATTATGGATATATTCCCCAAATGCGTAAGCACAAAAGACCACGGCCCCTAGTTCCCGGCGGCCTCGCTATTCCTGGTCATGGTGGCGAACATGGTAACGGCGGGGCAGAGGGTGCTAAGAATCTCCGGGCTACGGGAGGCCACTACAACCGACAGACCCTGGCGTCGTACAACGGACGCACGCTACGGCTTGACTCGCATCTGGCACAACTTGAGGTGGAACTTGGAAAGATTAGGTGGCACATATTGGGATTGTGTGAAGTCCGAAGAGGCCACCTAATGTACTTTCGCGAGGGAGACCAACAATCCCAAGGTGGCGTTGGGTTTCTTGTCAATAAGTCCCTTTCTGACAACGTTGTAGAAATCTCCAGTGTGTCGAACAGAGTAGCGTACCTGATTGTAAAGCTTACTGAGAGGTATAGCCTCAAGGTTGTTCAAGTGTACGCACCGACCTCGACACACTCGGACGATGAAGTGGAGAATATGTACGATGATATATCGAGGGCACTCCACTTCACTACTAAGACCCACTACAGTGTTGTTATGGGGGACTTTAACGCTAAAGTGGGAGTACAAAATTGCGACGTATCGGTTGTAGGATCCCATGGATTTAGAAGCAGGAATGATACAAATGCTCGTTAACTTCCTCGAATGGGAGGGGCTCTTCCTTATGAACTTGTTCTTTAACAAACAGCCCCAAAGAGATCGACTTCATCATAACGGACAAAAAACACATATTCAGAGATGTCTCCGTGATCAATAGGTTTAATACCTGCAGCGATCACCGACTTCTCCGAGACTCTCTGAATATCGACTTCAAAACTGAACGTGTCCGCTTGATGAAGGCCAGGCTCCAACCTACTCCACTTCAAACCATGATGGAATCTGAAACGTTCCAGTCAAATCTTGAGAACCGATTCGCTGCCATGGAAACCACAATTGACGTTGACGCAAACCTTGAAAATGTGGTTCGAATACTCAGGGAAAAAGGTACGAAATTTTGTAACGTGCAGCGTAAGGGCAGGAAGTCTAAGCTTTCGGATAGAACTTTGGGGCTAATGAAGGAACGACGTGAAAACCCACCTGTCACTTCGTCAGGAAAACGTGCTCAAAACCAGGAGATCAGTAAATGCGTACGACATTACCTCTGGTGTTCCAACACTCACGCTATAGAAAGAGCGATCGAGCAAAACAGGGGGTCAAAAGTATACAATCTCTTGGAAGAAGCCACTTGACGAAGTTGACCACAGCAAGTGGGGAAGTCGTTGCTTCGAAGCTGGCAGTCCTTTCAGAGGTGGAGAATTTCTATGCCTGGTTATACGCTTCGCATGCACCTCGACCTGATCCCGAAAATGAGGATTCTAGAGCCACATTAACACGCCACTACACCGAAGATCTGCCAGAAGTCAGCATTGGCGAAATCGAGATCGCTCGTCTATAATTTTTTTTTTTTTTTTTTTTTAATTCTTTTAATTTTTAAGGGGTTTTTATTCTTTAGAACATGCCAACCCCATCATACCATACTTAAATCTAAATTCATTTGATAACAATATTTCACTAAATAATTTTTTACAGTATTTACTACAGCTTATCTTAAAGGGTTTAGCCGGATACGTATGACGAGTCGGCCCCCAAATGGGAATCGATATTGAAACTTATGTTTTAATATCGACTTGATGTTCAAACACAATTTATGTACTTTTCGCGACCGACTTCCGCTTTGACCTTGAGATAGAGAGCAAAATATCCGTATGCTTGACTATTACTGAATGTGATATATCTCTGAAGCTAATTAAGATAAAGAAGTGAAACTAACGCGAGGTGTTAGGTTACATTACAGAGTATATCACATATATTTTTTTATAATTTTTAGAATAAAAAATTACATTAAAAAAATAAAAATAAAAAAAATCATGTTTTTTTTTCTGAGTTCTCTGTGACTTACAATCACGAAATTAATATATGTTATGCTCCTTTATGTGCTCTATCACCCATAAAAATTGCGTGAAAAAAAAGTTGGTGCAACACAACGAAAAAAAATTATATGTGATTCGCGCCTTGTAGTGTGAGTGTATAAACAAACAAGTTCGAACTTGTTATCGAGCTGTTTACTGCATCGTTTGTTTAGCAAAAGTAGCAGTCATTTGTATTACACAAGAAGGCAGTTTGGGACTCAAATTCTGACAGAATTTGAGTCCCGAGAGGTATTTTGTATCAGCATTTTGAAATTATTAACTATCGAACCAAATCATTATTAAGTAATAATGTCGAGAAAGTGTAAAAATTGTAACAAGTACCTGTGTAAGATTCCTGGTTATAAAAAAATTATAAAGAATGAAGAAGAAGCTAAAGTGTTTAGTGACTGTTTGAATAAAATCGTAATAGTTAATGATATTTTTTGTAATAAGTGTCGACTTATCCCATATATTAACAAAAAGCTTCTACTTCTAAATGTGCAGCATTTAACTTGGCCGAAATAATGGACGATCAAAATAATCTCTCAGTACAATATGTGAAATCAGCACCTAATATCATCAAAGCAGAAGTAAAATCAAGACATATAAATAGAAAAGTCTATCGAATTTACATTCACTATATTTCCGAAGGTAATGACTACAATAGTATTCTTCGTTATTGCTGTGATTGCCCCAATGGCAAACGTACAGTGGGATGCTGTTCTCATGTAGCAGCTATTATTTATTATCTATCATATGGATGATATTTGACCAAAATCGTACGTCCTGCTGGGGTCCTAACTAAGTTATTTGCGACTCAAAGTGTTCCGATTGTAATTAATTACAACAGTGACGATGATTAATATTTTGTTTCTTGTATTTTGATAGACACGAAAAAGTAATAATAATAAGTATTGAACACTGGCTGTTTTTTTTTTTTTCATTTCTTTTTTAACTATTATCCCATATCTTAAGACTAGTTACTTATGTTTTAAAACAAGCTGATGTGAAATTTCGAAAAAAAAAACAATGATGTAATGTGAAAACCTTATAATACAGGGGTATACCATAAGACAGAAATCACATATAATTTTTTTTCGTTGTGTTGCACCAACTTTTTTTTCACGCAATTTTTATGGGTAATAGAGCACATAAAGGAGCATAACATATATTAATTTCGTGATTGTAAGTCACAGAGAACTCAGAAAAAAAAAACATGATTTTTTTATTTTTTATTTTTTTAATGTAATTTTTTATTCTAAAAATTATAAAAAAATATATGTGATATACTCTGTAATGTAACCTAACACCTCGCGTTAGTTTCACTTCTTTATCTTAATTAGCTTTAGAGATATATCACATTCAGTAATAGTCAAGCATACGGATATTTTGCTCTCTATCTCAAGGTCAAAGCGGAAGTCGGTCGCGAAAAGTACATAAATCGTGTTTGAACATCAAGTCGATATTAAAACATAAGTTTCAATATCGATTCCCATTTGGGGGCCGACTCGTCATACGTATCCGGCTAAACCCTTTACGAGTAATTTACATAGTTTTTGTGCAATGATAGACTTTGGTTCTGATAAAATACTTTGTATTAATCCTATATCTAAAACATTTAATTTAAATTCTTTCATAAGTTGTATTATAAGTTAAGTTAAGTTTATAAGTTGTATTCTAGAGTAGTCACGAACCGTCTTGCGCAAAGACTTGACGAATTCCAACGACCGGAGCAGGCTGGGTTTCGGAGTGGATACAGCACCATAGACCACATCCACACAGTGCGGCAGATTATACAGAAGACTGAAAAATATAATCAGCCCCTGTGTCTAGCATTTGTGGATTATGAGAAGGCCTTTGACTCGATTGAGATTTGGTCCGTTCTGGAGTCCCTGCAGCGATGCCAAGTCGATTGGCGATACATCCAAGTAATGAGATGTATTTATGAGGCCGCCACCATGACCGTCCAAGTACAGAATCAGCAGACAAGTCCTATATATATATACCATTGCATCGAGGAGTGAGACAAGGAGACGTTATATCTCCGAAATTGTTTACTAATGCAATGGATGATATGTTTAAGACGCTGAACTGGAAAGGACGTGGCATCAACATCAATGGCGAGTATATCTCTCACTTGAGATTTGCTGACGACATCGTCATCATGGCAGAAAATCTGCAGGACCTACAACAGATGCTGAATGACCTGGCTGACTCTTCTATGCGCATCGGCCTACGAATGAACTTGGATAAAATCAAGGTCATGTTCAACGAACACGTACTACCGGAACCGATTGCAGTATGCGGTGCCGTTCTCGGAATTGTTCCAAAATATGTATACCTCGGGCAAACATTGCAGTTAGGTAGAAACAACTTCAAGAACGAGGTAAATAGAAGAGTTCGGCTTGGTTGGGCAGCGTTTGGGAAACTACGTTGGGTCTTCACATCGTCGATCCCACAGTGCCTAAACACGAAAGTTCTTTAATCAGTGCGTCCTACCCGTTATGACATACGGACACTAACGGCACGGCTGGTCTACAAGTTAAAGGTCGCTCAGCGGGCTATGGAAAGGGCTATGCTCAGCGTTTCTCTGCGGGATCGAATCAAAAATGAGGTGATCCGGCAGACAACCAAGGTTATCGACATAGCCCACCGGATTAGCAAGCTGAAGTGGCAGTGGGCTTGCCATATTAGCCGCAGAACCGATAACCGTTGGGGTAAACGAGTTCTTGAGTGGAGACCGCGTCTCGGATAATGTAGTATAGGACGTCCTCAGGCTCGGTGGAGCGATGATTTGCGCAAGATGGCTGGCAGGAGCTGGATGCGAACAGCCGAGGATCCAACTAGATGACGTGCAATTGGGGAGGCCTATGTCTAGCAGTGGACGAATACGGGCTGATGATGATGATGATGATGATGAGTCAAATATAACTCGCAGAGTTTGACCCAAACCCAAACTTATTACACAAAATAAAAAATTCACATTAAAATATTTGCCTCTTTAAGATCTTTTTGTTCATTTTTCTGCGTTCAAATACTTACTTGACCGGCTCGTGGCAACGTTTGATATCATTTATCTTCATCGCCATATATTTATCATTATTAATGTTTTTATATTTCTCAGAGAACTCAAACACATAATGAGATTTTGTTGAAACAGCAACTGTCGTAACGTATAAATAATTGATTGCGTACCTTTGAAATCAAGTATGTTTTAAATTTAAAATTATGGAGAACGTACAACCTGAATAAGTAATACACATTACAGGAGCTAAGATGTAGTGAGCATGAGCTACTGACGGCGAGTAGTCTGTAATTTTTATACACGGACTTGCAGACGTAAGATTTCCTAAACTATAAAAGGTCAAATTTCTACAATCAATTTCAAACGTATTTTAAAGAAATTAAGGCTTAAAATTGTTTGGTGAAATTTGACCTAACCTGCCGTGCTGTTGGCTGTATTTCTGATTTTTAAATGCTGAATACTTCACCAGTAAATTGATTAATTATGTAAGTTTCATAAGAAATACTCTTAAATTATTTGTAATGTTTATTTAGTTTTATGTCTTTTTGTAATTTTATATACCTAACTAGCTTTCGCTTGGTTGCCCCGGGCTGCGAGCAGCCCGGGGAGGTCACGAGTAGCTGGTGGAATCGGGGCGGTGGGGTTTCAAGTCCGCCTCGTGTTATGTCGGGTTTACAGTTTTAAATAGCGTAGAAAAGGTCAGTAAGTTCTATCTTCAAATAAAAGGTGTTAAAGGACACAAAGCACCATACATCAAAGAAAAAGTGTTGCCAGTTGACACTCAATAGAAAAAGAAATATTCAGTTGAAAAACGCAAGCAAAACTTAAAATAAATTTTGTACAGATACTTAAAATATTTTTTGTCTTTTAGTCTCTCATTGTTATTTATAAGTAAATTACTGTATAGTATTAAAAAACAATCGAACATATATTTCCATCAGTGTTACTATCATTAATTAATCAATTAAACGTCACGAAATAGTTTTTATTGTATTTGCATTATAACATTACATTATTTATGTAAGATTTATTTATTATATGAAAAGGGAACCGATGTCGTGGCCAGATATTAAATCGATTCACAATGCGGTGGGGTTTTAAGTCCGCCTTCGTTTCAGAATAGAAGCTGATTTCGATTTTTTTGTTATGTTTGTTTTATAGTTTGAAATCGCCTACAAAAAGTTAGTAAGTTCTGTCTTAAAATGAAAGGTGTTAAGCACCATACATCAAAGAAAAAGGGTTGCCAGTTTACGCTTAACAGAAAAAGAAATATTTAGTCAAAAAACGCAAGCAAAACTCCAAATAAATTATAGTCTCTCACTATAAAGATCCCGAATTGTCAAGTCCATCGAAATCAAAATTGAAATTAAAATGGTCACGATCATCTTTTAAACATTATAAACCAAATGTTACCATCAACAAAAGCGATTCGTTTCTGGCACTTCGCCGGCCGCTGCCGCGGCACGCTCGCTACGCTCGCTCGGCTCGTGCGTTGTTTTTCATACACTAACCTAACCTAACCCATATGTCATTATAAACCTATACAAGTTTTTGTTGCCTTTCTTATTGTAAAGTTCTTGAGCATAAACGAGTCGCTTATGGAATCAGAGCAGTGGGATTTTAGGTCCGCCTCTTGTTATGTTTATAGTTCGAAATTGTCTAGAAAAAGTTAGTGAGTTCTATCTTCAAATGAATTATATTTAAGTACACAAAGCACCATACGTCAAAGAAAAAGGGTTGTCGGTTTACACTAAATAGAAAAAGAAATATTCAGTCGAAAAACGCAAGCAAAACTAAAATAAAATTTGGAATAGATCGGCTTGTAGTCATTTATTCTCTTATTCTTATTCAAAAGTAAGTTAATATTTAGTTAATACAGATACAGATATTGGAGTTTTAAGACCGCCTCTTGTTATGTTGGGTTTACAGTATAAAATTGCCTAGAAAAAGTTAGTAAGTTCTATCTTGAAATAAAAGATCTTTAAGAACGCAAAACATCATACATAAAAAAAGGTTGCCAGTTTACACGCAATATAAAAAGAAATATTCAGTTGAAAAACGTAAGAAAAACTTAAAATAAATGTTGTATAAATCACCTTGTATTATTTTATTCTTATTCAATAGAAATTTCCTAAAAATCACAGTAACAAAAAACAACAGTTTTTTATCATCCGGCAACACTTCAACTGAATACATTTTTTTTCTGTAAGTAATTTGAAAAATTTTACCAATAACGCCAAAATCAGCTCTATGAAGTAAAAACCGTGAAAAATATATACATTTTCTAAATAAAATGGTCGCTGTCTTAGTCGCCATCTTGAATTTTAAAATTTCAGCCTCAGTCTGAAATAGCACACTTATAAGCACATTTTGTCACAGTTCCTTAACCGATTGACCAGGTCTCCATTTATTATGGCTCGCTTCACTCACTTTTTCTTTTTGTTTTTTTCGCAGTTCTAATCTAACCGATTGACCAGTCTCTATTGATGGTGTCCTTTATGGCTCGCTTCGCTCGCATTTTACTTTAGTCACAGTTCTAACCCTACCAATTAACCAAATCTCTCTTAACAGTTACTCCTTATGGCTCGCTTCGCTCGCTTTTTGTTTTAGACACAGTGCTAACATAATCGATTGATCAGGTCTCTCTTAATGGTCTAGCATTATGGCTCGCTTCGCTCGCTTAAGCAATTGACCAGGTCTCCATTTATTATGGCTCGCTTCGCTCGCTTTTTATTTTATTGAAAGTTCTAATCTAACTGGTTGACCAGGCCTCTATTGATGGTATTCTTTATGGCTCGCTTCACTCGCATTTTATTTTAGTTACAGTACTAACCTTATCAATTAACCAAATCTCTCTTAGTGGTTACTCATTATGGCTCGCTTCGCTCGCTTTTTGTTTTAGTCACAGTGCTAACATAACCGTTTTGTTTTATTCACAGTTCTATTCTAAATGATTGATCAGATTTCTATTGATGGTGTTCTTTATGGCTCGCTTCGCTCGCTCTTTATTTTGGTCACAGTCCCTTAAACGATTGACCAGGTCTCCTTAATTATGCCTCGCTTCGCTCGCTTTTTGTTTTATTCACAGTTCTAATGTAACTGATTGATCAGATTTCTATTGGTGGTGTTCTTTATGGCTCGCTTCGCTCGCATTTTATTTTAGTCACAGTTCTTACCTTACCAATTAATCAAATCTTCCTAAAGGTCACTCTTTATGGCTCGCTTCGCTCGCTTTTTGTTTTAGTCACAGTTCTAATCTAACCGAATGATAATGTTTCGCTCGCTTTATTTTTCTGGCGAAAATATTTGAATATTTTTCTCACCACGTAAAGATAGAGTGAAGATACACAAACGGTCTATATATGCAAAGCTTCCGAGTCGCCAGCTCAGTCAGAATCATTCTGAAATTAATATGGTGACTACTATTAGTGTTGTTAGTCGATCACTCAAATTATTCCATCAATTATGTTATAAATGCAACAGTAAAAATTTTGTTAAACAGTGAGATCATTGTAAAAGGATATTCATAAAGACATACATGAAAATTTCCTAAAAATCTCGGTATCAAAAAATTTACAGTTTTTTTTCATCTGGCAACACTTCAACTGAATACATATTTTTGTTAAAAGTATTCTTAAAAATGTTACCAAGGACGCCAAAATCAACTCTGTAAAGTGAAAGTCATGAAAAATGTTCAATTTTCCTGATAAAATGGTCGCTGTTTAAGCCGCCATCTTGAATTTTGAAATTTCAACCTCAGACCAATGTAGCCCATTTATTGGCGCATCCAACGCAGTTTCTTTTATTTTCCTAGCGGCGATAATGACTGCGCTAGAGTCCAAAACGTGAATAGTGGGCATTGAACTTTCAAACAGCCGTAGCTGCCGGTGTTGCCAGATGTAGGCGATAAAAATAGTCAAATGTCGTTTTGGGATGTGGCCTCCATCGACGGATGCCAATTTTCGAGTTCTAAAATTGTTCCTTTGACAGTTACAGTTTTTGGGGTAAATCTCAAAAAATACCCTAAAATCGGGTAAAATTTTTTCTTCATATGAAAGAGTTTGAAGAGACACATAATTGCCCCATACATGCCAAACACCTGCGGGTTTGCCAAGTCGGTCAAAATCGAGGTTGAATTTCAAACGTTGTTTGCTCTCAGTGTTGCCAGTCGATCGGTCTATTTTTTCCATCGGGTATCTTGAAAAGTTAAAATTAAAATATTTGCATCAAAAAAAATCCATAATTCGACAAAAAGTGTTTCCTCAAAAATCTCATAAAATATCAAAAATTTTCGAGATTTTTTTTCACCAGGCAACACTATAGTTACTTGCCTAAAAAATGTTTCCCCGGAAGTACTCTGACAAATGTCGCCAAGTGCGTCAAAATCGGCTCGACGTGGTGACGATACCCATTTTTTCGGATAAAATGGCCGCTGGTTTGGCCGCCATCTTGAATTTTGAAAATCCGGCTCCGTACCGGTATGGCCAACTCGATAACGCATCCGATGCAGTTTTTACCATTTTCTTAGTGGTAATACCGACTGCGCTAGAGTCGACAAAGTAAAAAATGGGCAAAATTTTTCAAATCGCCGCTCCTACCAGGGTTGCCAGGTGACGGCGATGAAAATGGCCAAATGTCATTTTGGGGAGTGCCCTCCGTCGAGGAAATTCATTTTTGAAATTCCCAAACGGCTCCTTCTACTTTTCACCTTTTTGGGGTAAATCTCCGAAATTACCCTAAAATCGGGGAAAATTTTCACCTCATACCCAAGAGCCGGTGGAGACTAACGACCGGTCCTTACCAAGCGAAGAGCTACAATGTTGCCATGTAGGCTAAAAGTGCGTTTGAATTTTTCGAAAAAGTGAAAAAATCACAAAATGGCCGCTGCCGGCGCCGCCATATTGATTTTGCCGAGTTTCACAATTTTCCCATAGTCACGACTATATTTAGCGCGGCACCTCATTCACAGATTTTCTCCGCTGGCCACCCAGGTTCCCAAACAATTCGGGTTATGAGGGCATGTCGAAAAACACGTTTTCTACCGTGGAGCCCAGGGTTGTCAGCTCGCGGGAACGAAAACTACCAAAAGTCATAGGGCTCCCCCGGCGCCACACCGCATCGAGTCTGTTTTCCACGAAAAGTGCGTATTTCGAAATTTTACTTTTCTTCCAAAATCTCCTAAACTACCACGAAAATGGTAGAAATTAGTACTAATATGGAAAGATCCTACCGAGCCCCACGACCGCCCCATATAAAGAAAACCAGTACATTGCCGCCATCTTGGAGAAAATCTCACTGGAAAATGGCGATTTTTCATTGCCGAAACAAAATGGCCGCCCCCGCCGCCGCCATATTGACACGCAAGCTAAAACTCCCCATACGTGAAAATTGACTATATTTCCGAGTCGCCAGCGTAAAAATCCCCCCTCCGAACCCACAAAAAAACAATTGACGATGGCCCGAACAGAGGTCGAAAAATGCCAAATTTCCAGGTGAAATATCTCGGCCGCCATTTTGTTTTTTTAATCAAACCCTTTTTCAGTGTCATTTTTTTAGCTAAATCTACGACCATTTCGAATATCGTACTCGTAAAGTGAATAATGTAGAAACTAAAAAAATTATCTCGCCGCCATTTTGTTTTTTAGCTGTACCGATATGGTACTTCAACTCGAATTAAAAAAATATTATAAGTCTCCATACATGAAAACGTCATTTTCCCCCTCTTTCTACCCGAAAAAAGCATGGAGTGAGTCAGTGAGTCAGTGAGTGGTAATTAAGCTTTATATATTATAGACTAGCTTTCGCTTGGTTGCCCCGGGCTGCGAGCAGCCCGGGGAGGTCACGAGTAGCTGGTGGAATCGGGGCGGTGGGGTTTCAAGTCCGCCTCGTGTTATGTCGGGTTTACAGTTTTAAATAGCGTAGAAAAGGTCAGTAAGTTCTATCTTCAAATAAAAGGTGTTAAAGGACACAAAGCACCATACATCAAAGAAAAAGTGTTGCCAGTTGACACTCAATAGAAAAAGAAATATTCAGTTGAAAAACGCAAGCAAAACTTAAAATAAATTTTGTACAGATACTTAAAATATTTTTTGTCTTTTAGTCTCTCATTGTTATTTATAAGTAAATTACTGTATAGTATTAAAAAACAATCGAACATATATTTCCATCAGTGTTACTATCATTAATTAATCAATTAAACGTCACGAAATAGTTTTTATTGTATTTGCATTATAACATTACATTATTTATGTAAGATTTATTTATTATATGAAAAGGGAACCGATGTCGTGGCCAGATATTAAATCGATTCACAATGCGGTGGGGTTTTAAGTCCGCCTTCGTTTCAGAATAGAAGCTGATTTCGATTTTTTTGTTATGTTTGTTTTATAGTTTGAAATCGCCTACAAAAAGTTAGTAAGTTCTGTCTTAAAATGAAAGGTGTTAAGCACCATACATCAAAGAAAAAGGGTTGCCAGTTTACGCTTAACAGAAAAAGAAATATTTAGTCAAAAAACGCAAGCAAAACTCCAAATAAATTATAGTCTCTCACTATAAAGATCCCGAATTGTCAAGTCCATCGAAATCAAAATTGAAATTAAAATGGTCACGATCATCTTTTAAACATTATAAACCAAATGTTACCATCAACAAAAGCGATTCGTTTCTGGCACTTCGCCGGCCGCTGCCGCGGCACGCTCGCTACGCTCGCTCGGCTCGTGCGTTGTTTTTCATACACTAACCTAACCTAACCCATATGTCATTATAAACCTATACAAGTTTTTGTTGCCTTTCTTATTGTAAAGTTCTTGAGCATAAACGAGTCGCTTATGGAATCAGAGCAGTGGGATTTTAGGTCCGCCTCTTGTTATGTTTATAGTTCGAAATTGTCTAGAAAAAGTTAGTGAGTTCTATCTTCAAATGAATTATATTTAAGTACACAAAGCACCATACGTCAAAGAAAAAGGGTTGTCGGTTTACACTAAATAGAAAAAGAAATATTCAGTCGAAAAACGCAAGCAAAACTAAAATAAAATTTGGAATAGATCGGCTTGTAGTCATTTATTCTCTTATTCTTATTCAAAAGTAAGTTAATATTTAGTTAATACAGATACAGATATTGGAGTTTTAAGACCGCCTCTTGTTATGTTGGGTTTACAGTATAAAATTGCCTAGAAAAAGTTAGTAAGTTCTATCTTGAAATAAAAGATCTTTAAGAACGCAAAACATCATACATAAAAAAAGGTTGCCAGTTTACACGCAATATAAAAAGAAATATTCAGTTGAAAAACGTAAGAAAAACTTAAAATAAATGTTGTATAAATCACCTTGTATTATTTTATTCTTATTCAATAGAAATTTCCTAAAAATCACAGTAACAAAAAACAACAGTTTTTTATCATCCGGCAACACTTCAACTGAATACATTTTTTTTCTGTAAGTAATTTGAAAAATTTTACCAATAACGCCAAAATCAGCTCTATGAAGTAAAAACCGTGAAAAATATATACATTTTCTAAATAAAATGGTCGCTGTCTTAGTCGCCATCTTGAATTTTAAAATTTCAGCCTCAGTCTGAAATAGCACACTTATAAGCACATTTTGTCACAGTTCCTTAACCGATTGACCAGGTCTCCATTTATTATGGCTCGCTTCACTCACTTTTTCTTTTTGTTTTTTTCGCAGTTCTAATCTAACCGATTGACCAGTCTCTATTGATGGTGTCCTTTATGGCTCGCTTCGCTCGCATTTTACTTTAGTCACAGTTCTAACCCTACCAATTAACCAAATCTCTCTTAACAGTTACTCCTTATGGCTCGCTTCGCTCGCTTTTTGTTTTAGACACAGTGCTAACATAATCGATTGATCAGGTCTCTCTTAATGGTCTAGCATTATGGCTCGCTTCGCTCGCTTAAGCAATTGACCAGGTCTCCATTTATTATGGCTCGCTTCGCTCGCTTTTTATTTTATTGAAAGTTCTAATCTAACTGGTTGACCAGGCCTCTATTGATGGTATTCTTTATGGCTCGCTTCACTCGCATTTTATTTTAGTTACAGTACTAACCTTATCAATTAACCAAATCTCTCTTAGTGGTTACTCATTATGGCTCGCTTCGCTCGCTTTTTGTTTTAGTCACAGTGCTAACATAACCGTTTTGTTTTATTCACAGTTCTATTCTAAATGATTGATCAGATTTCTATTGATGGTGTTCTTTATGGCTCGCTTCGCTCGCTCTTTATTTTGGTCACAGTCCCTTAAACGATTGACCAGGTCTCCTTAATTATGCCTCGCTTCGCTCGCTTTTTGTTTTATTCACAGTTCTAATGTAACTGATTGATCAGATTTCTATTGGTGGTGTTCTTTATGGCTCGCTTCGCTCGCATTTTATTTTAGTCACAGTTCTTACCTTACCAATTAATCAAATCTTCCTAAAGGTCACTCTTTATGGCTCGCTTCGCTCGCTTTTTGTTTTAGTCACAGTTCTAATCTAACCGAATGATAATGTTTCGCTCGCTTTATTTTTCTGGCGAAAATATTTGAATATTTTTCTCACCACGTAAAGATAGAGTGAAGATACACAAACGGTCTATATATGCAAAGCTTCCGAGTCGCCAGCTCAGTCAGAATCATTCTGAAATTAATATGGTGACTACTATTAGTGTTGTTAGTCGATCACTCAAATTATTCCATCAATTATGTTATAAATGCAACAGTAAAAATTTTGTTAAACAGTGAGATCATTGTAAAAGGATATTCATAAAGACATACATGAAAATTTCCTAAAAATCTCGGTATCAAAAAATTTACAGTTTTTTTTCATCTGGCAACACTTCAACTGAATACATATTTTTGTTAAAAGTATTCTTAAAAATGTTACCAAGGACGCCAAAATCAACTCTGTAAAGTGAAAGTCATGAAAAATGTTCAATTTTCCTGATAAAATGGTCGCTGTTTAAGCCGCCATCTTGAATTTTGAAATTTCAACCTCAGACCAATGTAGCCCATTTATTGGCGCATCCAACGCAGTTTCTTTTATTTTCCTAGCGGCGATAATGACTGCGCTAGAGTCCAAAACGTGAATAGTGGGCATTGAACTTTCAAACAGCCGTAGCTGCCGGTGTTGCCAGATGTAGGCGATAAAAATAGTCAAATGTCGTTTTGGGATGTGGCCTCCATCGACGGATGCCAATTTTCGAGTTCTAAAATTGTTCCTTTGACAGTTACAGTTTTTGGGGTAAATCTCAAAAAATACCCTAAAATCGGGTAAAATTTTTTCTTCATATGAAAGAGTTTGAAGAGACACATAATTGCCCCATACATGCCAAACACCTGCGGGTTTGCCAAGTCGGTCAAAATCGAGGTTGAATTTCAAACGTTGTTTGCTCTCAGTGTTGCCAGTCGATCGGTCTATTTTTTCCATCGGGTATCTTGAAAAGTTAAAATTAAAATATTTGCATCAAAAAAAATCCATAATTCGACAAAAAGTGTTTCCTCAAAAATCTCATAAAATATCAAAAATTTTCGAGATTTTTTTTCACCAGGCAACACTATAGTTACTTGCCTAAAAAATGTTTCCCCGGAAGTACTCTGACAAATGTCGCCAAGTGCGTCAAAATCGGCTCGACGTGGTGACGATACCCATTTTTTCGGATAAAATGGCCGCTGGTTTGGCCGCCATCTTGAATTTTGAAAATCCGGCTCCGTACCGGTATGGCCAACTCGATAACGCATCCGATGCAGTTTTTACCATTTTCTTAGTGGTAATACCGACTGCGCTAGAGTCGACAAAGTAAAAAATGGGCAAAATTTTTCAAATCGCCGCTCCTACCAGGGTTGCCAGGTGACGGCGATGAAAATGGCCAAATGTCATTTTGGGGAGTGCCCTCCGTCGAGGAAATTCATTTTTGAAATTCCCAAACGGCTCCTTCTACTTTTCACCTTTTTGGGGTAAATCTCCGAAATTACCCTAAAATCGGGGAAAATTTTCACCTCATACCCAAGAGCCGGTGGAGACTAACGACCGGTCCTTACCAAGCGAAGAGCTACAATGTTGCCATGTAGGCTAAAAGTGCGTTTGAATTTTTCGAAAAAGTGAAAAAATCACAAAATGGCCGCTGCCGGCGCCGCCATATTGATTTTGCCGAGTTTCACAATTTTCCCATAGTCACGACTATATTTAGCGCGGCACCTCATTCACAGATTTTCTCCGCTGGCCACCCAGGTTCCCAAACAATTCGGGTTATGAGGGCATGTCGAAAAACACGTTTTCTACCGTGGAGCCCAGGGTTGTCAGCTCGCGGGAACGAAAACTACCAAAAGTCATAGGGCTCCCCCGGCGCCACACCGCATCGAGTCTGTTTTCCACGAAAAGTGCGTATTTCGAAATTTTACTTTTCTTCCAAAATCTCCTAAACTACCACGAAAATGGTAGAAATTAGTACTAATATGGAAAGATCCTACCGAGCCCCACGACCGCCCCATATAAAGAAAACCAGTACATTGCCGCCATCTTGGAGAAAATCTCACTGGAAAATGGCGATTTTTCATTGCCGAAACAAAATGGCCGCCCCCGCCGCCGCCATATTGACACGCAAGCTAAAACTCCCCATACGTGAAAATTGACTATATTTCCGAGTCGCCAGCGTAAAAATCCCCCCTCCGAACCCACAAAAAAACAATTGACGATGGCCCGAACAGAGGTCGAAAAATGCCAAATTTCCAGGTGAAATATCTCGGCCGCCATTTTGTTTTTTTAATCAAACCCTTTTTCAGTGTCATTTTTTTAGCTAAATCTACGACCATTTCGAATATCGTACTCGTAAAGTGAATAATGTAGAAACTAAAAAAATTATCTCGCCGCCATTTTGTTTTTTAGCTGTACCGATATGGTACTTCAACTCGAATTAAAAAAATATTATAAGTCTCCATACATGAAAACGTCATTTTCCCCCTCTTTCTACCCGAAAAAAGCATGGAGTGAGTCAGTGAGTCAGTGAGTGGTAATTAAGCTTTATATATTATAGATATCAATTTATTAAAAGGAAAGGTTTTTAATGAAAAGTAACGGCATAAAAATACTGCGAAATAAATATGATGCTCAACAATAAACTCGACAACGGCACCATTTTGTCAGATTTTTTAAATATCCTCTGAAATCTTGTTGATGATGATTCTTATAAAAAAGAAAAATGAGAGGAAAATAATAACAAGAAGACTTACTTTCACCGGTTTGTTTGTTTGCTAATGCATGCATGTTATGTATAAACTATCTAAAACATCGACAGTAGGTAAGTACTAAATATTCTCAGACTGCTTACAGTATCTTACAAAAGTGCACACGATGCTTTAGATCATATGTTATAAATAATAGGAGACTTGGCTTGGGAGCAGCCACAATTAATTGCAAGACGGAAGTGAACGTTATCCACAGATATATTTCATATGTTGAAACTGCAGCAACTGGCGGGTAGGAAGTGGATACTGACATTTCTTATTGAAATATTGCATCCAACTAAACCAACTTCAGATTAAAATAGACAAATACTTGTCATGACTTACAAAACAAGTTTATAACTTTGAAAAAGTATAAATGCTACAGCTTCATTTGACATATAAGACGTTTCATATCTAGCAATCTATATTTTTGTAGTCACTGCTTGTTTGGAACAGTCCATACAGATGATGAAATCGATTATTAAAGTCCAGAGCAAGACCACGGCATCCACTTATGTAATTAAATTTATAAACTTGAGCTATTTGAAACTAATATCTAACATTCTGCGGTTAATACACTATCTTCGCTTCATCGAGTCAGTTAACTGGTAGATTGCGTTTCAAAGTAATAGAGCAATTAAAGTGTGCGTCGTTCCCGCTCAGAGCGCCCGCTGCGCTCGCAGCGATAGTGCAACAAATGGGCCGATTTACAGCCAGTATATCTCCGGCTGATATCGTCGGTGATTGCAACAACTCGCCCGGGAGTCCGCCGTTTGTATTCGGTGTGGGTTGGAGGCAAACTAACGCTCACGCGAATATTAGAACCGCTTTGCACATTTCTGTGGCTCGAGCTTTATTGCTGTTGCTATAACGATTATAAATGCTGACATTGCCAATAGCAATCGTGGGCTACCGAATCACATTACAATATTAATATAAAATTTAGAATTCTAAGTATGGGCTACCATAAAATGCGGAATTTCACAATCAATTTTAAAGTTAAGTGACGAAATAGAAACTTGATCGAACGATTTTAATAGTTTAGAATAACCTGGAACTTTCGGGTGTTGTTGAACAATTTCAGACTGTTTGTACATTGAAAAACTCTAGTTCACAAATTGAATATAAATGAATAATCTGTAAAATAAGCAATTAAATTTTTAAAAATTATTCAAAATAACAATTAAGCAATAAAATATATAATATAAAAAATATATATTCTTAATGCTTTAAAATCCACTTTGTCTCTGGTACTCTGTGATAGGATTAGTACCCACGACTTTTCGAAATCCAGGCCACTGCCTCGAAGTTCTGACGAATTTTTAAAGCATTTGTTACTTTTTCGCTACTACAGAGCGAATTTTCATAATTATTTAGGCAATCCACTCACAGGAATAAATATTTTTACAAATATTTGAAACTTACGACAAAGATGAAAATTTGTGATAACTATTGTATTTGATCAATTTGGCATACACAATGAAAAAGAAGAAGTGCTTAAAAAATTCGTCAGTCCTGTAAGGTTTTGGGTAGCTCGGAGTGCTAGGTCGGAACACCTCCTCGAGTGCCTGTTTCCATAGTTACGGGCTAGTGCACCCCGGGCATATGGAGACAAGCAAGAGTCCGAAGAGGGCTCGGCTGACATCTCGGACGCATTCCAAGTAGCGGCAGCCGGGCACTATGCGGAAGAGTGAGGTGTTATAACCCGCGAGGATCACCTGAGGGGGTTTGTGACTAAGGGGGAGATAAGATCTGTCCTAGGTCACGACTTTGGGGTCCTCTAAAGGACTTTTTGAGGGAAGGCTCCAGGCCAGCCATTGCTGGGTAGCGGCGGCGCGGTTTAAGCTGGGCGTGCGTCTCGGAATTTAGCCGAGTAGCGGCCGTGCTAGCGAGGGCGATGGGCCGCAGTATTGCATTTTTCAAGGTAACCACTGTAACCCTTCTTGTTAGAGAGAATGGGGGGGGGCTTTCCTTCGATGGACGGTCCTGGGTAGAGTAAATCACGAGAAAAAAGCGCTAGTCGTGGGTGAGAGGATGAATGGCAGCCAGTAGGGCTGTCGCTACACGGTGTCTGGAGGCGGGGATCGGCCGACCCCGCCTTCACAACCCTAGACTTGCTCAAACATTAAGTCACTGTTTGAGTGGACCTTATTTGTTATGTTTCTCGTATGATTAATTTATGGGAGATAAATTTGGTAATATAAAAAACTGGTGTTGTGAGGAGACCCAATTTGGCGGAGGATTTGGTGGAGTTCCAAAACAGATTAGGAAACCAATCTCATGGTTAAGAATAAGAGAGACTTACAGACTTTTCTCGTCTTGACTGTGATAAGGGACAGGACAGAGTACCTCGGCATGAAAAATGCACATTTGTGTTTTAAACTGGGAGTTGGAGGAGAAGGTTGAGGAACTCGAGGCTCCGAAGAGCGGTTTGAATGCGTGGGTACAGTATGAGACCCACAAGACTTGCTGGAACGTAGGGGTCCAATGTGTGATGAGGAAAAACTGCTCAAATGCGTGGGTAAAACATGAGTCTCAAAGGGGCTGTGATGTTGGAGTCGGAAGAAGAGGTTAAAGGACGATGGATGCTGGTTGCCAGACGGAGTCCTCTGAGCCTAAAATTTGGGATGTACTGGAAAGGGAAGGTGATGGGGATTTGTGCAATTTTGTTTAAATAAAATATTTCACCTTGAAATTGAAAAAAATAAATAAATAATATCAACTCTCTTTATTGCTGATACCAGATTCATTTTAGTTATATCAACACTGAGATGTTTCTTGAAAAATACGTTATCTCCCCCCTTCCTCCATCGCGCCCTAAATACGTGCCTGTTTGGCTGAGAATGTTCCACAACTTGTTACGATCGTAATTTTTTCAAGATTGTTAAAGCAAACAAATAATTCTTAGGTAGAATAAAATCTTACAAAGTATTTGCTCGTTCATTATTCCAAATAACCGACGTCTATTTACAATTTTACGTTTAGTACACACAAAAATCGGTTGCGGTTCCACGCGACATGTTTCACGTCAAACGTAATAACCGACGCCCTTCGGAAAATCGGTCGTATTTATATTCCAGTGGAACTTGAACAGTCGTAGATTTATCCTTGCGAGTAAAATGTTTATTATTTGTGCGTACGAGTCGCTCGCTACGTAATAAGGGGGGTATTTCGGCAGTAAATCATCGCGTGTGTTAACGCGCGAAGTAAATCACCTAGTAACGACCTCACCTGGAGTCGGAGTCTTAGCGGATACTGGCCTGGGCACGGTCAGTAGGTCAACTAACAATGAAATAGGTATTTATAACTATTATCAATAAATTATTGTTGCCTAATTATGTTAATAGTTTGTAGAACTGAAGATTGATCATTATCAGCATATTCAGTACGATATCGACCATCGCCGGCCCACATTTTACACTATGCTATGGAAATTTAGACTTCTATAGGATCGGGTTGACGACTAATTTTTGTTTAATTGTCCGTCAGGATCATTGAAGAATGATAAATACGTATTTTTTTATATTTTGTTAAATTAATAAATTACGACGATACATTGACTTGAAATATCGCATGACGTCACATTATGGTACATTTTCTACCAAACTGTGACGTAGCGAGCCCCACTCCTCAACTTTAATGCCTATTTATTATCTGAGCCATTTCTTGTTTAAATTGAAGCAAAAAAAATATCTACCTAATATTTTTCTATTATCTGACTGATGGACTTAATAGAATTTCTTTTTTACCCAGTTGTCATCTCTATTGTTAAGGTTGATGTTTGCATGGATGTGACATTGCTTGGAGTTCTGTTAAATCCAGGCGTGCGCGCTCTGCTCGGCGGACGACAGGTGGACAACACTACATGTAGCCAGCGGTACCACATCTCATTCCGCTATTATGTGAATTTAAGTGGTCTCCACAGTTTTCAACAGTAGGTCACGTCAATAGCGCGAGTAGAAAACTAATTACGACACGATAGCATTCATTTCAAAATTGAATCAATATAATATATAATTTCGGACACACGAGTGATTCGAATTCGGGTCTGGATTTTACAGAATCGCGGGGCAGACCAGCCTTTGCTACAGTTGCTAAACTCCCGCAACCACTGGCGCCACTATGGAAATGTAAGGAAATACTGAACATTGACGTGAACATGTTGGTGAAAGAAACTATAAGATGACTAAGGAATGTTAATTTATTATAATAAGGTACATATTTTTTTATGGTGACTTCATACCACCATACTCGTGCACTATGTCGACAAAAGCCGTTCCACCGAACGCTACTGTATTGCGAGATAGAATCGTTTTAATGGGTTCATTATTTAGAGAAAAATGAAATAAGACGCTCCGTCATCATCTTCGGAGGGAAGAAAAATGTTTAGAGAACAAATAATTTAGGGAGTTGTAAGGAGCAATTAAATAAACATCAATCAAAGGAATAAATATAATATTAAAAAAAATACTCTTCAAAGCAAATTAGCTTAATGAACTAAAATGTAAACTAAAAACGGTCATTCATTTATGTCCTACTTATTTTTATACATTTTATTTAAGAGTAGATAACTAGTTTTAATTAAAATATGTACTGTTTCATTAGCTGTGCGTACCGTGAGCTATTTACATTATACAAATTATACATTGCGTTTTTGTGGTCATACGCTATTCTTAAACATTTAATTGATCACGCGTTGTTTTAAGAAACAAGTTTTATTGTAATTTTACATTTTGTGCGTTTTATTGTCGAGGTCGAGGTTATTCATAATTTAGTTTTACAATTTGTTACAGAGACTCACATAATAAAAAATCATGTTAAGAGCGAGTAAAATGTTGTGATAAAATTTCTTTGATGTAAAACTGGTGCTAATAAAAATCATAAATTAATAGGCTGAATTTCACTCACTGTTCACACTGCTTACACTGGGAGTATATAAAATTTAAAAGTTCCATATGCTCCCACAGGGGAGCTACATTAATTAGTAATTGGTTTGTACACAGACCAAATTCTCACTAATTGATACTTCGCTTTTGGCGACATTACGTGACCACAGTGTTAGTAATATCACGAATAAGTCTCAATATCCAAAAAGCATTTGCCTTGTACTGAAATAACAGATGCAGCATTTTCGCCCTAATTCAAAATATCAGTAATGATTAAAAAACACAGTGTTTTTGGTCCATTCAAATATTCATATCAAACCGCAAACAATTATGGCTGACCCTGTACCTTTCATTTTTGTTGAACAAAAGCCTGTGGAATAACAGCACATGGAAACGGGCCGTTTGTTTAACCTTATGATATGACGAGGGAACGCGCCTGGAATTTTAATTGAAGACCTCTAACTGTATCTGCAAACTTTGTCTATATAATTGCCAAAGGAAGCCTTTATTACAGACGAATTTATTTAGTTGGAATTCAATACGTTCCTTACTAATCTAATTATTTCTCCTTTACCTACTGTTTTACGAGGAAGAAGGATAAGACAAAGTTGATTTATTTTGCAAGAAAACTTTTGTACCTTTGAAAAAATAACAAAGTAATAAATGTAATGTACATTTAAGAAGTTGAAACAACTATAAAGTAGTAAATAGAATTAGATATCATATCGTAATTGAAATGGACAAATGTAGGATGTGTTAGCATATTGATAAACATTATACAACTTAAGAGTTTTTGTTCAGTTGAACGCGCTAATCTCAACAAGTGTTGTGTTGAAAGGTCCATTTGTTAAGAACGCCTAATCAACATCACTCAATGACTAATAGAAGTGAAGCAGCAAATAAAACCACGCGGGCGAATTTATGGATATTATTTACATAATGTGTCGTGTAATTTGACGCAAATAAAGAATATACCTAGCTATTTATTCGTAGGATCCAGACTATTCAGAAAACTATTTATTTTATCAGTTTTCATAAGGGCGAGCAAAAAAATCACGCTTGCTGTATGAGCCCCGTTAAACCGTTAAATATTTATATTTATATTATATTATAGTAGCAACAAAAATACAGTATCTGTGAAGAATTCACCTGTGTAACTATCACAGATCATGAAGTACACAGGGCCTGGTGAAAGCAAAAAAATCACGTTTGTTGTATGGGAGCACCCTTAAATATTTATTATATTCTAGTTTTAGTTCTATTTTATTCTCGTCTTACACATGAGCATTTGAGAGCTATTGTAAGAATAGCAACTACAAAAATGACGGCCAACATACAAGAAATAGTCTCTCAAATCCCAAATGCAACCTCAAACATCACACTGAAAGAATCATGTTCAATTTTGACCTCAATATTTACTAATGCATTTAGTGGCAGACATATTTATATGTTATTAAGTCTTAAAATAAAGTCAGGATAAAAATTGCGAGGCTGATAAATATTTTCAAAAAGTTATCCCTATGGGATTCTTACCCTACAACGACAGTTTGCTACACTACCCCAATGTGAAAATTTCTTTCAATCACGCCGAAACTACTGAACGGATTTTGATGAAATTTGTTAGACAGATAGGGTATTAGCTGACTTAGGTAATAGGATATCCCACTAAATATTTCTCTAGGGACCACGCGGGCGAAACCGCTAGCGAAAACTAGTTTTATCAGAAAAAAATAAAAATAAGCTTTAATTTTAATGCATCCATTTTTAAAGTACCTTCACAATTATATTAAGTTTGACAGCGGTTATAACCTCAAAACATAATTTTCAAATTAAGAATCTCCCCTGGCCTCCAAATGCAAATATGCTTAGATATTATTCCATTTTAAACAAAAACAAATTTAAATTGTCACTAATGGTAGATTGGTAGACCTTTAAAAAAATCATGTGACAGGTCAATCAATGTCTGGAAAGTAGACATGATTATTTGTATAAAATCAATTAATTGTTAGTACTTTGTAGTCTTCATTCGGTGTACGAAATAAATTCCGTATGTTTTTTACAATTTTAATAGCATTTTAATTTTGCTCTGGGATATGACCAATTATTCGTGGGCTATATCGATAATATCGGGCTTCTAAGGTAAACTATCACAAGTGCGGCCCGCCTTCAGTTTATTTTGCCACCTTGTTGCCGACCGCTGATCTAAGTTGATGTATGAAAATGAACGATATCAAGCGCCAATTGTGTTTGTTACAAGAAAACTGAGATCACAAAACTCACTGCTCGTTCTGCTCATCAGCCAAAAGAATTCATGAACCAGTGATACAAAAGTAAAAGTACTTTAATTTTTTTTTCATAAATTATATAAAAGCTGACTCCGCTAGCGGTCCCGCCCGGGTCGTCCTGTATTTAACATTATATGAACCTTTCTCTTAATCACTCTGTATATTGATGAAAACTGCAATAGGATCACAGACAATAGGAAGAGACTTAGGTACTATCTTTACATATATAGATGACATTTAAATTAAAAAAAAATAAAAGTAAAACAACTAAAAACGTTGGCAACATGCAATGCGGTACACGATTATTCATGTCTATGAATAGGCTGTAGGCTTTCATCATGAATTTCATTTGCAATCCACCAAACAATTCATATGATTTAAAAACGATAAAGAAGCGCTTGAAAACTGAACACTGAAGATTAATTGCAACCTCTCATTGATTATATAGATCGTATTTTCATTGGCAAATTTAATTTTCAGTTTGGTACCTTCAAATATATGGACTGATACTTGAAACAGGAAACTTGGTAAATATATTCTAAGGAACAGTCAAATTCAGTTCAAAAAAGTCATTAATGGTATAGCGACTCGAATCGTCGATTGCCGGGACACTTCAAGTCGGCTTGATCCACTGGCCCTCCGTAGAGATTTTGCTTGACTGTGCATCTTCTATCGCATCTATTCCGGGGAATGCTCCGAGGAATTGTTCGGACTCATACCTGCCACTACCTTCCGCCATCGTTCCACGCGACAAGAAATCCACGCCCATCATTTGGATGGTTGGAAGTCCTCAACTGTGCGTTTTTTTAGAAGTTTCCTGCCTCGCACAGTCAAACTCTGGAACAGTTTGTCGCCAGCGGTATTTCCGGACCGATACGACCTTCAAACTTTCAAGCGTAGAGCATATTCGTCCCTCAAAGGCCGGCAGCGTGCTTGTAGCTCCTCTGGTGTTGCAGGTGTCCATGGGCGACGGTAATCACTTACCATCAGGTGATCCGTAGGTTCGTCTGCCCCTATCTCATAAAAAAAAATCTTTATGACTAATTAGTGTTTCATAAATAAAATCACAGAGACCGTGGGCTATGTCTTTTTTTTATTAACCTGACTAATCATTTGAAACAGAAATCTATCCACATGTGATGTCCTTCTCCGACGACCTCCGTGTAAATAATACTTCCCATTGTTTCATTTCCCTTTACGCCTTTTGTGTCACATTATGATTCTTATTCCTACCTCGAGACATTCCACGTATCCAACCTAAATCTAATTAAGTTAGTAAAATGAAATTCATTTTTTAATGTTGACTTTAATATCATTAATATAATTGAAAACTCTCAGTATCTATTTTTTACCAGCCTCCTAGTTAGCAAGCAGCACCCGAAACAGTAAACATGGTCTTAATAAATCTATAGACAGCCAATCAATTTCAATCAAGCAGTTGCTTGGACGAGATTGAACGTTTTATTGTTAAAATAGACATCTTGACAATATTGAAAATCCATTTTCGCTAAAGATAACAAGATAATTTAATTTTAAGCGGAAATTCGGAAATTAACCGATGCTAAAATCATCTTGCTTTTGCGTTGTGTTAAAATAGATCCCAGTGCCAACTGGTAGCACCTTTACTTTGATTATTATATTTTTGATAGTAAATCATGAAATTACCCAAACGAGGTTTTTAGTCTACCAGAAAATAAATATTCCACCAGATTTCCTTTTTTTACTTAAATCTAAAAATAGTTTAAAGGATAATTTTCGGTATTATTTTTGTGAATAATACTAATACTAATTCAAATATTAGTATTAGTATTAGCTCGGTGGCGTAGTGGATAAGCGCCGCGGCCCGCGATCGTAGTCGTTAAGCAACTTTCGCAAGGGTCGGTCACGGGATGGGTGACCAAAAAATTATTATTTCGAGCTACTCCGTGCTTCGGAAGGCACGTTAAGCCGTTGGTCCCGGCTGCATTTGCAGTCGTCAATACCCTCCAATCCGCATTGGGCCAGCGTGAAGGGTCATGGCCCAGTCTCCTTAACCATCCATAAGGAAGGCCTGAGCCCCTGCAGTGGGGACGTAAAAGGGCTGGTGATGATGATGATGATGATGAATTCAAATAACATTTATAATAATTGAAGGTATGCCGTTTATATAAAGAATTATGAAAGTGATGTTCATCTTCTACTGACACAGAAGAAGTCTCTCAATTGGTGTTATTCTTATAATTTATTTTATTAAAAAAATAGCGTGCCGAAACGGAACATGAAAATGGCAGCCGTCTAGATCGTGATTCCTGCGAGATAATCAAATAACAGTAAGAGGGAATTTTGTTTAAAATAATGACGACACTGATATACAAATGCGTAGGTAAATGAAGGATTTGTAGTAGAAGGATGAGGTTAAGACGCGTCTTTTGTTACAAAACTCATCATGTTTTAATGTATGTTGATAAACATGTAATGAGAAAGTGTTACCAATATCAAGACAGTGGCAGACGCATGCGAAGGCCATGGTTTTAGGCCCGCGTTTATTTTTGTTTATCCCTAAAGGAATCTGGTGATTATATATCTATTAAAATATTTTCTTAGCCACATCTCAATAATCAACTTATTTAATCCATTCGAAACTTTTATTCAAGTCGCAAACGAGATCGTCATCGGATACAGCTTACTTCTGCTTCGATGCATTCACTACACGTTTGCTTCAACACAGCTTCAGTAATTTCATTCAAAATACCAAGCATTACCTTCGCTTTGATGATTCCATTTTCATATGCTTTCATGAATGAAACTGATAGAGACGACGAAAATAAGAAGGATCACACTTATTTTTTGTTGATTTATTCACAAAACACTCGAGGCAAAATGACGGAAACACTCAAAAACAATATTATATGTGTACACGTTGTGGCGCGTCGTCATTGTCGCTCGCATTTCTAGCATCAAAGTGGTTCCAATACAGTAATGGACTGTCGATAAGGCTTTCATATCTCGTCGAGTGGCACCCCAACAATAACAATATTAAGATATGAGAGCCTTCAAAGCGCCTCCCGCCAGAGATTTAAATACGTAGATGCCGCCAACTAGTCCAGAAGATGGTTCCGATTGTTCACTTGACAAATTTTTATATTTCAATATCAATAAGTGGGTTCCCCCAATGTGATTTCATCTAAGCCTTAATTGTAAAATATATCAGACATTTCTTTTTTATTTAGATTAAGTTATTATTATATCTAGGTATTTATTTATATTTTAACGAGTCTCTAATCCTGAGATTACAAATAAAAAAAATGGAATTGTTCCATTCTGCAGCACTTGAATCTTTTATATATTGGCAATATTTCTTCACAACAAAATTTAACATAATATATTAAGAAAGTAAGTGAAGCATACTTATCTAGCACATTTATACCTACCTGTTACATATTCGGCAACACAATTATTAGGCATGTCGGTGTCCCTTCATTAAGAAGAAGATTACATCTTACAAAACATAATAATATTTTAAACTATTATATTAAAGGAACTTAGATATTCGACACTTTCGGGAGACGAGAATTCGAACCCGAATCTATTCATAAGCCTGGCGACTGCTCTAACAAATCCGAGACCTTAGTGACTGACAAACGTTCACAGGTAGTGAGCCCAATACCTCAATGTTCAGACAGATAGACTACCTGTAGTCGAAAGAAATATATAAAAAAAAATCTTACTAAAAAATAAATTAAGCATTATATTGTTATTAATCATAGAAATCAAAATTGTGCTAATCTTCAGTTTTATATAACCCATGTTAAGTTCGTGAGAATACGATTGAATAACTTCGATAAATAATTAATGTCATATCTATATATTTAAGTCCTCGTCTGGTATGTCGGTAAGCCTGTTCTATTTCCGACGCGCTCACTCAACGAGTGCCGCTGTTTAGAATATTAAGTGTTACGGATTTTCGAAGGCTTCCAAGGTGCAACACTCTCGTCGAAATGAATATTAGAGAATTACCCTCAAGTGACGGCACCCGATAGTAATTTTCGAATAAAATAAAATTTTAGTACTTCTCGTGAAAAATAAGATCTCAGAGATATTCTTAGCATTTTCTTCTGAAATTTTGTAATATTTGCGTAATGTTTTTACTCGATCACGTCGAGGCAAAAAAGGATTTTGATCGGTTGCATTGTAGGTAGGTATACCTGTTGTTGAGTTATCTAGTAGACTGACGGCTGGTTGGGTTATTACATAGACACCTTTGTATTTGTAATATAAATATTTATTTAATGAATTTGTATTGTATCACAATTTATAGAAACGTATGTATAGACATTGAATATATAAACAATTGCTATTGAAAATTATAAATCAAATTTAAAATCATAGACTAAAAAAGTATTTATGTTCACCTGTCCCCTCCTAACTTCGATAGGTACTACTCACAATTAGACAAATAAAACATCAATAAGAGCGTCCTGATCGTCCGCTGGTCTATATGACATATGCAGCGCCGGCCCGTCCGTGTAGACGAACTGGGCGACTTCCCAGGGCGCTCGTGGTAAACATATTATTATGTTTTCTCTAATTATTTGAAATGTTTCAACCACGAAAATACAGTACTTACAAAATACTTAATAGACGTACACTCCAGAGTTTCTTGTGAGTTTCAGTTTTAGTATTTGCTTTTTAAGGGAAAATAAGGTTCTATTTCAAATATAACCTAGAATATACCTTCAATTTAAATTCCTGTCAGTAAAACGAAATACGGTCAGTTCCAGTTGTCTGGAGCGGTATGCGCCTGAAGGAAACCTGAAGTAATTTCGTCACAACCACCCGGGAAACGAGGAAAATATTTAAGATATCTCACTATGTGCACAACGAGTAAAGCCTCACTTGGGTTTTCTATCGCTACGAACCTGAGAAGATAAACAAAAGTAAAAACGCGTTCTCAACTAAAAAAAATACGGAATATCACGACGTTGAGATTTATGTTCATTTTTACTCGGAGTAATTATTTATATACTTAGTTAGGGTTCCGCACCTCGAAAGGCAAAAGCAGAAGCAAATGTGGCCGTGTATTGGCCATGTGCACGACGTCATCCACATCCAGACGCAACTTTGGGAGCTTTGACTCTTTTAAAATTAAACGTAATATTTTTGTCAAAAAATATTACGTTTTATAAATTCAAATAATTACTCACTTCCCAATGTCCGATAGATTTGAATTTTTGCATAGACACGTAAGTTAGATGTCGATACGATATTATGGCGTCAGTAAGCTGAAATGATGATGAAGTGAACTTCATAGTATTAGGGCTCGTTGGGTCCTCTATTAGAACCACAACATATATAAAATTGATTTCGTATGTTTTCACACGCACTATCCATAAATGAAACAAATTTTATGTTGCCACAGGGTGGGATGAGGTCGTGGTCGCGGCATCTTTTCAACAAATTAAACGATGTTATCTCACGCGCTTGTCTTGAAATTTTCCTATCGGCGAACTTTATTAGCGATGTCCAGCTCGTACTGGATTACATATTGATTTCTTATATTTTATCTATAAAACGCGCTATAAAATAATAAAACGCGCACTATCTATAAAAGAAACAACTTTTTTTGGTTTATTTATATATAAAATTAACAGAAAACACACCTTGCAATACCGATGCTATGTCAAAAATATAATAGAATGTAACAAAATGTAATGCTAATGAAATCAGGAGACGAGGAATTACACATATATTATTTTACGCGCTACAAGATTTTCAAGTCAATTACTGTTAGAGAATATTTTTTATTGTAAGTACTTTTACGTTATGAACTTGTCTTGTATAAAATTATTATTTACGTTTTAGTGCTCACAAATAAAAGCTTGTTTTAAAAACTTTTTTATTATTTCTAAATACAGCTAAACTTGACATCTGCATTTGAAATTTCTCAATTTCACTCTTTCCACTGATTTCAATCGTCAAATTTACTTCAATTATAAGTGAATAACTTAACTATATGTTTGCATTCTCGAACACTATTTAAATTGTCGTATTAAAAACTGATTTATTATTAATAACCCACACGATACAAGTGTATTCCCAAATATTGTGAACTGATACACATATCGGGCAATTAAATTCAACCGGCGGGCGATATGTCGTCCAATTAAGTGGCCTCGGTTAAATTCAATGAAAACAATCAACGGTATCCGGACTGGGCTCGTATTCAAAGTTAATAATCAAAATGTCGCGGAATGTTTATTCGGTCCTGCTCATACTTTTGTATTTTCAATGTGTTTGAGAAGGACAAATCATAATAACGTTGATGATATATCAACATTTAGGTTTAAGAGTTACGCGCCTCATTGTAGGTTCTGATGCGCCGCCTCGCATTTGTCAATATTAAAATTGTTTCCGATTTCATACCAAATGCCAATTTCATTTAAACCGCTCATGGTGATATCAAAATGGAGCTTAAGATAATAATACAGAGCTTTTGAAATTGATACTTTAATTTAGGAGGGTCGCCTTTGTCGTGAGGCGATCGCATCGATCGACTTAGATTTGAATACGTTATAACGCGCAGATACCTAGATTATATTTTTAACAGGCTTCAAAAATGGAGGAGGTTCTCAATTCGATCGTATCGTTCTTTTTTGTGTTTGTTACGCGATTACTCTGTCAATTGTGAATCGATTTTCAAAATTCGACAGCTCAATGGGCCGAGGTGGTCCCATTAAATTGTTATAGAAATCAGTATTTTTCTTCTTCAAAAAGTTCGCGGCCTCGGCAAGAAAACAATATCAAATATAAGTAAAAGTAATTTTATTTTTCCATGTTATCTCCACTTAACTCTATGCACTTCTTCCATCTGGTTTTCAACATCTCTATGCCGGTCATAAAAAAAGTTTCTTCAAGGCCTTCAAAAAAGTCATCGCAGCTTTGACCTCCTCATTTGATGAAATTTTTTGACCTCCAAGGTGTTTTTTTAGGTTTGAGAATAAATGAAAGACTGAAGGTGCCAAATCAGGGGAATAGACGAGATGGGGCAGTAATTCAAAGCCACAATCACGAATTTGAGCCATAGATTCAACAGACGTGTGAACGCGTGAATTATCCTTATGGAACAACACTTTCTTGCTGAGTAATCCTGGCCTCTTCTCTTTGATTATTTCGCGCAAGCGACGTAAGAGGGTGCAGTAATAAGCCGAATTGATAGTTCCACCTTTTGCAAGGTCCACCTTGATGACAGCCTTAGCATCCCAAAAAACTGACGCCATCACCTTGCCAGCTGACAAAATTGTTTTGGCTTTTCTTGGAGTCGGTTCATCACGTTTTTTCTACTGCTTGGATTGCTGTTTTGACTCTGGGGTAGTGGTGTACCCAAGTTTCATCCATTGTTACAAATCTGGATAAAAAATCTTGTGGATCAGCCTCAAACATTTCCGAACAGTCGCGAGAAATCGCGAGGCGTATTCGTTTTTGTTCGACTGAAAGTAATTTGGGTATCCACCGCGCAGAAACTTTAGAAAATCCATGTTCATTGAATATGATGTTTTGTGTTCGTTCATACGTTCATTATGTTCGTCAATCTCCGATCTGTCAATATCAGATCACAGATTTTCCTGATGTTTTCTTCAGTCGTAGACGTCATAGGCTGGCCAGAGCGAGAGTCATCTTCAATACTCTCTCGTCCACATTTAAATTCAGCAACCCACTTTTTCACAGTCATATACGACGGAGCAGATTCCCCCAATGTTGTTGACATATCTTCGAGAACCTCTTTTGGAGTTCTAGTTTTTTTTTTAAACAGGTATTTGATGACCGCACGTTACTCAATTTTCTCCATTCGTTAAAAATGCTGCACAAAGGCTCACAAAATTCAGTCTAATTTAAATACAGTTAATACTATTGCGATAGAATTTTACAATTTGACAACCAGAGTAAAATAATTTGCAATCCTGTCATAAGTAATACTAATACATAGGTACATATATATTATTTTATTCGTTTATATTATTTTTCTGATTTTTTAGTGACTTTGGTTATTTGTTTGTACGTCACCTTACCTTTCACGTAAAGTAAAATATACATAATAAAACACATGCAGTAATATATAGGCTATTTACACTATTTATTTACCAAAATGAGTTTTACTGAAGCGGTTAGGAATATTTGAATTTATTTATTTATTAAGCTATCACACCAATAAGCACACTGTAGCTTACACTCGAAATTACTTTATAATAAGGGTTACATATTAAGTGTTCCATCACTTCCAGGCGGGTACCGCTTGCATTAAAAATAATTCTAGACTGCTCTTACGTATAGCACCCACACACCGGGTATTATCCTACATAGAGTGCAAGAGGTGTATAAAGTTTGATATGTCAGTACTAAGGGTACATCAAACATCACTCAGCACGCAGTGCGGACCGCGGACGTCAGGCGCGCGTTGAAGTATGTACAATACGGACATACATATCTACATGGAAGTTGAAAACTTTAAGTATCAATATTGAGAAGAAAGAATATTAAATTTATGGGTTAATTTTGTGTACGTTTGTGGTTATCAGTGGTCTATTAATAACAACATTCGTTTTCGTTTATAATGGTGTTATTAATGTATTAAAGTTTGGATTTCGTTTGTTATTTTTTTTTTATTTGTTTATCTAAATATTTATTCAAAAATAATCGGGAACATGGCAAGCAAGCAAATGAATTTATATTTTAGATAATTTTTATTTATTTATCAATTGAAATGTATATTTTGAATATTATATGTATATATAGTAATAAATTTCACTTTGCGTTGGAACAATTACTATAGTTTATTTTATTTGAACGATGCTGACATCTAGCACTAGTGGGTTCAAACTTCAAAGATTTAATTTGCGTCTACATTATAATAATTTATATAGATACATTACACTGATTACACAAGATCAGGCAACTTCCACACACATGGCAGAGGTATAAGACTTCGGGTATATCTTTTTAATATTAAAAATGAGTGTAAATTCACGCAACGTAAATTGTAAGTGTCAGAAACGCTTCCGTTCACGAATTTCCGTTGGCGAATAAAACAAAAGCTGCATGCACACGATGACAAATGAAAGAGAAACATCACGTGATGTCTATTAATATCCGGAATGTTGCGTAATGTGTATCCATCGCATGTTAACTTACCTAACAAAACTTAATAATGCTAATTTTATAATTGTTTGTATATGTTGCTGGATATTCAAAATTTTCTCAAAATCATTGTTTAATTCTCTTATTTTCTTTTACAAGGCTGTGTGTAACCTTAATAAACATGTTGCTTAGGACTGAGTAGAGCAAACAAATTAGTAACATTTCATGAAATATCTACATATTTTAAAATTAAACTACAATTTATGATAAAATAATTTTGAAGAGGAAAATACATTTTTATAAACGAATTCTTATACGTATTTGGTCAATGTTGCATTCACAATGGTAAAATGAAATTTATCTTAAAGAAAAATGCTAAAAATTCGTCAGTCACAGGCAGCTCCATCTCGGGCACCTAGACAAATTCCCTCTACAAAGCTTTAGAATGTGGTACCTTACCAAAATATAAAATATATATGACTTATACAATTTGTCCCCGGCAACGTCGTGAGCCTAACAAATGAATCAGTGTGGAAGTCGGTCTTATTGTCGAGCTAGCTCTGATACCCCTACACGACCCACGCACGGATGAATTTATACTAAAGACGTGTACACATTCAGAAGCGTTGTATAGTTATAGTGTAAAATATATATTATACTCAGGCATTTTATGCTTATGTTTTATATATAGACACTAGCTTTCCGCCAGCGGTTTTGCCCGCGTGGTCCTGTATAAACCTGCCTTTGAATCATATATATTGATAAAACCGCTTATTTATTAATCTATAAATAATATAAAACCGTTTTATATTATTTATTAATCTATAAATAATATAAAACCGTTTTATATTATTTATAGATTAATCCCTCATTACATGTGAAACTCCTTAACGTGTATCTTGCTTAATAGGTTGTGTTTCCAAGCAGAAATATAACTAGGACGAGAGTAGCATTGACCTTGATATAGGCCGATCTAGGCCGGAGTGCCGCCCTACTGGGTAATAGATCCCCGGATTGTTCTAATGTAATGATTTATAAGCCGTCACTGCCCGCGCACACTGCTGCCCGCAAATGACACGCTGTCATTAGGTCGGTTATTACTCTTCACTATACAGTACATAACAAAGTCGATTTCCGTCTGTCTGTCCCTATGTATGCTGAAATAGCGCCAGCGTGGTCGGGAGAAATGATACTATGTTTCAGGTTGTAGATCTCTCTAATTAACTAAACAATATTCGTCTTATATACTCCTTAAATCTAAGAGGGTATATTAGGATACGTGATATATAACTGCTAAGGAAGCACATTCATCGAACGTGAATTATTTGAATATTAGTGCATTCCGTCGAGATCACGTTTATAACTTGATTCTTAATATTCACGTACTACACCTCCCCTGAAAAGGTTAGGTGTCCCTGCCCTGAAAAGATCCTTCTTAGTTTTAAACTACTATTACACAACTTTTCACGTATCACTATAATTATAATTTAGAAACTTAACAGGAACACACATTTAACATTTATATATACTTCAATTAATTTAAAAAAATCATTCAGCTCACTTCATAAATTTCTATAGCAAAATACATTAAACTACCATATTCTTGTAATTCTCCTATCGTTGCGTCTTGGCGCTCCTCCGTTAGTAAAGAATCCCGATTTTATAAATAACAATTTCAACAGAAAAAAGAAATATTCTTATCATTAGATAAACAATAACAAACTATGAAAGAACATTGAATTTTGAAAATTAACAATTTAAATGAACATTTATGCGCGTACACAACTATTATGCTGACTTTGGAATTAAATCATGTTCAGTACCGCGACCTTGCTGACATAAATAAAATATTACATAACTTATATTTTATCGATTTTGTAATGTTGTAAGTTTTATATAAACATATTTTTGACATTTAATTACTATTAATTACGCAAAACATCAATTTATCAAATATTAAACTATCGATTTCTAAGTAATGCCTATTGCATTTCTATCGTAACTTTCATCTACAAACATTTGTTCGAAATAATTCCCTTTTATATTTATATTTTTACTTTCCAGGAATTGAACAAACTCACCCGAATTATTTTCGGTTTTATTTATTATACATTCATTATAACTTCCTTCACATTTACTGTTATAATAATTTCTATTAATTATTTCTTACGAATATTTAACTATTATGTTTGGTAGGACCACTTTATACTTCTTTATTAGATTCTGCAAATTCGCAAACCATTTCTCATCAATAATCAAGCCTTTAACATTTATATCTCGAGAAAATACCTCAAAATCTTTAATAAATCTTTTCCCTTCGAAAAGCGACGAGGTTTTAATAAACATGGCTGATTTTATTGGCACATAAACACATAGTCCTTTTCTAGACAAAATACATTTTTTATCCTTAATGTCCTTATCAAATAAATCCTTGATGCATATATCTACATAATAATTCGTTTTTTCATTAAATTGTTCTACAGGCGCACATTTCTTGCCTACTTTAAAATTCTCGATTTTACTTTTATTTTTAATTGGTGTTTTCTTAATATCCTCCAAAGAAAAATATTTCTATTTGCTATATCAAAATAGTTCTCATCTATATGAAAAATCTCTTCATCTAACTTTAAGTCTAAACTTCTATCACGCTTGATCAAATTATCTAAGTCTGAAAAGACTTGCATGAAGAGCTGCTCTCTTCAGCTATATAGCGAGTTTCCTCTTCACGTGAAACTCTAAAATCGAAATCTGACCTAGTTAGCTTTCTCGAATCATTTAAATGATTCATATCTTTATTATTCTTTATACCTTGAGAATTATTACTCAATTTAAACACATTATTATAATTATACCAATTACTTTGGCTACTACATAAAATATAATTCTCATCTAACGCTGCTTGTATAGCATCCTTTAAATATTTAAAATTTCTAGCAATTAATATTAAACTAATACGACTATTATTCAGTCCGGCTGAAAAAACATCTAATAGCTAAGTTTTCATTTATAGGATGCAGTATTTTATATTTCGTTTTATCATTTTCCGACTGTGCTAACGTTAACTCGTATAATAATTTATCTATCTCTGAACCATACGCTTTTATAGACCTACTTCCTTGCCTACAATTAATTAATTTTATTTGAATATTGGTTGGACACTTTTTCGGCAGAAGACATCTTTTCATGTCAGTAATCAAACTATCAACGTTATCATAATTAGACTTTAAATAAAACTTTTCGACTAATGACAATCTAGTTTTCAGGACAAAATTTATCAATAATTGTTGCGAATTTTCATCAATAACGCTACTATAGTACTCAATATTATCTATCAAAGATAGTGTAACTTCTTCTTGTCCCGAAATTACAGGTAATAATTCTACAGCCGTAAGCAAGTCAAACCGCTCCATTATTTAAAAATTTACACTTCTACAAACTTACACATTACGTAGCATTTTTATAACAATTATTAAAGTAACGATACGAAATACTTACATTTTTACCTTTGAAATATAATATACGAATAATAATCAATTGCTCTTCAGACACCATTAACACTTCCTATTTTCCTTCTTCTATATCCAAGCTTCACATTTTGGCTTCTTACAGTCTTGAGTATCAGATTCTTCTTACATATTTTTTTCTTCGGTTATCCGCCATTTCTTCTTCGTTATCATTTAATTACTTTTTATATTGCAACCATTTCAGTTTCTTCAATGATTCTTTTAAAAATTTCTTGCATCTTCCTTATATCTCTTTATTTCTCGGAGTAATAATCATTTGCTGTCTATCCCATTATAAGTATGTAGGAAAATAACTTACAGCTTGACCTCCGTCCCATGTCACAACACACACCACTACTTTGTAGCTTCGGACCATCGTGGTCACGGTCGCCATGAAATAGCGCCAGCGTGGTCGGGAGAAATGATACTATGTTTCAGGTTGTAGATCTCTAATTAACTAAACAATATTCGTCTTATATACTACTTAAATCTAAGAGGGGATATTAGGATACGTGATATGTAACTGCTAAGGAAGCACATTCATCGAACGTGAATTATTTGAATATTAGTGCATTCCGTCGAGATCACGTTTATAACTTGATTCTTAATATTCACGTACTACAATGCTTAGATCTTTAAAATTACCCAACGTGGAGCTCGAATGCGCAGTGATTAGTGCGTTCGGTCTACAATTGCTCATGTTAAGCAACTGTCGCGAAAGTCAGTAATTGAATGGGCAACCAAATGTATTTTATCTCGAGCTTCTCTGTGATTTGGAAAGCACGTTAGTCATAGGTCCCAGGTTCCAGTCAGCACTGGCACCTCGTGGTGGGTTAGTTGTTCTGTGTAAATAATGATTGGTTCTCTCTGTGTAAGTAATTCTATCCATAGGGAATATATGTGCCTTAGCAATGCAGACATCTACACGCTTCACGATGATGATATATTTATATAAGTAGATATAATAATAAGTGGCGAACTAACCTCATCGGAGGTTCGGAACCGCAATAGGCCCGGATCCAACCAGAGCAAAAATATTTATTTATAACGCCCCCCCCACCACCCCTTCCTACATACTCTGTTGCCCTCTATGGTTCGAGCATTGTTAATGGCAACATTATAGACATCGAACATAGAATTCAAAATGTCATTATTTCCTAAAAAAGAAAAATAAATCTTTTATGGTACCGCAGCAAAAGCTATACAGCCTTTGATCCGTTTTAAAAGGAGGACCCTCAATATTAGTTCTTTTGTTGAGATAATGATGTAAGCATATGTTGAATATGAGATATCTCTATAAGAGCGTGATTGTGGATTTAAAAAGAATATATATTTATTCTATGATAAATATATTATATATAAACTAATGCGGTGCGGCTGGATCAAGGGAATTTGCTGTTACTACCGTGTGAAGTTTACGACTCACTAAACTTGTACGTCACAGGCTTCAGTTATTGTATTATTATTATAAATTTATTCTTGTGTTATTAAAATATAAAATGTTAATATCTCTGTGAAATACTAAATTATTTAATTTGTGTCTGCAAATTTGTTTTGTTTCAACTCGACGGTAAAAATAATACATTCATTATTATATCTTAGTCTCGGCACAAGGTTACCCGACAGGATTCACGAAGCAATGGTGTAATTCAATCTCACGTATTACTCGTACGTAACACGTGAAATTGAATATATGTCCACTAAATATAGGTTACTTGTAAAACACCAGCAGCCTCGTACCATTAAACAACTAACATTATTTACAACAACTCTTCCTGTGACTAGAAAATTCGTTACATTTTTCTTTCATACAATTTTTTTTCTAATTTAATTTACTACTGAAATGTCCATAACTCTACCCACATACAGTATATATTGGGTTGGCACAAAAGTAATGAGACACACTAGAAAAATCTATAACATTTCCTTTTTAAAATCAATTTTTTCGATAATATTCTAGAATGTTGTAGAACATTCTAGGTACTTCTGGTGTAGGGTATATAAAGCCGCGCTCGCGATTTGTTTAGTCAGTTTGAAGAAAAATGGACGAGCGACAAGTTCGAACACTATACTTATACGAGTACTTGTTAGGTCACAGTGCGCGGGCTGCGGCTGACAATATCAACAATTCATTAGGCGCTGGAAGTACAAGCCATGCGACGGTATCCCGATGGTTTGACCGTTTTAAATCAGGAGACAGGAGCCTTGAAAGTCAGCCACGCTCAGGGCGACCACCCGCAGTGAATGATGACGATTTGCGCCGCGAACTGCAGTTGAATCCGGATGCTACCACTCGTGAATTAGCGGAAGCACTTAAATGCAGTCACCACGCCGTGGAACACCATCTGCATGAGCTTGGTTATCGAAAAGTTTTGGCTCGGTGGGTACCGCACATCCTTACAGACGCCAGTCGTGCAGTCCGTCCGCTATCTGTCAGTCACTTTTGATGCGTCCCCGACGTAAAGAGTTTTTGTCAGATCTGGTTACTGGAGATGAATCATGGATTTATTACGAGAACGATACACGTCGTGCTTTTTGGCTGCCTCGAGAAGAAACGCCACCAACTCAACCGAAGCCGAGTCAAAAGAACCGCCGAAAAATTCTGCTTTGCTGTTTCTGGGATGCGCAATGAACTGTTTTATGAGCTATTACACAATGAAACTATAAACGCTGACAAATATTCAACCCAGCTTACCAAATTATCTGCCGCTATCAAGAAAAAACGACGAAGACGAGTCAATGTAGTTTTACTGCACGATAACGCTCGACCTCACGTCGCATCTGTGGTTCGCCGGCAGTTGGAGAACTTGGGCTGGGAGACGATACCCCACCCACCTTATTCCCCAGACCTCGCCCCATCAGACTATCATTTGTTTAGAGCCCTGAAACAGCATTTGCGGGGTAAACAATTTAATGATTTCTCTGACGTAGAGGCGGAGTTGAACAACTTTTTCGAGGCACAGCCATCAGAGTTCTGGGCAAAAGGCATCCAAACTTTGCCGGATCGTTGGCAAGAAGTCTTAGATACTAATGGTAATTACATCATTGACTAAACTTTTTTTATTGTAATAATAATAAAATAAATCATTATTATTATTATTAGAATTATAGATTTTTTATTAACATAAGAATATATTGCAATAGCGCCGAAGTAGCCGGAACTCATCAAAAACAAGGTAGTACATGGTAGCTATCCCGTGAAAAACATTCTTATCTAATCAAGTTCCTTCTTCGAGGTCAATTCTATCACTGTATCACATTTTATCAAAATGGTTTATATGTAAAAGCATGACAGACAGATGAAATTAATTTCACATTTTTAATGTAATATTAGTAGGGAAATGAAAACAGATATGTGTGCATATTACGATCACTAATCAACGAATTCGTTTCGAAACGACGATTGGCGCACCGACGGACGTTATCCTAAATTCCGTCCAAGTTAGGTGCTTGAGAGAAAAGGAATTCCAATTCGTAAACTTTAATGGATAGGGATTAATTAATTTCACGCATTGAAATCCAGTTACTTATATATTCATCTATAAATTTGTTAATCTGGAGAATCAATAAATTTGTTATATCTTTCCAGTGAGACTATTAGAAAGAATATTAATTAAGAAAACAATCTATACAGTCGTAACTTGGAATAATTGCTTTTTAATTAAAGTTTCCAAAATCAGATTTCAGGTAACGATCCGGACGGCGACCGTCCGGCCGGCTGTCGCCGTGTTCCGATCGTAACAAACTTTTAACTTATTAACATAAAGGTGCTCACAATTAAGGTGTCACCGGTTGAGTTTCATTTCAAATGCCTTTAAAAGTTATCGTATGTAGTTGATAATTTTGCATTAACATTACTGTATTGATTTATTTATCTACCAGTAGAAAAATAAAACAGAAATAATTAAAACTTATTTTCAAAAGTCATAATAATTCTTTCGGCTATTCAGATTTAGACGGTAATGCAACATAGTGAAATAATCACGCAACTATTTAGTACCTACGAATCTCTTGAGAGCCTTTACACACAAATACAGATTGAATTTTTCAGAAGGGACACTTTTAAGTTATGTGTAAAAGCTCTTCGAGGACCATCCATAACTTTATCAAATATCCTAAACTGCATTAACAGACAAAAAAAGTAATTCCAACAGAGACACCATGAACTAATGTAAAAGTAAAAATACAATGTACACAATATAAAAATAGAATTCAGAACAAAAGACGGCAACTATAAGCCGTGGCAATAGGGCACACTAATTCTTTTTCTAGAACAGAATTTGCTTTAATGTGAATAATCTTCTTAATGAAGGAAAAACGAAATGTTCGAAGCCTCAGTAGTCCCGTTTCCAGCCCCCTTACAAGGCGGAAATTCTCCGCGTGTAGCGGCAGTAAAATCACTATAAAATATTGCAATAAACCTTACTAGATTTACGAGCAGCACGCTGTAAACACCCATCGCCAGAACGAGCCAGTCACTGCCGCAAACAAATGACGAGGGAAATGGTAAAAAGTTTTATGAATAAGGAAATAACGATTGATTCGTTTTTCCGTGCTGAGGTTTACACTTTGTATATCAGTGAGCTGCAAGATTAAATGCTAGAAAAGATTTTCATGCAAATAAACAGCTCTGTAGTAGCATGTAAGTATGCAGTAGTTCCTATTACTAAGTAGAATCCTAGTAATAGGATTAGGTAGACTCTGCTGTCCGTCCGTCTGTCACCATGTTGTAATCTCATGAAGCGTGATCTAGCTATCACGCTTCATGAGACCCTTAAAATTTTCATAGATTTTTGTTGCCGCAATACAAAAACAGAATCAATATTCAAGGGCGGGTTTTTGCGTTTATATCGATAGTGGCGGCCTTCATGCTTTGTTTGGTTTCAACTTGTCGTTGGTGTGACACGTGACGCTACACGAGCCAATGAGGTGATGCTAATTATTTCCAGTTTATTCTAAGTAGATTATAAACCACAGTTTCAAACTTAAAATTTAAACAATGAAATATAAATAAATATTCCAACAAAATAATATCTAACTCATGAAACCGTCGAAGGAAACCTTTTTAATGAATTCACCACAAACTCAATTATTTTCTTGAAAATGTCTCATTTAAGTAAGTAAGCCCGTCAGGAGCTTTAAAGTAATAGCTGGCGAACACAATACACTAAACGCCATGCAACATTAAGCTTCTCTCATAATCTCTTAGAAAAATGCTGAGAGCGGACGATAGCGGGGGCGGGGGCGGGGGTGAGGGGCGGAGGCGTCGACGCGCGAACGAATTATTCGCAAAATTAAACCCCTCTCGGCACCACTAAATGGGCGACAAACTAAACCTATCGTGCAAACTTAAGTATTTACAGCCAATTATGATCGCTTTTAATTTTTTAAAAGATTCTCACTCTTTTTTTGACCAAACTAAATATTAAAGATATGGTTTCCGCAAAACCAATACTTGTTTAGTTACAATATACCTATTTACCAAAAGCTATGCCTGAGCCAATATGATAAGTAATGTGATAAACTATTCGTGCAATAACAACCGATCAGAACAATTGCCCTCCAATTTCGTGGCCCCACCGCTAATTTCCATCATTAAACTGAAATATCGTTTAATTATTTATATTAATTAGACTTTAAGGACCCGCTCTGTCAGTAATAGCGCGTGAATTCCACTCCATAAGTATAATGTTTATTGACGTTTCCACATAAAACTTTACAATTTATTCTTATAGTTGAATGTTTGTTTACGCTGAATGAGCTCGGAAACTAACGGACTGATTTTAAAATTTTTTTCATCTACATGAAGCTACATCATACGCAGTTGACAAATGTTATTATTAACTTGGAAGAAGTCACGAAAAAGTTCTAATTCGTTATATAATATTTAAATATTGAATATACCTACGTAAGGTATAGATGTAAAATAATCCTTGATTTAGAGATTATTATCATGCCTTCAAATATCAAAATTATCTAACAGGTAACAGGTACGTATTCTGAAACGTGAAATGGGATATAACAACAAATGCGTATAACAGCTCCGCTAAAGAGGGTATTTTTCGCTTAAGGCACCTTTTAAAAATAAAGCTTTCAAGTTTTCTATTACTTTATTCGGCTTTTGTTGTGTATTCGAAAAGTACTAGTTCAGTTTAGTCGATAGATGCAATGTAAACAATTAGGTATTTCGTGTTAAGTATGTGTATAGTAAATATTAGAATTTAGGTACGTACATATATGTCGCATCATCTTAACGTAGATCGTTTGATTTAGTTTCTTTTATTTTAATTGCTAGTTACTCGATTATAGAGAGAGCGCGATCATCGATACTTTTAATTTTATTAGAATGGTGACACTGACATTGACAGTTCGTTAACAAAAAGCAAGTTGCCGCCATTTTGGCACACATTCTGTTTTCGATCGCCGAGAAGTAAAGACATCCGACGACATCACGCTCATCTCGTTATATTTTCGTATGAAAAGTGATAAAATGGAACAAATCCACGTTGGTATACACGTCTGCAGTGTTATTACAAAGATAGTCCTCCGATATGGACGATCTATTTGGGCTTCGTAATTGCCATTTCTGACTACCCGCCGTTATATGTATATAAATATAATTGATTATGTAAACTATGTTGCTCTGTTATTAGTATTCGATTTGACCATTTTTCGTTAGGGCCATTGCATAACGTGTCAATATTGAGTACTGGTATAACAGAAGTAGAGAGGGGGGGGGGGTAGTATAAAAACTGTTGCAATGGTGCGAAGCGGCACTGGTTCGTAGAACGTCAAAGCATACCAGTCAAATTCTGAGCTGGACGAAGACATGCTGGTACAAGCCTTCGTTAACGGAATCCATGTCTTGGAAATGAGGGAATACTGTTAGATAAAGCCATCATAAGACTCTGAAGGATGCCTTAGCCCATGCTTTAGAAGTAGGAGCAGTACGCAAAGACGATCGTAGTCATCGTGTACGCGATGTAGTTGCTATACCAGCGGACGGTCTTCCAAAAAAATTCACCCCTACATTCTTTACTTGCGGATAAAAGGGTCATCTCCAGATGAACTGCTCTAAAGCAAGATCTCGTGACGATGGATACGGTGGTTAACAGCACAGTTTCAGAGCAGCAGAGAAATGACGTCGCACTTTGGAGACGCATAAGACGTCATAAACTTGATAGGTCAAAATTTTGGACTATTCAAAAGTGCTTTAAATAAGTTTATTTGAATAAAGATATTTTGACTTTGACTTTTTTCCGCTCCTCGTTTAAGAGCAGACTATTTTTCTATTAGTAATCCCATTCTTGTACTTTCATTCTTAATCTCCTCATACATCTTTTTTGTGTTGTAACATCTTTTTTAATTAAAGCTTTTTAAGAAGAGATTATAGCTACAGCCGTTAGTAATTAATAATTATAGAGTTTTCTTATGCCTATTTTTCTTCACCTAAAACAAGTCCTGTATTGGCTGAAATTAATAATGTGTGCTTTTAAATAAACATTTTATTGTCATTATAATAAAAAGGACCGTAACCTTTTTATATCTTCATTATTTATGATTAAACATAAGCTTAGGTATAAAATTAATGTATATCCATTTTCGACACAAAATTATTCTAATTTAGGTGCTTGATTTTGGAACGAAAATAAAATGTCAATAGGCGGTGAAGTAAACAAATCCTTTTTAGTGAACTAGAGCCATGAAAAAACAACGGCACAATAAATTAGTATAGATTTGTGTGGATCGCGTTCGGAACGATCGTTAGTTCCTCGCTGATTTATGTGAGATGGAAGAAAATACGATAGTGTATCGTGGCCCGGTACAGCCTCCGATGGTAACTAATGTACTCCTGGTTCCCATCCCAGTCCCATCTATACGCAGCGTTCAGTTTCCTTTCTGATTTCCGCGAGCACACGGCACTAAATAGATTTCAACTTTTTTTCTATTGAGGCAGCGTTTTTTTTTTGTTTTGTTTTTCTTGTTACACTTTCGCTTTATAACCCAATAATAAATTAAACCTAGTCTGCATGTAGGCAAACTATCTATTTAGAGTGAAAATTGCGGTACACATTCATACACCCGGTGCTGTTTTCAAAATCTATATGGCCATGCATGCGAGATTGATAGAATTTGTGATAATGGGTATATATATTATAATTTAATTTGTAATGTTGTATAATTGATTATTAAGGACCGTAAAATAACCATTTTGACATTGTTAAGATACTTAATTTATTTGACATTCCTACTTACAATGATTTGACCTGCATGATTTAAACCTTTATTTTTAATTTAATATGCTTATTGTAAATGACTTGCCGAGTGTAACCTTCTGAGTTATATGGGCAATAAATTATTTGATTTGATGATTTTGTCGGGAGTAATAATTATATGATAGATTTATATAAAAAATATTTTCTTGAGTTATTCTGTTGTGCCCCAGCGTCTCCACAATTAGAATTACTTAACGTGCTCAATGAATAATTATTTATACCAAATAGAACTTTTTTCGGTGTACATAAGCCGAAGCACGATAATAATGCAAAGTATGCAACGGTACTGATTTTCAGTTGATGTAAAAATTTCCTACCTTGTGCCTATTATTATTGCAAATTATTTTTGTTGATTTATACGCCATAAATCCCGTAAACCTTCACGGTGATATCCAAACAAAATAGGCAAATAAATGCTGATTTTGAGTATTCAAATTCGAGCTGAATTTAACCAATAATTTATTGAACACGAAGATAGCTGGATATATCCCAAAAGACGTTTATTTCGATTTCGATGAAATGACCATCTACGTCATTTCAATAACATTTTTGACGTAGTTCTGATAGAGTCTGAATATTTTGCGGTTTGTTTCGATTGTGGAAATTTATAGGGACAGTTTTTATGAATAAATCTAGCGTTGTACAATTTAGAGAAATACATTATTCATCGTCGAATTCGACACAATTTCTCTTTCCTATTATCTAATTATATAATATAGAACTGACATATTTTCTTAGATATGGTTATGTCGTTACCTTTGTTTATAACAAGTGCTTTAGCTACCTAATTTGTAATTTAAACAATGTATATACTCGACGTTCGTTGTCTAATATTTATTTAATTAAGCACAATTTTTACCTCATTTGATTTGTTTCCATAACACTCATATTTTTTTTTTTTTTTTTTTTTTTTCTATTTATTTGGGTAAGACAAACAGTGACAAAATACAATATATATTACACGCAGACATAACAAAACAAATTGATAATTTTGCCACCAATGACATCCACCACAATTAATATATATGAAATGTAACAAACGGTGATACCTGACAATGATCTATCCAAGAAGAGATTGAGCATGAAATCATTGAATAATTTGGCAATTTCATTACATAGCTTTATGTGTCAGACAGTGCCTTATACAATTCGCGTTTAAAACATCCTGGTCGCAAGTTATGAATATCTATCGCGCTGAAAAACCCGTTGTAAGAATGTACTAAGCGATGAAAAGGTGAACGCATTCCAGCATTGGTGCGGCATCTGCTAGTTGCAAAGGATACAGTAGCTTTTCGGATATGGGCTCTAGTAGGAACCCTGTAATGTAATTTACCCACCAATGAGACACAGTCGTACTTGTTGTGGCATATATCGTAGAGTATCTTTGCATCCAATATCAATCGCCTGTTTTTGAGACTTAGGACGTTGTATTTATCGCAGAGTTGCAAATAAGTTAGACGGCTACGATAGCACCGGTATTGCACAGACCGAAGGAACTTTTTCTGTACGCTTTCAAGAGCTTTGATATATTTATCATAGAAGGGATTCCAGACGGGTACAGCATACTCGAGTTGAGGTCTAATCAGTGAGCAATACAAGTACATCAGAGTAGATGACTTAGTAAAGTTTTTACTTGCCCGCATAACCAAACCAAACATCTTAAAAGCTTTTTTAATGATGTTATCAATGTGTATGTTTAGGTGTAGTTTTGAATCAAGTGTGACTCCCAGGTCCTTAATGAGTTCAACATTTTCAATATTCGTATTAGATAATTTGTAACCAAAGACACTTTTTGCCCTTTTCTTTGTAAATACAATACTTTTACACTTGTTGATACTAAGACTGAGTTTATTATTTACACAGTATGCAGTAAAACGGTCAAGATCCATTTGAAATCTCAGGTGGTCTTCGAAATTGTTAATTTCATGAAAGATTTTCAAGTCATCTGCATACAAGAGATAATCACAGAACTTAAAGCATTTGTGTATATCATTTATAAAGATATTGAACAAGAGCGGACCCAGTATAGAACCCTGTGGTACTCCGGAACTAATGGAAACACACTCTGATTCACAACCACTGACTACCACCACCTGTTTACGATTCATTATATAGGACTTAAACCAGCGCCACAAATCCCCGCGAATACCGTTAAAAGCCAATTTCTCAAGCAGTATTTTGTGATCCACCCTGTCAAAAGCCTTTCGAAAATCTGTATAAACGCTATCTATTTGTTTATTGGCATCAATTTTATCAAACACATCTGATACATACAGTAGTAGATTAGTAATAGTTGATCGACGTTTAACGAAGCCATGTTGTTCTTGTATGATAATATTATGTAATGTTGGATAAATTTGATCATGTACAAGTCTTTCGAAAAGCTTTGCCAGGACAGAAAGAATAGATATGGGACGATAGTTTTCTATATTGGACTTATCGCCCGATTTATAAACAGGAACAATTCGTGCAGATTTCCAAATAACAGGGAACGTACCTTCGTTGAGGCACCTATTAAAAATAAGATGTATGGGATAACTTATTGTTTCAGCAGTCAACCTTAGAAATAGAGGGGCTACATTATCAATACCCGGACTTTTTGTTGTGTCAAGACTACGCAATGCCTCCAATACCTTTTCCTCGGATATCATCAGAGAACTGATGATAATGTCAGAATTAGGATTCGAATCCCGAACACAGTCCACGTCACAGTCATCGCCTACAGAACTTGGTTCAAAAACGGATTTAAAAAAATTCGAAAATAAATGACAAATTCCCTCTGGGTTATCGGCAGTTTCATCTTTATATGACATTGACTCGGGCAAATCTGATTTCCTTTTATATTACAAGATTTTCAAGTCAATTACTGTTAGAGAATATTTTTTATTGTAAGTACTTTTACGTTATGAACTTGTCTTGTATAAAATTATTATTTACGTTTTAGTGCTCACAAATAAAAGCTTGTTTTAAAAACTTTTTGATTATTTCTAAATACAGCTAAACTTGACATCTGCCTTTGAAATTTCTCAATCACTCTTTCCACTGATTTCAATCGTCCAATTAACTTCAATTATAAGTGAATAACTTAACTATATGTTTGCATTCTCGAACACTATTTAAATTGTCGTATTAAAAACTGATTTATTATTAATAACCCACACGATACAAGTGTATTCCCAAATATTGTGAACTGATACACATATCGGGCAATTAAATTCAACCGGCGGGCGATATGTCGTCCAATTAAGTGGCCTCGGTTAAATTCAATGAAAACAATCAACGGTATCCGGACTGGGCTCGTATTCAAAGTTAATAATCAAAATGTCGCGGAATGTTTATTCGGTCCTGCTCATACTTTTGTATTTTCAATGTGTTTGAGAAGGACAAATCATAATAACGTTGATGATATATCAACATTTAGGTTTAAGAGTTACGCGCCTCATTGTAGGTTCTGATGCGCCGCCTCACATTTGTCAATATTAAAATTGTTTCCGATTTCATTCCAAATGCCAATTTAATTTAAACCGCTCACGGTGATATCAAAATGGAGCTTAAGATAATAATACAGAGCTTTTGAAATTGATACTTTAATTTAGGAGGGTCGCCTTTGTCGTGAGGCGATCGCATCGATCGACTTAGATTTGAATACGTTATAACGCGCAGATACCTAGATTATATTTTTAACAGGCTTCAAAAATGGAGGAGGTTCTCAATTCGTTCGTATCGTTCTTTTTTGTGTTTGTTACGCGATTACTCTGTCAATTGTGAATCGATTTTCAAAATTCGACAGCTCAAGGGGCCGAGGTGGTCCCATTAAAATGTTATCGAAATTGAATCAGTATTATTCTTCTTCGAAAAGTTCGCGGCCTCAGCAAGAAAACAATATAAAATATAAGCAAAAGTAATTTTATTTTTCCACGTAATCTGCACTTAACTCTATGCACTTCTTTCATCTGGTTTCCATACAGGTGGTATGCTGGTCATAAAAATAGTTTCTTCAAAGCCTTCAAAAAAGTCACCGCAGCTTCGACCTCCTCATTTAATGAAATTTTTTGACCTCCAAGGTGTTTTTTATGTTTGGGAATAAATGGAAGACTGAAGGTGCCAAATCAGGGGAATAGGCGAGATGGGGCAGTAATTCAAAGCCACAATCACGAATTTGAGCCATAGATTCAACAGACGTGTGAACGCGTGCATTATCCTTATGGAACAACACTTTCTTGCTGAGTAAGCCTGGCCTTTTCTCTTTGATTGTTTCGCGCAAGCGACGTAAGAGAGTGCAGTAATAAGCCGAGTTGATAGTTCCACCTTTTGCAAGGTAGTCCACCATGATGACAGCCTTAGCATCCCAAAAAACTGACGCCATCACCTTGCCAGCTGACAATTTTGTTTTGGCTTTTCTTGGAGTCGGTTCATCACGTTTTTTCCACTGCTTGGATTGCTGTTTTGACTCTGGAGTAGTGGTGTACCAAAGTTTCATCCATTGTTACAAATCTGGATAAAAAATCTTGTGGATCAGCCTCAAACATTTCCAAACAGTCGCGAGAAATCGCGAGGCGTATTCGTTTTTGTTCGACTGAAAGCAATCTGGGTACCCACCGCGCAGAAACTTTAGAAAATCCAAGTTCATTGACTATGATGTTTTTTGTTCGTTCATACGAGATGCCAATAGTGTCTGCAATCTCCCTGATGGTCAATCTCCGATCTGTCAATATCAGATCACAGATTTTCCTGATGTTTTCTTCAGTTCGTAGACGTCATTTTTAGGCCGACCAGAGCGAGATGTCTATGTTCAAAACGAGTCTCTACGAATAATTTCCGCGTTAAACATTCAGCAACCCACTTTTTCACAGATCTATATGTACGATCGGAGCAGATTCCTCTCAATGTTGTTGACCAATAACATCGAGAATCTCTTATTTGGAAGTTCCATTGTCAGTAAAGTTGACTAATATACTTTACACTTAGGTATGTCTGATGCACCCGCACCTCGTATTACTTCAGCTGTCCTCCAGTTTCTCGATTTATATTTTTGAGAGTGCTGTTCACCGAAGGCTTACGAGGTTACGACGCCTTCTAATCTTCAATACAGTTAAATACTATTGCGATAGAATTATACAAGTTTGACAACTGCAGAGTAGGATAAGCTGCAATGCTGTCATAAGTAATACTAATACAAAGGTACATACATATTATTTTATTCGTTTATATTCTTTTTCAGATTTTTTAGTTACATTGGTTATTTGTTTGTACGTCACCTTACCTTTCACGTAAAGTAAAATATACATAATAAAACACATGCAGTAATATATACGCTATTTACACTATTTATTTACCAAAACGGGTTCTACTGAAGCTGTTAGGAATATTTGAATTTATTTATTTATTAAGCTCTCACACCAATAAGCACACTGTAGTTTACACTCGAAATTACATTATGATAAGGGTTACATATTAAGTGTTCCATCACTTACAGGCGGGCACCGCTTGCATTAAAAATAATTCTAGACTGCTCTTACATATAGTACCCACACAGCGGGGTATTATCCTACATAGAGTGCAAGAGGTGTATAAAGTTTGATATGTCAGTACTAAGGGTACATCAAACATCACTCAGCACCCAGTGCGGACCGCGGACGTCAGGCGCACGTTGAAGTATGTACAATACGGACATACATATCTACATGGAAGTTGAAAACTTTAAGTATCAATATTGAGAAGAAGGAAGATTAATGTTACGGGTTAATTTTGTGTACGTTTGTGGTTATCAGTGGTCTATTAATAACAACATTCATATTCGTTTCCACCACCACCACCAGCCTTTCTACGTCCCCACTGCAGGGGCTCAGGCCTTCCTTATGGATGGTTAAGGAGGATGGGCCATGACCCTCCACGCTAGCCCAATGCGGATTGGAGGGTATTAACGACTGCAAATGCAGCCGGGACCAACGGTTTAACGTGCCTTCCGAAGCACGGAATAGCTCGAGATAATAATTTTTTTGGTCACCCATCCATTTTCGTTTATAATGGTGTTATTAATGTATTAAACTTTGGACTTCGTTTGTTATTTTTTTTAAATTTGTTTATCTAAATATTTATTCAAAAATAATCGGGAACATAGCAAGCAAGTAAATGAATTTATATTTTAGATAATTTTTATTTATTTATCAATTAAAATGTATATTTTGAATATTATATGTATATATAGTAATAAATTTCACTTTGCGTTGGAATAATTACTCTACTATTGTTTATTTCATTTGAACGATGCCGATATCTAGCACTAGTGGGTTCAAACTTTAAAGATTTAATTTGCGTCTACATTATAATAATTTATATAGATGCATTGAAACAAGATCAGGCAACTTCCACACACATGGTAGAGGTATAAGACTTCGGGTATATCTTTTTAATATTAAAAATGAGTGTAAATTCACGCAACGTAAATTGTAAGTGTCAGAGACGCTTCCGTTCACGAATTTCCGTTGGAGAATAAAACAAAAGCTGCATGCACACGAGTCCCGACGATGACAAATGAAAGAGAAACATCACGTGATGTCTATTAATACCCGGAATGTTGCGTAATGTGTATCCATCGCATGTTAACTTACCTAACAAAACTTAATAATGCTAATTTTATAATTGTTTGTATATGTTGCTGCATATTCAAAATTTTCTCAAAATCATTGCTGAATTCTCTTATTTTCTTTTACAAGGCTGTGTATAACCTTAATAAACATGTTGCCAAGGACCGAGTAGAGCAAACAAATTAGTTAACATTACTGGCGAATGAAATATCTAAATATTTTTAAATTAAACTACAATTTATGATAAAATCATTTTGAAGAGGAAAATAGATTTTTATAAACGAATTCTTATACGTATTTGGTCAATGTTGCATTCACAATGGTATAATGAAATTTATCTTAAAGAAAAATGCTAAAAAATCACCAGTCACAGGCAGTTCCATCTCGGGCACCTAGACAAATTCCCTCTACAAAGCTTTAGAATGTGATACCTTACCAAAATATAAAATATATATGACTTATACAATTTGTCCCCGGCAACGTCGTGAGCCTAACAAATGAATCAGTGTGGAAGTCGGTCTTATTGTCGAGCTAGCTCTGATACCCCTACACGACCCACGCACGGATGAATTTATACTAAAGACGTGTACACATTCAGAAGCGTTGTATAGTTATTAAATATATATTATACTCAGGCATTTTATGCTTATGTTTATATATATATAGGCACAAGATTTCCGCCAGCGGTTTTGCCCGCGTGGTCCTGTATAAACCTGCCTTTGAATCATATATATTGATAAAACCGCTTATTTATTAATCTATAAATAATATAAAACCGTTTTATATTATTTATAGATTAATCCCTCATTACATGTGAAACTCCTTAACGTGTATCTTGCTTAATAGGTTGTGTTTCCGAGCAGAAACATAACTAGGACGAGAGTAGCATTGACCTTGATATAGGCCGATCTAGGCCGGAGTGCCGCCCTACTGGGTAATAGATCCCCGGATTGTTCTAATGTAATGATTTATAAGCCGTCACTGCCCGCGCACACTGCTGCCCGCAAATGTCATGCTCTCATTAGGTCGGTTATTACTCTTCACTATATAGTACATAACAAAGTCGATTGCCGTCTGTCTGTCCCTATGTATGCTTAGATCTTTAAAATTAGCGCCAGCGTGGAGCTCGGGAGAAATGATACTATGTTTCAGTGATGTAGATGCGTCTCGAAGTAACTAAACAATATGCGTCATGTATACTAGCTTAAATCTAAGAGGGGATATTAGGATCACGTGATATGTAACTGCTAAGGAAGCACATTCATCGAACGTGAATTATGTGAATATTAGTGCATTCCGTCGAGATCACGTTTCTAACTGTGATTCTGGAATATGCACGTACTACAGTGCATAGGTCTTCCAGGTTACCAGTCAGCACGTGGGAGCTCGAATGCGCAGTGATTAGTGCGTTCGGTGTACAATAATGCTCATGTTACGCAACTGTGTAAGTAATGCTATCCATAGGGAATATATGTGTCTTAGCAATGCAGAAATCTATACGCTTCACGATGATGATATATTTATATAAGTAGATATAATAATAAGTGGCGAACTAACCTCATCGGAGGTTCGGAACCGCAATAGGCCCGGATCCAACCAGAGCAGAAATATTTATTTATAACGCCCCCCTCCCCCCTTCCTACATACTCTGTTGCCCTCTATGGTTCGAGCATTGTTAATGGCAACATTATAGACATCGAACATAGAATTCAAAATGTCATTATTTCCTAAAAAAGAAAAATAAATCTTTTATGGTACCGCAGCAAAAGCTATACAGCCTTTGATCCGTTTTAAAAGGAGGACCCTCAATATTAGTTCTTTTGTTGAGATAATGATATAAGCATATGTTGAATATGAGATATCTCTATAAGAGCGTGATTGTGGATTTAAAAAGAATATATATTTATTCTATGATAAATATATTATATATAAACTAATGCGGTGCGGCTGGATCAAGGGAATTTGCTGTTACTACCGTGTGAAGTTTACGACTCACTAAACTTGTACGTCACAGGCTTCAGTTATTGTATTATTATTATAAATTTATTCTTGTGTTATTAAAATATAAAATGTTAATATCTCTGTGAAATACTAAATTATTTAATTTGTGTCTGCAAATTTGTTTTGTTTCAACTCGACGGTAAAAATAATACATTCATTATTATATCTTAGTCTCGGCACAAGGTTACCCGACAGGATTCACGAAGCAATGGTGTAATTCAATCTCACGTATTACTCGTACGTAACACGTGAAATTGAATATATGTCCACTAAATATAGGTTACTTGTAAAACACCAGCAGCCTCGTACCATTAAACAACTAACATTATTTACAACAACTCTTCCTGTGACTAGAAAATTCGTTACATTTTTCTTTCATACAATTTTTTTTCTAATTTAATTTACTACTGAAATGTCCATAACTCTACCCACATACAGTATATATTGGGTTGGCACAAAAGTAATGAGACACACTAGAAAAATCTATAACATTTCCTTTTTAAAATCAATTTTTTCGATAATATTCTAGAATGTTGTAGAACATTCTAGGTACTTCTGGTGTAGGGTATATAAAGCCGCGCTCGCGATTTGTTTAGTCAGTTTGAAGAAAAATGGACGAGCGACAAGTTCGAACACTATACTTATACGAGTACTTGTTAGGTCACAGTGCGCGGGCTGCGGCTGACAATATCAACAATTCATTAGGCGCTGGAAGTACAAGCCATGCGACGGTATCCCGATGGTTTGACCGTTTTAAATCAGGAGACAGGAGCCTTGAAAGTCAGCCACGCTCAGGGCGACCACCCGCAGTGAATGATGACGATTTGCGCCGCGAACTGCAGTTGAATCCGGATGCTACCACTCGTGAATTAGCGGAAGCACTTAAATGCAGTCACCACGCCGTGGAACACCATCTGCATGAGCTTGGTTATCGAAAAGTTTTGGCTCGGTGGGTACCGCACATCCTTACAGACGCCAGTCGTGCAGTCCGTCCGCTATCTGTCAGTCACTTTTGATGCGTCCCCGACGTAAAGAGTTTTTGTCAGATCTGGTTACTGGAGATGAATCATGGATTTATTACGAGAACGATACACGTCGTGCTTTTTGGCTGCCTCGAGAAGAAACGCCACCAACTCAACCGAAGCCGAGTCAAAAGAACCGCCGAAAAATTCTGCTTTGCTGTTTCTGGGATGCGCAATGATACTGTTTTATGAGCTATTACACAATGAAACTATAAACGCTGACAAATATTCAACCCAGCTTACCAAATTATCTGCCGCTATCAAGAAAAAACGACGAAGACGAGTCAATGTAGTTTTACTGCACGATAACGCTCGACCTCACGTCGCATCTGTGGTTCGCCGGCAGTTGGAGAACTTGGGCTGGGAGACGATACCCCACCCACCTTATTCCCCAGACCTCGCCCCATCAGACTATCATTTGTTTAGAGCCCTGAAACAGCATTTGCGGGGTAAACAATTTAATGATTTCTCTGACGTAGAGGCGGAGTTGAACAACTTTTTCGAGGCACAGCCATCAGAGTTCTGGGCAAAAGGCATCCAAACTTTGCCGGATCGTTGGCAAGAAGTCTTAGATACTAATGGTAATTACATCATTGACTAAACTTTTTTTATTGTAATAATAATAAAATAAATCATTATTATTATTATTAGAATTATAGATTTTTTATTAACATAAGAATATATTGCAATAGCGCCGAAGTAGCCGGAACTCATCAAAAACAAGGTAGTACATGGTAGCTATCCCGTGAAAAACATTCTTATCTAATCAAGTTCCTTCTTCGAGGTCAATTCTATCACTGTATCACATTTTATCAAAATGGTTTATATGTAAAAGCATGACAGACAGATGAAATTAATTTCACATTTTTAATGTAATATTAGTAGGGAAATGAAAACAGATATGTGTGCATATTACGATCACTAATCAACGAATTCGTTTCGAAACGACGATTGGCGCACCGACGGACGTTATCCTAAATTCCGTCCAAGTTAGGTGCTTGAGAGAAAAGGAATTCCAATTCGTAAACTTTAATGGATAGGGATTAATTAATTTCACGCATTGAAATCCAGTTACTTATATATTCATCTATAAATTTGTTAATCTGGAGAATCAATAAATTTGTTATATCTTTCCAGTGAGACTATTAGAAAGAATATTAATTAAGAAAACAATCTATACAGTCGTAACTTGGAATAATTGCTTTTTAATTAAAGTTTCCAAAATCAGATTTCAGGTAACGATCCGGACGGCGACCGTCCGGCCGGCTGTCGCCGTGTTCCGATCGTAACAAACTTTTAACTTATTAACATAAAGGTGCTCACAATTAAGGTGTCACCGGTTGAGTTTCATTTCAAATACCTTTAAAAGTTATCGTATTGATTTATTTATCTACCAGTAGAAAAATAAACCAGAAATAATTAAAACTTATTTTCAACAGTCATAATAATTCTTTCGGCTATTCAGATTTAGACGGTAATGCAACATAGTGAAATAATCACGCAACTATTTAGTACCTACGAATCTCTTGAGAGCCTTTACACACAAATACAGATTGAATTTTTCAGACGGGACACTTTTATATATGCTCTTCGAGGACCATCCATAACTTTATCAAATATCCTAAACTGCATTTACAGACAAAAAAAAATTATTACAACAGAGACACCATGAACTAATGTAAAAGTAAAAATACGCTGTACACAATATAAAAATATAATCCAGAACAAAAGACGGCAACTATAAGCCGTGGCAATAGGGCACACTAATTCTTTTTCTAGAACAGAATTTGCTTTAATGTGAATAATCTTCTTAATGAAGGAAAAACGAAATGTTCGAAGCCTCAGTAGTCCCGTTTCCAGCCCCCTTACAAGGCGGAAATTCTCCGCGTGTAGCGGCAGTAAAATCACTATAAAATATTGCAATAAACCTTACTAGATTTACGAGCAGCACGCTGTAAACACCCATCGCCAGAACGAGCCAGTCACTGCCGCAAACAAATGACGAGGGAAATGGTAAAAAGTTTTATGAATAAGGAAATAACGATTGATTCGTTTTTCCGTGCTGAGGTTTACACTTTGTATATCAGTGAGATGCAAGATTAAATGCTAGAAAAGATTTTCATGCAAATAAACAGCTCTGTAGTAGCATGTAAGTATGCAGTAGTTCCTATTACTAAGTAGAATCCTAGTAATAGGATTAGATAGACTCCGCTGTCCGTCCGTCTGTCACCATGTTGTAATCTCATGAAGCTTGATAGCTATACCCTTGAAATTTTCATAAATTTTTGTTGCCGCAATACAAAAACAGAATTAATATTCAAGGGCGGGTTTTTGCGTTTATATCGATAATGGCGACCTTCGTGCTTTGTTTGGTTTCGACTTGTTGTTGGTGTGACACGTGACGCTACACGAGCCAATGAGGTGATGCTAATTATTTCCAGTTTATTCCAAGTAGATTATAAACCACAGTTTCAAACTTAAAATTTAAACAATGAAATATAAATAAATATTCCAACAAAATAATATCTAACTCATGAAACCGTCGAAGGAAACCTTTTTAATGAATTCACCACAAACTCAATTATTTTCTTGAAAATGTCTCATTTAAGTAAGTAAGCCCGTCAGGAGCTTTAAAGTAATAGCTGGCGAACACAATACACTAAACGCCATGCAACATTAAGCTTCTCTCATAATCTCTTAGAAAAATGCTGAGAGCGGACGATAGCGGGGGCGGGGGCGGGGGTGAGGGGCGGAGGCGTCGACGCGCGAACGAATTATTCGCAAAATTAAACCCCTCTCGGCACCACTAAATGGGCGACAAACTAAACCTATCGTGCAAACTTAAGTATTTACAGCCAATTATGATCGCTTTTAATTTTTTAAAAGATTCTCACTCTTTTTTTGACCAAACTAAATATTAAAGATATGGTTTCCGCAAAACCAATACTTGTTTAGTTACAATATACCTATTTACCAAAAGCTATGCCTGAGCCAATATGATAAGTAATGTGATAAACTATTCGTGCAATAACAACCGATCAGAACAATTGCCCTCCAATTTCGTGGCCCCACCGCTAATTTCCATCATTAAACTGAAATATCGTTTAATTATTTATATTAATTAGACTTTAAGGACCCGCTCTGTCAGTAATAGCGCGTGAATTCCACTCCATAAGTATAATGTTTATTGACGTTTCCACATAAAACTTTACAATTTATTCTTATAGTTGAATGTTTGTTTACGCTGAATGAGCTCGGAAACTAACGGACTGATTTTAAAATTTTTTTCATCTACATGAAGCTACATCATACGCAGTTGACAAATGTTATTATTAACTTGGAAGAAGTCACGAAAAAGTTCTAATTCGTTATATAATATTTAAATATTGAATATACCTACGTAAGGTATAGATGTAAAATAATCCTTGATTTAGAGATTATTATCATGCCTTCAAATATCAAAATTATCTAACAGGTAACAGGTACGTATTCTGAAACGTGAAATGGGATATAACAACAAATGCGTATAACAGCTCCGCTAAAGAGGGTATTTTTCGCTTAAGGCACCTTTTAAAAATAAAGCTTTCAAGTTTTCTATTACTTTATTCGGCTTTTGTTGTGTATTCGAAAAGTACTAGTTCAGTTTAGTCGATAGATGCAATGTAAACAATTAGGTATTTCGTGTTAAGTATGTGTATAGTAAATATTAGAATTTAGGTACGTACATATATGTCGCATCATCTTAACGTAGATCGTTTGATTTAGTTTCTTTTATTTTAATTGCTAGTTACTCGATTATAGAGAGAGCGCGATCATCGATACTTTTAATTTTATTAGAATGGTGACACTGACATTGACAGTTCGTTAACAAAAAGCAAGTTGCCGCCATTTTGGCACACATTCTGTTTTCGATCGCCGAGAAGTAAAGACATCCGACGACATCACGCTCATCTCGTTATATTTTCGTATGAAAAGTGATAAAATGGAACAAATCCACGTTGGTATACACGTCTGCAGTGTTATTACAAAGATAGTCCTCCGATATGGACGATCTATTTGGGCTTCGTAATTGCCATTTCTGACTACCCGCCGTTATATGTATATAAATATAATTGATTATGTAAACTATGTTGCTCTGTTATTAGTATTCGATTTGACCATTTTTCGTTAGGGCCATTGCATAACGTGTCAATATTGAGTACTGGTATAACAGAAGTAGAGAGGGGGGGGGGGTAGTATAAAAACTGTTGCAATGGTGCGAAGCGGCACTGGTTCGTAGAACGTCAAAGCATACCAGTCAAATTCTGAGCTGGACGAAGACATGCTGGTACAAGCCTTCGTTAACGGAATCCATGTCTTGGAAATGAGGGAATACTGTTAGATAAAGCCATCATAAGACTCTGAAGGATGCCTTAGCCCATGCTTTAGAAGTAGGAGCAGTACGCAAAGACGATCGTAGTCATCGTGTACGCGATGTAGTTGCTATACCAGCGGACGGTCTTCCAAAAAAATTCACCCCTACATTCTTTACTTGCGGATAAAAGGGTCATCTCCAGATGAACTGCTCTAAAGCAAGATCTCGTGACGATGGATACGGTGGTTAACAGCACAGTTTCAGAGCAGCAGAGAAATGACGTCGCACTTTGGAGACGCATAAGACGTCATAAACTTGATAGGTCAAAATTTTGGACTATTCAAAAGTGCTTTAAATAAGTTTATTTGAATAAAGATATTTTGACTTTGACTTTTTTCCGCTCCTCGTTTAAGAGCAGACTATTTTTCTATTAGTAATCCCATTCTTGTACTTTCATTCTTAATCTCCTCATACATCTTTTTTGTGTTGTAACATCTTTTTTAATTAAAGCTTTTTAAGAAGAGATTATAGCTACAGCCGTTAGTAATTAATAATTATAGAGTTTTCTTATGCCTATTTTTCTTCACCTAAAACAAGTCCTGTATTGGCTGAAATTAATAATGTGTGTTAGCAAAATTGCTTGACACCTACTGGCAACACCGGTTGACGTCATGTTATAAAGTCGCAAGACGGGCGGCAAAGGCGTCACTTTGGCTCCGGCCGCGGAACGAGCAACTGCTCCTTGATTGATTAGTGCCTATTTTAAAATTATTGTGGAATATATGTCTTTAAAGTAAATTCTTCCTATATTAATCAGTGGTTTTATTATATTTAAAATAGATAAAGTTTACATCAGAAGTGGGATATAACGTAATACCCACATAAAATGGGTAAAAAGCGGAAGCATAAAGGTAGGCGTGAATACGGCCATAAGAGGAAAAGATACGCAAGTTTATCGTCAAGCAGTACTTCAGCGAGCAGTGACAGTGACAGTGGTTCGAGAACACCGCCAGGGGCACCCCAGGCTCGAAAAAGGATAAAGGTATCGCATGCTCACGATACTGGAACTGTGAGTACAAATCTTAATACTTCTCTGCACAATATGATACCAGATTTCGACCCGCTTACGGACAATGTTTTGTCATGGCTACAAGTTATCGAATCGCACGCGTCTACGTTTTCTTGGACTGATAGTATGATCCGTTATCAAGCATTAAATAAACTGAAAGGTTCCGCTAAAGTATGGTATGAGTCTATATTGCGCAATAATCACTCGTGGACGTCTTGGTTGTGGTTGGATTGGAAAGAAAAGATTTCGAATACATTTAGAGTAAAAAGAAATATGTTTCAATTATTAAAAGAAATTGTTGACCGCAAGCCCGTCGAAAATCAATCATTATATGATTTCTTTTTTGAGCAAAAAGCCAAAATCGACGGTCTATGCTTAAATTTTTCTGAATATGATGTTATTTCGATTATATTAGGGAATATTGGAGACGGTAACATTACTGCTTCGGTAGAAGCCAGCAATTTCAAATCATGTGACAGTCTGGCAGGATTCTTGCATAGTAGAGTATATAAATCGAAAAGTAGTAAACAAACGCCCAATAATGTTGGTATCATTCGTGACAGTACTATAAAAATAAATTCCCAGATCGCAGGTGTAGTATCACAAGCCTCTAATGTTCCTAGTTCATTACCGTTGACTTCAACGACCCAACCCAATACGAATCATGCGTTTACACGTAAACCAATAGAATGCTATAACTGCGGCGGTAACCATAAACGCATCCAATGTTCAATAAAATGTGAATTTTGTGGCAAAAGAGGACATTCAGAATCGTCATGTTATCGTAAAAATCCAAAGGTTGATAAATCTCAAACATCAGAGAAACAAGAAACAAAATTTATACAATCGTCTAATGCAAAGAGTAAATTTTGTAAAAATATACTTATAAATGGGTTGGCTAATGACGCGCTTATAGATACTGGCAGTAGTTGTTCTATAGTATCATCTCGTTTAGTAAATAAAGAAAACTTTAAAAGAATCCCGTTGACTTCTCCGGTAACATTACAAGGTTTTGCGAAGGATAGCTTAAAGACGGTAACAGAAATAGTTCATGTTGACATTAAGTTAGACTCGGTTTTCGTTGATCAGGTTGAAATGTACATACTCGATGAATTAACTGGATGTGATATCCTGATCGGGAGAAATGTAACGGAGCGATCTGATTTGATGTACTCACGAATCGGGGAGAACTTTACATTTCAACGTATAAATTTTTTTAATGAATTTTGCAGTGCTATAGACCAATCAATTTTAAATTTCGACGCTGATTCTCATAAATGCGAACTAATTACTCTTTTTAACAAATATCAACAATGCATAGCGTTAAATGTAAACCAATTGGGACAGGTGACCGGTCACGAAATGGTTATCGAACTAGACAGTAGTAAACCTGTACAATTTAGGCCGTATAGAACATCACACCAGGATAGACAAATAATAAGAGACACGGTGAATGAACTGTTAGAGAACGGAATTATTCGCGAAAGCAAATCCGCGTACGCTAGTCCAGCTTTGCTAGTAAATAAAAAAAATGGCGAGAAAAGATTATGCGTCGACTACCGCGCCCTAAATAAAATTACAGTAAAGGATAAATATCCAATGCCTCGTATAGAAGATCTGATAGATAGACTCCAGGGTAGTAAATTTTTCACCAGTTTAGACCTCAAAAGCGGGTACTACCAAATTAAAATGTCAAACGAATCCATTCATTTGACGGCTTTTATAACGGAGGACGGACACTTTGAATTTTTACGGCTTCCATTCGGTTTGGCTAACGCTCCATCATGTTTCCAAAAAATGATGAACAAAGTCATAGGGAACCTTAGATTTGGCAAAATAATTATATATCTCGACGATATCCTGATTATCAGTCAAACAGCAGAAGAAAATTTAGAAATGCTAGAAAATATTTTCAAAATTTTTAAAGAGAATGGTCTGACACTGAACCTCAAGAAATGCCACTTTCTCAAAACTGAAGTGGAATTTCTGGGCTATAAAATCAACGCAGATGGCATAAAACCTAGTGAAAACAAAATTAACGCAGTTAAAGATTTTCCAGTACCTAAAACTGTCCATCAATTGCGCCAGTTCCTAGGACTCATTAGTTATTTTCGCAAATTTATTAAGAATTGTGCCATTTTATCAAGTCCACTTACCAAGCTGTTGAGGAAAAATCAACCCTGGATATGGACAGCAGATCACTATAAGGCTTTCACGCGTTTGAAAGAAGCTCTGACTTCTGACAACATTTTAACAATATACGACCCGAACAAAGCATGCGTATTGTATACGGACGCGAGCAGAGACGGAATTGCGGGAATTTTAATGCAAGTTACAGATGAAGGCGAGAAACCGATTCACTATTATAGTCGGCAAACCACAGACGAGGAGAAAAAGTATCACTCCTTTGAGCTAGAGCTACTTGCCATAGTACAATCGTTATCAAAATTCCGAATTTATTTATTGGGATCTCCATTTCAGATAGTTACGGACTGTAACGCGGTACGTTACGCTTTAACAAAAAAGGAAATAATTCCTCGGGTTGCTAGATGGGTTTTATCCACTCAAGAGTTTTCATACAGTATTGTACATAGAGAGGGCTCCCGCATGCAACATGTGGATGCCCTCAGTAGAAATCCTTTACAGTCTGGTGAGAAATCTGAGGCAGAGATCGTAATGTCTATCACTGAGGCAGATTGGCTATTATCAGTGCAACTCCAAGACTCAGAAATTGTTAAAATTAAAGCAATACTGGAAACTGGCGAAGCTCACAATCATAGGGACATTTTTAACAAGTACGAACTGTTAGGCAACAAGTTGTATCGGCGAACTGGCCAAGGTCGTCGCTGGGTAGTCCCTAAAGCTTGTATATGGCAGATAATTAAATGCAACCACGACGATCTCGGCCACTTTTCGATAGACAAAACGGTTGAAAGAATATCGAGTAGATATTGGTTTTCTCGAATGCGACACATAGTTAAAAAATATATTAAAAATTGCATAAATTGCATTTACTACAAAAACAAAGGCGGTCCAAAGGAAGGCGAACTGTATCCAGTGCCAAAATTTGCACGTCCGTTTCATACCTTACATTTGGATCACCTTGGTCCTTTTATAGAAACACAAACGGGCAAGAAATACCTATTAATAATTGTAGACGCATTTACTAAATTTGTATTTATATCGGCAGTACCTAATACGGATAGTGACAATGTAATTCGTGAGCTCGAAGGCGTTTCAAAAATATTTGGCAATCCGCGTAGGTTAATCACTGATTCTGGTTCGGCATTCACGTCCAAAATATTTAAAGAGCACTGCGTTAGTAAAAATATAAGATTACATACTGTAGCAACAGGCATGCCTAGATCAAACGGTCAAGCCGAGAGATTTAATAAGACCATTTTAGACGCAATGAAAAGTATGGGCGCTGATGTCGATGAGGACTGTTGGGATAAGTGCATTATACCGTTACAACAAGGCATTAACAGCACATTTCACAAAACAATAAAGGCCATACCAAGCGAAGTGATGTTCGGGTATAGACTAAATACTGATAGTGATAGCGTAGGACCTGAGTTAGAAGATAATAACGAACCTATGGTGGACGTAACGGAACTACGTAATGTAGTGTTAACAAATATTGAAGTAAACGCGAAATCTCAAAAGGAACGATTCGACCGACACCGAACTAAAGCCAAAGATTATAGAGAAGGCGATCTCGTAATGATAAAAATACAAAGCCAAAGTAATGATGGTCGCAGCAGAAAGTTACTCCCTTCTTTCAAAGGACCGTTCCAAATAAAGAAATGCCTGGGTCAAGATAGATACGAAGTCCAAGACATGCGGGGTAGTGAGAGAAGCAATAAAGCCTATAATGGGATAGCAGCTATAGAAAACATGAAGCCCTGGATTAAAATTGATGATTGGAATATTAATTAAAAAAAAAAAGTAACCATGTTAGCAAGGTATTTATTATACTCATACATTTTACTAACATTATAAATAATTGCTAAACTTAGATTTACATAAAGAATTAACAAGATATTCATATTTAATTATAGAATAATTCAGCTTCATAGTTACTTAATAAAATTAATTGAACAGCTACTGAATTATCCTGAAATTATTTCTTATCATCACACTGCCCAAGTTAAGAGTAGTGAGCTGACACCGTTGTTTCCTAAGAATAAAGGTATCGACGGTAACAGGCACTTCTCGGTTGTAAGGGAGTGAGTTGATGCGAACACTTTAGGAGTTTTCTAAGCCTAAAGAAAACATAGTAGTCAAATTCACGTTAACTTAAACTATTACAGAGCTTCAGAGGTAACCTAAGTATAAAGGACCCGAGTAGAAAGCTCTGTAATAATGATGGTGCATGATAGGCCGAACGGTATTCTGATAACTAATATATGACCTCTTGAATATGTTTACAGATGTGCTGTCTTCCGGTACACAGAACAGTTGTGCTGTCGAAACTGTCGTGCATGAGGGCATGCACCATGCAGGAGGGCCGTGTTAGCAAAATTGCTTGACACCTACTGGCAACACCGGTTGACGTCATGTTATAAAGTCGCAAGACGGGCGGCAAAGGGCCACTTTGGCTCCGGCCGCGGAACGAGCAACTGCTCCTTGATTTATTAGTGCTCATTTTAAAATTATTGTTGAATATACGTCTCTAAAGTAAATTCTTTCTATATTAATCAGTGGTTTTATTATATTTAAAAATAGTCCAAGTTTACATGTGTGCTTTTAAATAAACATTTTATTGTCATTATAATAAAAAGGACCGTAACCTTTTTATATCTTCATTATTTATGATTAAACATAAGCTTAGGTATAAAATTAATGTATATCCATTTTCGACACAAAATTATTCTAATTTAGGTGCTTGATTTTGGAACGAAAATAAAATGTCAATAGGCGGTGAAGTAAACAAATCCTTTTTAGTGAACTAGAGCCATGAAAAAACAACGGCACAATAAATTAGTATAGATTTGTGTGGATCGCGTTCGGAACGATCGTTAGTTCCTCGCTGATTTATGTGAGATGGAAGAAAATACGATAGTGTATCGTGGCCCGGTACAGCCTCCGATGGTAACTAATGTACTCCTGGTTCCCATCCCAGTCCCATCTATACGCAGCGTTCAGTTTCCTTTCTGATTTCCGCGAGCACACGGCACTAAATAGATTTCAACTTTTTTTCTATTGAGGCAGCGTTTTTTTTTTGTTTTGTTTTTCTTGTTACACTTTCGCTTTATAACCCAATAATAAATTAAACCTAGTCTGCATGTAGGCAAACTATCTATTTAGAGTGAAAATTGCGGTACACATTCATACACCCGGTGCTGTTTTCAAAATCTATATGGCCATGCATGCGAGATTGATAGAATTTGTGATAATGGGTATATATATTATAATTTAATTTGTAATGTTGTATAATTGATTATTAAGGACCGTAAAATAACCATTTTGACATTGTTAAGATACTTAATTTATTTGACATTCCTACTTACAATGATTTGACCTGCATGATTTAAACCTTTATTTTTAATTTAATATGCTTATTGTAAATGACTTGCCGAGTGTAACCTTCTGAGTTATATGGGCAATAAATTATTTGATTTGATGATTTTGTCGGGAGTAATAATTATATGATAGATTTATATAAAAAATATTTTCTTGAGTTATTCTGTTGTGCCCCAGCGTCTCCACAATTAGAATTACTTAACGTGCTCAATAAATTATTATTTATACCAAATAGAACTTTTTTCGGTGTACGTAAGCCGAAGCACGATAATAATGCAAAGTATGCAACGGTACTGATTTTCAGTTGATGTAAAAATTTCCTACCTTGTGCCTATTATTATTGCAAATTATTTTTGTTGATTTATACGCCATAAATCCCGTAAACCTTCACGGTGATATCCAAACAAAATAGGCAAATAAATGCTGATTTTGAGTATTCAAATTCGAGCTGAATTTAACCAATAATTTATTGAACACGAAGATAGCTGGATATATCCCAAAAGACGTTTATTTCGATTTCGATGAAATGACCATCTACGTCATTTCAATAAAATTTTTGACGTAGTTCTGATAGAGTCTGAATATTTTGCGGTTTGTTTCGATTGTGGAAATTTATAGGGACAGTTTTTATGAATAAATCTAGCGTTGTGCAATCTAGAGAAATACATTATTCATTGTCGAATTCGACACAATTTCTCTTTCCTATTATCTAATTATATAATATAGAACTTACATATTTTCTTAGATCTGGTTATTTCGTTACTTTTTTTGTTTATAACAAGTGCTTTAGCTACCTAATTTGTAATTTAAACAATGTATATACTCGACGTTCGTTGTCTAATATTTATTTAATTAAGTACAATTTTTGCCTCATTTGATTTGTTTCCATAACGCTTATATTATGAATAGAAAAATGTTTGTGTGTATGTCTGTCTGTTAAGACGTTAGAGCATAACTTTTTGTGCAAGAGTTGAGAGGCTGAAGATATATTTTAAGGATAACAAAAATTTCTTAGCTGGTCGCAGATATCAACTTAGATACCTATACTATTATTTTTTTTATAAATTGATACTTCTTATTGTTGGATTTAATAAAAGAAAAAGTATTTTAGATAACACGTAGGTTTATTCGAGAGATTCCACAGAGTCAAGACAGGTCATATATATATATAGCGTTGTACACAAAAGTTAGTTCCAAATCCTTAAATTATCGGTAAAGTCGAATTTTATCTTTTCAACACTTATTTCAAATAAATATATATTCGTGCCCAAACAGAATAGATTTTAAATCCATTGATTATTATTTTAGTAGTTTACCGAAGTGGCACGTGGACTAAATGCTAACGAGACGGTAACCACCGGCCAGCGACCGGACGGCCACCGGAGGCGGCGGCATTTCGTATTCAGAACCGGTGACGAAGCGAAACTAAAGAATTATTTTATTTTGAAACAAAAAAAATATCAGCGCTGTTTACTTATTCTAAGTTGTTAACAAGCACTCGTGAAAGTCGAATAAAATTAATATAAGTTAGGTACTGAAAAAAAGGTAATAATTATTATAAACTATTATGCATTTTTCATTGTGTGTATGTGTGTCGAGAGAAGAATAAAGCGAAATATTTAATTGTTTGATTGCATTAAATTATTCTGAAGCTGCTGGATAAATTAAAAAAATAATTCAACTACGTGAACACACAGCTGTTGTTATATAAACATTATTATTAATATGTATTCAATTCAAATTGACTGTTAATTTTTTCCCAGCCACCGCCTCATTAAGCATCGGCTCGAGCCGTCGCTCCCTTGTTCGTTAATCGTTTAATCAACGTTATAATTATAGAATAAGACCCGATTAATTAGCCCGCCGTAGAGAGCGGAGCCGTCGGATAATACAATTTTCTTTGGATTGCGAACGATCTTGTAACACACGATGCATTCGAAATTCGCTAATCTGTCTTTATTAATGTAAGCAATATATGATTATACATTTTACTCTATTTTATATTGGTTCGAATCTTCTTTGTGTTGAAAATCAATCAAAATAATCGACGTTGTTAAGAATAAATAGTTACTGTTTTGGCTACTAGATAGCGCTACATTATATGTACATCGCGGTATGGTTTATGAAACCTGTATTATGTATTATTTTATCCGTAAATCTTTGTGGGACCGTAGACCGTAGTAGAGATTAATGATAATTTTGGGTTATTATACACATCGATTATAGAATTACTCGTAATCGTTTAATAATCGAATCATGTCAATGATTATTAAATATTGTTACCCCAAAAGTTTATTAATGATTTCAGATTAATTCCAACGTATTTTAAAGCCATCCAAGTTAGTTAAAAATAGTTAACAATCAATTTAAAGACAATGTTTACATTACGTGCATTGTGCATGCAAAATTTATAGAATGAAACTAGCTGTTCCCGCGATTACGTCCACGTGAAAAGTAGCCTTAGTGATTCCTTATTACATAAGCTATCTACCAGTGAAAGTCCCGTCAAAATTGGTCTAACCGTTTCAGAGTTTAGCCGGAACAAACAGACAGACAAAAAATTAAAAAAATATTATTTTGGTATAGGTATTTACATATGTATTTAGTAAGAAACTGTTATACGGGACTTGAAGATTGTCTTTTTAAAAAAAGGATTTGAAATATATAACACGTTTTATTAGAACAAAACTCAAAACCGACTTCGATGGTGGTTGCGCAGCGACTGACTGGCCAACCAACCTGAGCACGGGCGTCTGGGTTAGATTGCTCAGTCAGCAATTTGGGCGACACGACTCAGCACTAACCCCTACAACGACAGGGTATAACAACCCCCCCTTTAAGAGGAAACTTATAGTGAAAAATGAAAATAAGGGAAATGTAAGTTTCCGTGATTATTCTGTCCTTAATCGAGGAACAGAGGTAGTACTAATAGGACTTTCTATATTTTCTTGAGATACTGGAGGTTCAGGGTTTTTGCTGAGACATTTACAACATTTATATTTAAAACAAAAATAAAGAATTACACAAAAAACTATAACTATAGTAAAGACATTAAAAACAGTGAAAGCTACATGGTTATTAATGGATGGCTTTTCTAGCACTAAATTTTGGGAAATCTGATCAGTAACCGTTTTATAATCATTCAGACTATCTAAATTTACACTTTTTATTTTAGAAACAGGAATTTTAGGGCTAATTTCCCTGAAACGGTGGAAATTACAACAACTATCATTAATTATATTAAAATCTGTTACAATACTAGGAATATTTAACTTTGGATAATCTTTAGTTACAAACTTAATATTTTTATAGAATGCCACACATTTTGTTGGGATATTAAGTACACCTGTACCAGATATTACATTTTCAGAAACTGCATCGTTACATTCAATAGATAATTTAGTAGGTTTCGACTGAACAAAGATCCATTTATTGTTATTTAACCTGTGCCAAATATCTACATCTCCAGCTATGAATTTATATGTACAAGTTTCAGGGATAGAAGTTAAGGCTTTAGTTATAATTTCAATTTCACAAGAAGGATTATTAAGAACTGCGTAAATGTCAGTGGTTTCACAAAGGTAAGTTTTAGTAAGTATATTTTTACAATTATTTAAATCTTTAAGGTAAGTGTATGACAATTTATCTTTTGAAATGGCTAAAAATTGTTCCGCGGGAATGATTAGAGCAAATGAGTTTAACTTTCCATCCGTATGTGGAGTTGGCAGAGGTATATTCTTATATATATTATATTGTTGTAAACTTACTAATGGTAATTTGACAATAAACATTAATCTATTACTTATATAATAACAAGTTAAATCCGCTGTGTTAATTAACATATGAATATTACTTATATCTAGTTCAACTGGAAAATCTTTATATTTAGGTAAAATCTTTAAATTACTAACAAGGTCATTATACATTTGACTTGGGGTTAAAATAGAAGGGTGCAATGTATTACTCTTAACAAATAAAATAGAATTCAAAAGATCTTCGATCTTAAAAGACATAGTGAGTAAATTAGCTTGTAAAACATTTAAAATATTGTTAAGTCTAACCTTAAAACTAATTACATTTACAACATCAGATATATTTCTTATAGAAAATGATAGACTATCTATAACATTAGATAGTTTTGCTTCATTCATGTTCAATTCATGTATAGATCGGTTTATATTAGAGATAGCAGTTTGCGAGACCATTATAGCTTTCTTGATTGAGGCGCTTAACTTTTCATCGTTATTATAAAGAGCTTGAATAGCATTTTCATAATTTTGGGCGTCGTCCTCGTCTAATGTACCAAAGATGTGTTTAAAAGCGACGCCTATTCCTCCAAACCAAGATCTTTTAGATATACTATTAGACATTATATGAGAGATAGACTTGAAGTCTCGTGTGATATCCATATAGAGGGCTTCTAGCGGCTGTAGGAGGTTATGACATTGATCGCGGTCTATTTCGTCATTTTCGCGACATTGGGACCTAATGATGTTAAATACATCATGGATGTTTTCTATGTGATGTTCGAGTGGGGATACATCAACCGGGATTACGATATGGAATTCGTCATTAATTATTCTTAAGGTACCAACGGGGTCAAAGAGAATACCAGGGCTGTTAGTGATGTAATTGATATAATGATTCGCACCATTGGCAACGCTGATTCTGGAAATAGAAGATTTAAGAATGTAAAACGTATTGTATATAAAAGGTAATGTATATAGAATATGTAAATGCTTTCTTATATCTAAATTAAATCTAGCGAGTAAAATAAGGTATATAGAGAAGGGAAAAAAAAAATGTAAAAATAAAATATAATTATTACAAGAGGTAGGTTATGTATATATTTCGAATGTACAATTAATAATCTAAAACCGTTTTATTCGTCATTGGAAGCTGGTTTAATTTCGTCATAATGGTGTTTTATATGCCGTCTATTTATTAATAGAGAAACTGAGTTATTTCCGTGGACTTTAACGATTTTGTATGGACCCTTCCAGATCGGAGAAAGAGCTTTTCGTAGTCGGACATGGTTTTTAAGATATACATAATCTCCGACTTTGTATTGAGTGGAACGAGAGTGTCTGTCATAATATGTCTTTGATCGTACTTTCGAGGCATTGATGTTCTCTAAGGCTTTCTCTCTTGACGTTTTGAGACGATGCTGAAGCATTTTTGTATATTCTGGATACGTGACATCTGTACTTTGATTAAATATGGAATCGGGAATATATGGTTTATGACCGAAAAGAAGTTCGTAAGGTGTGAATTTGGTAGTTGTGTGTACATTACTGTTGTATGTTAACATGGCAGTGTACACGAATTTATGCCAGTCGGATTGATTGTCATTGACGTAAGACTTTAGGTATTCCTTTAGAGTGGAATGACTGCGTTCCAAAGCACCTTGAGTTTGTGGGTGATAAGGGGATGACCAAATCTGTTTTATTTTTAGGAATTCGCAAGTGCGTTTGAAAAGGTCTGCCGTGAAATTCGTGCCTTGGTCTGTTAGAATTGATTTAGGAATACCGAATAACGAGATAAAGTGTACTAAGCATTCACAAGTTTCTTCTGCCGTAGCATTAGATATAGGATAAGCAATTGAGAACTTTGTAAGGTCATCTTGGAGAGTAAGAATAAACTTTAATTTGGGAAGACCCGCTTCGGGTAAAGGGCCGACTATGTCGAGGCTAACTCTCTCAAAAGGACGTGTAGATGTAGTAGTGATTTGCATTGGAGATCTATTAATCTTTCTTAGGGCTTTGTTGGATTGACATAATTTGCAGTTTTTTACATAGTTTTCTATGTCGGTTCTCATGTTCTTCCAGTAATATCTTTCTTTGATTCTATTAAGCATTCTTTGGGAGCCGAGGTGACCGGCTATTGGGATATCGTGATTTTCTTTCAAGATTTTCGCAATTTCACTAGGAACAGGGTAAACTATAGTGTTATGATGAATATTTATTGTTATATTTGTGTTGTTGAATAAATACATGAGCATGCCATAGATTTTTACAAATGAATGTTGTTCGAAAAGGTTCTTAAAGTCGGATATAGCGATATTGTTAATATCACCCGCAAGTAAAATGTCATCTCGGGCGGCTTTAAGAGCTTTGAATATTTCAGGGTAAGTACTTGCATCGAAGTAGTAGACTTTAGTGAATAGAAGATAGTAAGTTTTGCCTTTTACTTCTATTTTCTTAAAGGAATGAAGTTCTCTTTCAGCGTTCAAGATATCAGGCGAGTTATCAGCTTCAGAGAGGATATCGTCCAGGTAAGGATTTGAATCGTCTAAGTCAATTGATACAGGGGTTAGAATAGTTTTACAGTTGCTTTTAAGAAGGGATTCGTTGTGTTCTTGGATATACGTGTTGAATGTTTCATTTTTATTAGCGAATGATTTAAGGAATGTGTTGTAGTCAGCATTAGAGTTGGAAGTACTATCTGATGTTTCAGTTTGCCTAGGAGATTGTCGATTAGAGGTTTCTATAGGAGGATCACTCGCGCTTGGAGGATTAATCTTTCCAGGGCTGTACGCGGACAAGGATAAATCATCATCATCTAAAAGTGGGATGGAAGGTAAATTACTGTTTGATCCAAGGAGACTGGAAGGGATGTCGAGATCTTCTAAGGTGATTGGGCTAAAAGCAGAAGATTCATCGGAATTAGCAGGGTTTTCATTTTCAGGTACATCCGGTTGCGGAGTTGGATTCTCGTTGGACTCTGTAGGATCATTGGTCTGAGGTAAGATAGGATTAACCGGATATCGAGAAAGAGCGTCGGCGTTACTATTGATTTTACCTTTCTTGTATTCGACCTCGTAGTCGAACTCTTCCAATTTGAGTCTCCATCTTATGAGTTTGGAGCCAGGATCTTTATGATTGAACAACCATTTTAGTGGACGATGATCTGTGATTATTGTAAATCGTCGGCCATATAAGTAGGGCCGGAAGGTTTTAGTGCCAAATAGGATTGCAAGGCATTCTTTTTCGGTTGTGCTATAATTGCACTCGGCCTTGTTTAGGGTTCGAGAGGCATATGCTATAGGTTGGTCACTTCCTATGGGACCTTGGGATAATATAGCGGAAATAGCAAAATTAGATGCGTCACAGGTCAGGACAAACGGTTTGGTAAAATCGGGATATTTTAGTAAAGGAGCTGAGATTAGACAATTTTTTAATTGTTCGAAAGCTAATTGATGTTCGTTCTGCCAATGGAACTGAATATCTTTCTTTAGGAGATTCGTTAATGGCTTAGCCATTTTAGACAGGTTAGGAATAAAACGTCGGTAATAGGAGACTAGACCCATGAAAGACTTGATGTCTTTCGGACTTTTTGGTTGTGGAAATTGTTGGACGGCTTTGATTTTATCTGGATTGGGCTTAACGCCTTTGTCTGTGATGATATGACCAAGATATGATACTTCCTTACGGAGGAATTCGCACTTGTCGGGTTGGAGTTTGAGATTAAAGTGTCGGAATCTATCGAATATATCGGAAAGAGATTTAATATGGGATAAGAGATCGTATGAGTAGATTACTACATCATCGAGATACACATAGCATTGTAAGCCTTGTAGGCCTGAGAGAGCGGAATTCATCAACCTTTGGAATGTAGAAGGCGCGTTTTTTAACCCAAAAGGCATACGGGTAAATTCAAAGTGTCCTTGAGGGACAGAGAACGCAGTCTTAGGAGCGTCACGCTCAGACATTAAAATTTGGTGAAACCCGGAAGCAAGGTCAAGCGTGCTGAAGTATTTACTTTTCCCTAATTGGTCTAGGATTTCGCTAATGTTTGGGATAGGATAGGAATCGCCTATTGTGACATCGTTGAGTTTTCGATAGTCAATTACGACTCTCCATTTACGTTGACCAGAGGCGTCTGACTTCTTTGGGACAACCCATATGGGTGAAGACCATGGGGACGTTGAAGGTTTGATTATTCCGTCATCAAGCATTTGGTCAATTTGTTTCTGGACTTCTTGTTTATGGACCTCGGGGAATCGATATGACTTAGTGCTGATTGGGTCCGAAGAAGTAGTCTGTATTTCGTGTTTTATTGCGTTAGTGTGAGTCAGTTTGTCATTAGGTAGATGAAAGATGTCTGAAAAAGTCGAGCAAAGATCATAAAGAGCGTCAGTTTCTTCATGATTAAGATGTGATACACGTAAAAGATTAATAACTTCTTCAGTTCGATTAATGACGTCTCTAGGGTAGCTGATTCTATTTTCGGAGTGCGCGGTATGAAGAATTTGGAAGCTATCTTCGTGTTCCAGTGGAGAGATTTTTAACTTTAAATCAGAGTTAATTGTTAATGGAGATTCAGCTGTATTTACTACGGTTATATTCACTCGTAGATTAGGCTTAACTTTAACTAAGCAATTGGCTAATAGTAGTGAATCATCGGGGTTTTGATTAATTATGAGTCCCTCTTTTATATCGGGGTTTTTGACAGAGCATTCGATGATCGCTTCGGATCGTGGTGAAATAACGTAAATAGGTTTTGTGAATTTAATTGGAATCGATACTTCGTTGATAGTTAACTTTTCGTTAATAAAGTCGATTTTGCTTGGAAATTGTGATAGTAGATCATTGCCGATAATTCCATCATAGGGGAATTTTAGATGGCCTACGAGATGGAATTTATGAGTTAGTGTTTTGAATTTTATGGGAATGGTGCCCATGGATATCATGGGGTTGGCGTCGTTGCCAAGTCCGGTAAAAGTTACTTGTTCATCGCATGTAATAGAGGGCATATCATTGATTGAGCATGCTTTTATTATGCTTATAGCGGCACCTGTATCAACTAGGAATGTTAAAGGCTCTTTAGAGACTGACGTTTGGACTTTAATAAAAGGTAAGTATCTTTTTGAGGGATTTGTAGTAATGTTATGTATTTTGATATTTTTCTTTTCTTTTTCAGGAGCAGAGGAGGAAGCAGTTACAGCGTTTGCGACAGGGCTGTTTGGATTAGCATTTTTACTACTGGTGAGTACTGAGTGAGACTTTTCAGATTTAAGTTTCGACGGAGGTATAGTATTGGTAGGTCGAAGTTCTAAGCTCTTTTGGTTTTCTTTGCTTTTAGGATGCAGTGAGGGTTCGGCATGTCTATGAATTTGGGGCTGGCTACCCTGTTTGTTAGACAGCGAAGATTTAGAGAAGGCAAGTCTGTGAGTTTGGGGCTGGTTACCCTGTTCGTTAGACTGCAAGGATTCTGAGAAGGTATGTCTATGAATTTGGGGCTGGTTACCCTGTTTGTTAGACAGCGAAGATTTAGAGAAGGCAAGTCTGTGAGTTTGGGGCTGGTTACCCTGTTCGTTAGACTGCAAGGATTCAGAGAAGGCATGTCTATGAATTTGGGGCTGGTTACCCTGTTTGTTAGACTGCGTGTTTGATTTACTAGGATTCAGTGATTGTGATGTGGTATCGAGTTTAGTTTTCTTTACTCCCGCACGATACCAGACGAGAGAGCCATTTAGTTTAAATCATTGTTGTCAGTTTCGTCGACACCATCATCATCATGAGAATTTATGTTATTAATAGGCTGACGTCTCTGGAAAGACGTATTAGGATTTTCGCGAGCAGGTTGATTGAATTGAGAAAACCGCCTATTATTATATTCGCGTTTGCGACAAGTTTTAATGTTGTGTCCCGGGGTTTTACAATATCGGCACACAGAAATAGGATTCGACCCGAATGAAGGTTTTGGTTGATAATCTGACGGACGATTAGGCTGTCGCGGGAATGGCCTATTATTTTGTTGTGGACGAGGACGCGCATAGTTTTGAAATGAATTAGCGTTACGGCGCGTCGTGGCTAAAAGAATTTTTTCTTCGGAAACCGCGAAGTTAATAGCGTCATTCAATGTTTCTGGATCGCGGCATCTAACAACTGTTGAAAGTTGAGGATTAAGACCGATAATGAACGTGTGTAAAGCGAGGTCTTGCATAGCGGCGACACGACCGGCCAGTTCACCTTTTTTCTTAGTGGGAATGGAAATATTAATTTCTGTCAATAGTTTTGACAGGCATGACTCAATTCGTAATGCAAACTGGTTGGCCGTTTCACTGGATAACTGTCTGCAATCTTGCAATTCAGAAAGCAGGGCAGCGTAGTGCTTGCGTTCACCGTATTGGGATTTTAAAAAGTTTTCAAGTTGTTCCCAGTTTTCAAATTCTTTAATTGAGCAAGCACTCTCTGCTCGGCCTTCGAGTTGGCTCAGGATATATTTGAGCAGTATATCCTCCTGAGATGAAGAAGCTAAGTTGATTGCATTCCGGCAATTGTTAAGGAATGCATTTAATTTTTCTCTACTTCCGTCGTATTTGTTAATGAATTTAATTAAAATATTTAAATCTATTTGTGACATTGTGGCGGAGATGGGTGTTAGTGTCTTTGTCTGCCCAGTTTCTTCTTTAGTGTCTTTAGGCATTTAGGAAGTTATTCGTTCACAAATAGAATCAAATAATTGCACTGGATAAGTAACAAAGTAACAAAATTAATAAAATGTAAAACAAAATGTATAAGAATAAAACAATAGAGTCCGATTGAAACAATGGCTTCACTTACAGCAACAATGTTGCGGCGACGGCGACGACAGGATGCCTTGATTGCATTCTTGTATGATAAGAATATTTCACGGAATAGTTCACGGAGTATTTCACTAATATAATTCTATTTTTAGAATGGAATTAAGCACTTTCACAGATTTTAACACTATTTTCGCACTTTTCACAGGATTCGGTTTTCTTTTCAGGATTCGGCGGACTTCACAGTATGGTACAAATTTTCTTTTCAGGATTTCCACTTTTCTTCTACTGGATACGGTGATTTTTTCTTTCAGGATTCAGTGGACTTCTGATTAACGTTGACCACCTTTATGATGAGTCGAGCACACCACGGAATAGTATATGAATATTCACGGTTTACACGATGGAACTTTGTTTAGGAGACGGTACCGAGGATGAACTTTTCATCCCTTTACGCTGCCACCATTGTTATACGGGACTTGAAGATTGTCTTTTTAAAAAAAGGATTTGAAATATATAACACGTTTTATTAGAACAAAACTCAAAACCGACTTCGATGGTGGTTGCGCAGCGACTGACTGGCCAACCAACCTGAGCACGGGCGTCTGGGTTAGATTGCTCAGTCAGCAATTTGGGCGACACGACTCAGCACTAACCCCTACAACGACAGGGTATAACAAAACGGTTAATTTGTATTTGTTAAAATAAAACTGTAAGATCCGTTCATTCATTCATCGGGAGATCCCCGACCAAAGAGTAAAGTTACCTATTTATTCGTGGGAGTATTCCAGGGCTGCCATAATAAGTAATAGAATATCTACTAATAACATTCACACTCGCAATCCGCTATGGTCTGCTTAGCCATCGAAGTAAAGTAAGTAGGTACTATACTAACGTTTTAAACTATTCCTATTGAAAACGTTTTAAGAAATATCGTTGGTTAATCGTCGATTACGAAATCATAATCGATAGCAACTGATTATTTGTAAAATCGATTAATCGAATAATGGTAATCGATACCGCACACCATGGACTGCGTCGGTCGAAGTTTCGTTAGCCGGATGAAGGCTTCATTGGAGAGGAGTGTTCAACGTCTACACAATTAGAATTACTTAACTTGCTAAATAAATAATTGTTTATCAGTATACCAAATAGAAGTACTGATTATGCCTAAAATGAAACACCGACGTGTAGAGACGGATTGTCTATTATTTATGGTCTTGTCTCTACCGCTGCGGTGAAGTTGAGAAAATTCAAAAGGTTAAAGTAAACCCAAAAGGATACGGCGCTGGCAGTTGAGAAAGCGGATACAGGATACGGAAAAAACAGTGAATGAATTTGCACAGGTTCCCCTTCTATACGGCGAACCTGTGCCCGATTTTCAAATTTGCTAGGTGTTCGTTTTTCAAACACTTGGAAAATTTTAAAACCTTGAATTTTAGGATTTAAAATTGTTCTGAGGTCATATATACTTATATTGTTTTGTCATTTACATTTAATTAGGTGAGTTGCGTTCATAATTTTTGTAATTACCTGCTTTGAATAAATAACAGTTATAATATTTTATATTAAAATATTAGTTTCAAACTTTTTCAAGCAGTTCAGAAATATATATGGAGAGTTTATTTAAGTTACAGGAAGATGTTAAGTTTGTTATTGATAAAGGTAAATTTTACTTTAAAAAGTCGCCAAAAGGACCCACTTAGGGTTATATAGAGACAAGGTTAAAAAGCTTGGAAGACCAATGGTGGATGAACTATGTTCACTGATGTAGATACCTTTGAATATAAAATTCTATTTTTAACAAAAATGAAGGTATGAAACTTCACTAGAATTATATTTTGATTATAAATCTAAGTTGAAAGATGCCTTACATCGTCCTCTAAAATCACAAAATTTAGTTTGTGACAGTAATGTGACAGGTTATAATATGAAATTACTATAAATCACTATTCAGATATTTAGTGGCAAATATACAGAGTGGACATCTTTTAAGGATTGGTTTGTTTCATTAGTTCATAATAATTCAAATTTGAAAAATATTCATGAGTTTCATTATTCGTAAGCACATTTATCTGGTGAAGCGGAACAGTTATTAAGATATGTACCTGTTACTGAAGCAAATTACGTAAAGTCTTTGTCAATTTTGAATCAAAGGTACAATAATAAAAAGTTTCTATCTAACGGTCTATTCTAAGAGGTATATGTAACTGTTATAGGTCAATCTATCGTAGTCTTACGGTAGAGTTCTCGGGTGCTATAAAGTATTTATTGGATACAAACGTTGATTGTTTAGATGGATAATGGATGTGTGCATTGATTCGCGGGGTTCTACTGCGTGTGATGCTATTATTATTATTTTAATGATAAGTTCGAATTTTATTAGACTCGGAATCACACAAACTATGGGAAGCCCAAATAAAAAAGTACATCGGATGATGCTACAGCTTAAAGAGTTTTTAGAACATCGTTGGTCGTAAAAGGCGTTCTACTACAATTCACGCTTTTAAAATCAGACTTAAATCCCATTTACTGGATCTACAAAAGTCGCGTATACTTCACGGATGTTTGTAATTAATTTTCCCGTGCTACCTTTTTGACACTTAATATTTCTATCTTGACATTCTTATCAATATATATCTGACTTCTAACACATCATTTATCATGAATTATACTTGACATGCCTATACTATCATTATGACGACACTATACTATCATTTATCATGAATTATACTTGACATGCCTTTTTTTTATTTAATTTTTATTATTATTATTTTTTTATTCTCAATTTTTTTTTGTGTACCATTTTTATTTCTATTTATATTATTTTTTGACATTATATCTTCCCGATACTACTATTCATTCGATTATATTAAAAAATTATTTTGTCCCCGCTCATCTCATTCAGGGTGATGGCTGAAAATCGGTGCTTCATCCGCATTAGATGATTTTAGTGCACCGAGCCTAGACCCTTTTCTCAACTGCTGCACACAGATATATTTCTATTTCTTGCTCCTCTTTGTTTCTTTTGTGTGATGTAATTGTGTGTTGCTGAGAAAATAAACTTTTTATCTATCTATCTAAAAATTGTTGCCTAAAGCTCAAAAGCCATATATGATTCGTAACAAAAATATTATTGTAAATACAAAAGTCCATGTTAATCCAATCTCGATTCCGTACAAGTTACGCGTGAATAATGTTTCTGGAGCTCATCTGGTGTTGATTTTGTCTGTTCCAAATTTTTCTAGATATTTGATTCTACAGCATTTGTAATATTATGAATTTGTATTGAATATTTGTCATGAATTGAGAGGTCAGCTGCCTCCGACTAGGTGGCTTTACGGCATTGTGACAGAAAACACCTTGGCTCTGATCAAATTACACGTGTTGTCAGCTTGTGATGCAAAAGTTAAACTAATGAAAGACCTGTTTCGAAATTGTACATATTACCGATTGATTTAATAATGAAAGTAATGTTTCATGTTAATTAACTTCTAGTTAATGTATTCGACGACTTTTAATCTTTATATAATCTTCTTTGATGTCACAACCAATCTTCCTGCGTATTATAATTACTATTTTAATAAAGTCCGAATGCTGTTTTATAATAAGTTGAAATAATGTAAATATTATTTAAACTATAGTAAATGGATTTATTTTATAAAGTTCTATTGTTTTGGTTTCGTATTACCTATTGACAGGGGAAACTTGTAGTAGAATGAATTGAATTGAGCTCTTTATAAAACAATAATTTATTTACGATGTGGTACGTCCAGTATATTCTACATACCTAAGAAAGCTATGGACGATACAGTTACACGCTATTGCTAGGGAATTAATTCAGCTTTTAATTAGTTACAACACAGCACAATTAGTTTTAGAAAATCAGTTATTTTTCTGGTAAAAGTGGTAAGAAGCAAACAATTTCGAGCGAGTGACAACTCCTTGTGACAGTTGTGTCAGGAGAGTAAAACGTTTCGCGCATGTGCGAGGTCTATGCTACAAACTATATTGTGGTTGTTGATGTATCATAGATTTATTTACTTTAGTTAAAGATTTTAAATGTGTAATAATTTTATGTAAGTTTTACATTCTGAATGTAATTTTGTCCAAGTTGGTTTTATTTCGTGGTTAATTTACAATTATCTAATAAAAGAGTATTTTGATGGGCATTATGTTCATAGTGGGCGATTGTGTTTAGAATTAATAGTTGCTATATTAGCTACTAGATGGCGCTACTGGTTATTATAAATATATATGACAATAAAGAGCACTTTATTTAAACTAGCGCGCGTGCGTACTGATGTTTTGCGATTTACTTTGTGGTATTTATTTACTCTCCGAGAAATATGTTGAAGGATTTTGGCGGTAGGCGTGAAACAAGAAGTGGTTAAAATTTTAAAGTCCTGTAATCTTTTTAAGAAAAAGTGTATGTTTAATTTTTTTTATATAAATTTAATGAACTAATGTACTGAATCACTTACTGCCTCTGCCATATAGTGTTATCCTTTCAAACTTTCTCCAACTTCACAAATAAATTAACTTCAGCACTTTCATTGACATATTGTTTTTAAAATGGAATCCATCAAGCAAACATTTAGTGAAATGCTATGCACATTTAACCACCGCATGGAAAGTTTTAGAAGTCAACTACAGAAGACATCTCCAACCACTGATAGTGATGCACTGGCTGCTGATTTTGTCGCCTTTAAACAGTTTATATGAAATACCCTGCGTACTATGCAATATCAAATTGAATGGGTTGCCAGGGAGGTTGATAGAATTGAGATACGGGGACGTCGATAAATAATTCTGTTGCATGGTGTTAGTGAGATGCCAGGTGAGGAAACAACATCAGTTGTTGCAAAAACTGTGGCTCAATATCTTAAGCAATCAACTTTCACTGTTGACAACATAAGCCGCTGTCACCGGATGGGACGAGCTGGCTCTGGTCGACCACGACCAATTCTCTTTAAGGTCCACGATGTTAATATCTGTGATGAGATCTGGGCGGCTAAAACTGGGTTGAACCACGGGCTCTGGAGTGACCCTGTCCGAATTTCTTACAAAAGCGCGTCATTCTGTATTTATGGAAGCTCGTCAGCGACTGGGTGTTTCTGAATGTTGAACTAGGGAAGGGCAGTTCTTCGTCCTTGGACCTAATGGCATAAGGCATCGGGTCGAATGCAGTGAGGATCATGATGAAATTGTTTCTAAACAGTCAAAGCCTACACCTGTGGTAGTGGTGACTAAGGAGCCTATTATTTCGCGAGCAAGACGTGGAGCTACATCTAAGAAATAATTTAAGTATTTTGTTGTTTACTTTCTTCTTAGTTTCAGTTTAAAGTCAGTCTTAATGAAAAAACTATTACCTTACTGCCTTACAATAATAATTGTTGTAGTTTTGTGAATGTTTTATTAACTTATATTGACGTCTGTCAGATATCTGACATGCACGTCATTATGCTGTCAACTTTCATATTATTATTTTTTTTGGCTCTGAACTTTGAACTATTTGCACTGTAAAATGGCGCTGACAGATGGGCAGTGGGCATATTTTTGTACCTTTAATTGTTTTGCTTTTTTGTATGTATGTCTGTTTTCGCTACATAAATGGGGAAAATGATAATCCAAGTTGTATTAAGATGATTAGTAAAAAATTTTATTATTGACAAGCGATCATAGAGAATATTTTACAAAGACATTGAAAAGAAAACGAATAAAAAATGGAATAGAAACAAAAAAGGTTTACTATCTTGAAATAAAAATAAAACTATATTAGATGAATTGAAGCCGCAACATCCTCCCGCCTGTTGAAAGCCTTCAGCTTTCAACACTGAAGATCCTCTATATTTGGTAGAGGGCAAAGACGCACCAAAGGGCGCCGCACGCACCCTCGAGTCGTAGCAATGTCTGCTACTCTTGTGATCCCGTCTGGTCCAGGAAACAAACTAGTCACCCTTCCAAGTCTCCACAGAAGCGGTGGGGCATTATCCTCCTGTAGCAACACCAAATCTCCAATTTTCAAATTCGATGAATTGTTTTTCCATTTAGATCTTTGCTGTAATTCACCGATGTACTCACGTTGCCATCTTTTCCAAAAATGTTGCCTCACTTGTTCTAGGCGATTATAACGATTTAGTTGAGATTCACTATATGTTGTGAGGTCTGGAGTTGGCAATGACGTTAATTTTCGTCCAATAAGAAAGTGCCCCGGGGAAAGTGCTAAAAGGTCATCAGGAGAAGAAGACATAGGATAAAGTGGACGACTGTTTAAAATTGCCTCAATTTGAGCAAATAAGGTACTTAGTTCCTCAAATGTAAAATGCAAATTACCCATCACGCGTTTAATATGATGCTTTGCCGATTTCACGCCTGCCTCCCAAATGCCGCCAAAATGAGGAGCATATGTAGGAGTGAATATGAATTTGAAACCTTCTTGACTTGCATAATCAGAAAGAGAGTTACTATGTGTTTTGATAAATTTATTTATTTCTCGTGCTGCCGCCACAAAGTTCCGACCGTTGTCGCAAAATACTTCAGTGGGTTTTCCTCTTCGGGAAATAAATCTATTTAAAGTTTGTATGAACGAGTCCTTAGTCAAATCACTGACAGCCTCAAGATGTACACATTTATATCTCAAACAAACAAATAAACACAAATACGATTTTTGCAATTTAGCTCCGCGTCCCTTCCTGTTTAGTGTATAAAATGGACCTGCAAAATCGACTCCCACCGAAACAAAGGGAAAATCAACGTTTATTCGCTGAGACGGAAGATCACCCATTTTGGGACATAAAGTTTTGCCTTGTAAACGCCGGCAAACCGTACACCTATGCACAGTGTTACGAGCAAGCCGTCTGCCATTTACAGCCCATACAGTTTCTCTCATAATAGATAATAATAATTGAGGTCCAGCATGTAATAGGCGCTTATGTTCGCGTTCGAATAATATTTTTGTTAAATGATGGGAACCATCTAAAAGAATTGGATGCTTCTTTTCATATTTGTAAGAAGCTGCATCGATACGACCACCGACACGAATTAAATTACATTCATCTATAAATGGAGACAACGACAAGATTTTAGATTTTGTACTTAAAGGAACCTTTTTAATTAATTTATTATATTCAAGAGAAAAACTTTGTCTTTGGGAAATAGAGCAAAGAAAATTGAATGACTCATTTAATTCGTCTAACTGTAAACCACCTGATTTTCGTTCGTGTGGATGTTTTACATTGTAAATAAATCTTTTAATAAATGCTACTATTCTTTGAATTTTTGTAAAATTAGAGTATTTTTCTATATTAATAAAATCTAATTCAACGTGAGTATTCATCACAGTCACTGTTACTTTTACTTCTGGAAGTTCCGTCGTATTTAGTTTCAGAGAAGGCCACTCAGGCTCCGGAGTAGATAAAAAATCAGGACCTGACCACCATAAATCTAAATTTGAAAGCTGACTGGGATTAACTCCCCTGGAAATTAAATCAGCTGGATTTGATTTGGTGGGAACGTAACGCCAATTTGTAAATGAGGTAGTTTCTATGATTTCATAGACCCTATTGGCCACGAATGTTTTTAATTTGGCTGGGTCAGTGTGGATCCATCCTAAAACTACTTGAGAATCACACCAATGAACGCATCTAGATAATTTGCATCGAAGTGATTCAATGACTGACCGACAAAGTCTAGCTGAAAGTAATGCTGCACATAATTCTAGACGCGGTATAGTAATAGGATGTAAAGGAGCCACCTTTGATTTTGAACATAGAAGTTTCACTGTTATCTCACCCTTAGCATTTGTAGATTTTAAATAAATACAAGCGCCATACGCTACTTGTGAGGCGTCACTAAAACTATGTAATTCTATTTCGATAGGAGATTCACAGAGAATATACCGCGGTATGGAAAAAGAAGAAAGTAAATGCATGTGTTTACTAAACTCATCCCACAAATTTTGAATGTTTTGCGGTACATATTCATCCCAATCTAGTTTTTCTTTCCATAACTTCTGCAGTATCATTTTAGGTACTATTATACATGGGCTTAATAAACCCAATGGGTCAAATATTTGAAAAGACAGTGACATTATGATTCTTTTTGTAACTTGATTATTTTGAAATGGTGATTTCATTGGAAAAAATAAACAGTCCTTGCGGGGACTCCAACCCAATCCAAGGGTACTCTGTGATTCACTGAAAGTTAAGTCATTACTTGAACCGGAGTTATCTTGAAATAAAGGTAAATTAGATTTAAATTTTCGTAATTTGAAACAAGCTGAATTTAGTTTATTAGTTACTGTATTTTGTATATAACGTAAAGTAGATTCATCATCAGCACCCGTAAGTAGATCGTCTACATAAAAATCATTTTGGATGATTGTTTTAATTAAATCATCCTCACAATCCTCTCCAACTTGAGAAAGACATTTTGTGCTCAAATAACTGGCACTAGCAGTACCGTAAGTGACGGTATTTAATTGCAATTTTTGAATAGGCATTGACTCATTATTTCTCCACAAGATTACTTGAAGATAGCGATCTTTTTCATTGACTTCTACTTGGCGGTACATCTTTTCGATGTCGCCAGACAAAAGATATTTGTATAGTCGTGCACGTAATAAAATAGAAAAGAGTGAATTTTGAACATTAGGACCTACCATCATGATATCGTTTACGGAGAAACCTGAAGAAGATGGAGCAGAGCCGTCAAAAACGACCCGTATTTTTGTCGATTCGCTATCCTGCTTAAAAACAGCATGATGACATAAGAAATACGTATTTGGATTTGTCACATTGACATAGGATAAATGACCTAGCTGTTCATATTCTTGAATGAAGTTGACATACTGGGTTTTTAAATCAGGATTTTTACGAAATCTTTTTTCTAAATTGATAAAACGTTTTTTGGCTAAAGTATAGGAGTCTCCAAGACACTCGGGTGACTCCTTTAAAGGAAGTCTTACAGAAAACCTACCCGAGGGAAGACGATTAGTATTGAATAAAAAATGTTTTTCACAAGCTTGTTCAGCTAAACTAAGTTTAGATTTTTGGGGTAACTCTTCAAGCTCCCAAAATTTTGTAATAAAATTTTCAACATTCTGTTGTGACGTCGAAGTAAAAGAGTGATTGCAATAAATATGATTGGAAGGTATTGCATGAATGGGACCTGCTACAAGCCAACCGAAATTTGAACTTCTAAGTGCTGGTTTTCCAGTTCCTAAGATCTTTTGTTCACATTTAATGACGTCCCAAAAGATGTCTGCACCAATCAGCACATCAATCTTTGACGGTTGATTAAAATTAGGATCAGCAAGAATAATGTTTTTAGGTATCTTTAGAGTGTGTATATTAACGGGGTGCTTAGGTAAACTTCCTGTCAACTCATCCATCACAAAACAAGACAATGTCACGTTAAACTCTGTACACATAGACGCCAATTGGACAGAACAGTATTCGTTGATATTAGTAATAACGCTGTTACCTATACCTATGACCTTCTGATCAATGGAGCGAGATTGCAGTGATAAGGTGTCACGCAAAGATCTACTAATAAAAGAAGACTGACTGCCACAATCAAGCAGTGCGCGAGCAGTAACTGATTTATTTGTTTGAGGATTTCTTACTCGAATTAAAGCCGTACATAATAATACTTGATTATTTTCGTTACAGTAATTGACAAAGGACTCACCACGCTCACCTTTTTTTGTGTTATTTGCAACATTTACTGGCTCATGTAGCAGGGTGTTATGCTTTTTACGGCATTCTCGGCACGGACCCAAAATGCAATTATCAGGTGCATGACCTTGTCTTAAGCAATTAGCACATAGTTTATATTTCGCAACGTCAGCTAACCTTTCATTAATATTTTTAGCTTTAAAAATAGGACAGTCATATACTTTATGACATTTGTCACAAATAATGCATGTATAAATTGATAATGACTTTTGGTTTGTGGCGGAAAATGCTTTTATTTGATGAGAAGAATGTTTAAATTGCTTATAATTATTATTGTTAGAAGAGGAAGGAACTGAATGATTAAATTGATTTTTTGTTTGAATATTGTTTGATTTATTATTGTATATAGATTCAAGAACATCTGCCCTATTGTTAAGGAATTTAAAAAATTGATCTAAATTCGGCAGATCGTCAAAATTTTCTCTTTGTTCCTCCCACTTCGTTAATGTGTTGTTATCTAATTTTGATGTAATCATATAGATTAAAATAAGATCCCATTTATCAGTGGGTTGGCCCAAAGTAGATAATGCGCGTAAATTTTTAGTGAAGTGATCAATCAGAAAACGCAAAGATTTATCTGACTCACGAGCAATAGGCTGTATGTTGAACATTGATTTCAAATGGTGATTTACTAACAGTCGTTTATTGTCATATCTAGCACACAAAATTCGCCAGGCTTCAATGTAATTTTTAGATGACATTTCAAGATTAGAAATAATACGAGCAGATTCACCCTCTAAATAAGAAACCAAATAATGATATTTTTGAATGTCAGACAAACGCTTATTGTTATGAATTAAATTCACAAAAGTATCTCGGAACTCCAGCCACCGAAAATAAGAACCATCAAATTTCGCAATTTGAATTTGTGGCAGCTTAACGCCAATATCATGATCGTCGGAATGACACAGAGCAGGTGACACTAAAGAATCACCTCTAGTTTCTTCCATAGTGCAACTACTTATAATAGTTTTGGTAGTAGCAATCGCCAAAATAATATCCTGCTCAATATCATCCCTCTCGTCAAGCTCGGCTTGTAAATTTGTAGAATTAAGTACTTCAATTTGACTCTGCAAGTCATCAAACTTCATTGATAATGCCTCAAATTTACTGAGTCTCAGGGACAACTCGGCCATCTCCATATTAGAAGGCAAACTGGCTTTAGATACTTTCTCTAAGTAATTTTTGTATTTTGTAATTTGGCCTTTAATTGAGCTGCGCCTGATAATCAGTTCTTTTAAGGTCGTTTTGGAATCGCAACTTTCTACAGACATTTTTAAAGAAATTAATCAAAATATAAATTAAATGAAATGTTTGTGGATTGAAGAAATAATTAATAAATGCTTAACTGTGTCTCCTCATTCGACGGCACGGCAGGAAACGCATCTGTCTATGGAACCAAATTTGCGTTTGTATTAATGCCGATCACTACAGTACGACAAAGTTAGGCACTAGTAATAGATTATTTATTATTTAATATTCTTGATTACACATGAAAATTTTAGGAAGTCTCATTTAAAAATGATAAAATTAACGATTCAGTAAAAGTTTGTTGTAGTACTAAGTTAGGTAGTATTATATTATCACTGTATGTGGCTAAAATATAATTTTAATTATTTAAGCTGTTTAACTCCTATACATTTGAGGATAACTAATATATACTTTTTAATTTATGCTCAAATTATTGCAATATTAATTAAACAGAAAATATAAAGTTATTAAATTGAATAAGGATATACACTATCCGAAATGAAATTATTTATTGTGTGAATTATAGAGAAATATGAATTTTGTAGTAACAATTTAAATAGTTGTGTAAGATAGGGCGTTGATTGTGAGATTTGAATTTTAGAAATAAATTTAGATAAAGAATTGAACGCCCACATATATAAGAAATTGTAAGGGGAAAACCAGGGCACTTATCTTATTGATTGTTGCTCTGCAGGGTGATATTTTAGTACATCACTGGCCTGGGCGCAGAAAACAAGTGTCCCTTCTTTGTCTTCTGATGATACGCCGATTGGAAAATCTCGCTGGTGCACCTTCAACAGGACTTTGCTGCTGCTTCGGGTACTGACTTGCCCAGTTCAATTCTGTTCAACGGCTATCTGAAACTCTTAGACTTTGATGAGTTTTGAATTGTGTCCTGTCACGGTCGCCAATTTTATGTTTTCGCTACATAAATGGGGAAAATGATAATCCAAGTTGTATTTAGATGATTAGTAAAAAATTTTATTATTGACAAGCGATCATAGAGAATATTTTACAAAGACATTGAAAAGAAAACGAATAAAAAATGGAATAGAAACAAAAAAGGTTTACTATCTTGAAATAAAAATAAAACTATATTAGATGAATTGAAGCCGCAACAATGTCTATAATATAAAACTTAATTATATTTTATTATATACACGCACTGTATATAATTAGTTTATGTCATTAAGCAGTGATAATGAAAAACTATTTTCATGTTCATCCTCTAGCAACAGTGACCAGGATAGTCTTCCTAGTTTACCTTCTCTTTCGCACATAATAAGCACGATCGATAGTGACTTCAATGTTACCGGGATTTCAATTGATTCGAAACGATCTATTGGGAGCGGTGGTGGTGGCGTTGCTATATACTTACGTTCCCATTTTACTTTCTCCTTAATGAGCAAGTCAGCTCAGCCGCCACCGTCTAATGCTGGAGAACATCTTTTCATTGAAGTTTCCTTCTCTCATCGTAAATTATTATTGGCCCGTTACTTCGTATCAATTATTTTGCATCCTTAGAAAAACTTTTAGAAAATTTATGTCCTTCATATGCTCACACTATAGTTATGAGTGATTTTAATACTTGTTTGCTTAAAAATGACTTTCGTTCGTCTTCTCTGAAATCTTTAATAAAAGCTTGTAACCTGTCTATTCTTTCACTCAATGCAACTCATAACTAACCTAACTCCATACCATCTCTTCTTGACCTGATAATAGTTTCATCTCTTCATCATGTGAGCCAACATGGACAATGTGCAGTAGACGCCTTTTCATATCATGATATGATATATCTCTCTTACAAAATTTGTCCACCTAAAGCTAAGCCCAAAATTTTTCTGCAGCGTAATTTTCGTGGCATTGACTTGAATTCTTTACGTGAAGATATCCTAGAACTAGATTGGAATAATGTGATTAATGCCAGCACTATTGATGATAAAGTCTGTGAATTTAACGCAACTCTGACGGCCCTTTACGATAAACATGCTCCTTTGTGACCGGTCAAAATGAAACACCGTCCGGCTCCGTGGCTAAGTGACGTCATCAAAGTTGCGATTGCCCAAAAACTTGCAGCCAAATATCGATACAAGCTCAAACCTAGCGATGAGAACAAATGGAAATATATTGAACGTCGTAATCACTGCAACAGGTTGTGAAGTAGTGCACAACGCCGGTTCATTCATAGTACATTGGAAGATGTAGATCCATCTCGAGTTTGGAAATTTTCTCACTCGGAAATTCGGTCACTCGGAGTTGGGAAATATCGTCAAAATCATTTTCCAAACAATCTTAGTATAGATCAATTAAATCAGCATTTCCCCAATGTGGTCACTTTTAATGGACCTAATAAATTTGCAACACTAGATTTTCTCTCTTAACTTCCCACTCCTGACTATTCTCCATTCTTTATAAAGGAATTCACTGATTGTGATGTTAAGAAGGGCATAGGGGGTATATCATCGAATGCTGTTGGAAGTGATAATATAGGGCGAAAAATGCTCATACCTATCCTTGATGAGTTAGTGCCTGTAATTCGGTACTTACTTAATTATTCAGTCTCAAGCTGCAAATTTCCTACATTATGGAAGGAGACACATGTAATACCATTACCTAAAAAATCTAATCCTTCCAACTTCTCTGACTTTCGTCGAATCTATTCTTTCTTTTCTATCTAAATTGCTTGAGCGACTTGTTCATCAGCAATTAACTTCATTTGTTTTAAAACACAATCTTCTTAATCCCTTTCAATCCGGCTTTCGTCCCGGGCATAGTACTGCTTCTGCTCTTGTCAAGATTACCGATGACATCAGTCTTGGGATGGAGCAGACACAGCTGAGTGTGTTATCATTATTAGATTTTAGTAATCCTTTCAACAGTGTAGATCTCGATGTTTTGTTTGAAATCCTTCGCTCTCTTAACGTATCTCCGACGGTGATTCCTTGGTTTCACAGTTATCTGCAGGGACATCGGCAGCGTGTTCACGTGAATGATACTTTCTCCTCGCGGTGTGATATCGTGGCAGACGTCCCACTGGGCGGCGTACTATCTCCGTTACTCTTCTCTATTTTTATTAACTCAATTACCAATAATCTCTCTCCGTCCTACCACCTGTATGGTATGCATATGATGATCTGTAACTTTATACACAGGCTCCACTTGAAACTTTGTCATTAGCTCTCGAAAGAACAAATGATGATTTGCAACATATATCTACATGGAGCGAGCAATACGGTCTACAAAAATGACGTTAAAACGCAAATCATCTTAATCGGTAGCTCAAAATTAAAATTTAGGATTAATTGGTCTCAACTTCCTCAACTTTATTTACAAGGAAAATATATTGAGATCAGTGATACAGTTAAAGATCTGGGTGTTCTCATCGACAAGCAGTTATCATGGGTACCTCAATTAGCAGAGACCAGTAGGAAACTCTTCGCATCTGCTGCTTCTTTACGAAAATTGCGAAACTTTTTGCCGATTGCCACGAAAATTGCGCTTGCTAAATGACTTCTGCTTCCAATATTGGACTACGCTGATGCGTGTTATCTTGACATTAATGAAGATCAGCTGGATAAATTAGAACGTCTCCAAAATTACTACATTCGTTTCATTTATGGCTTACGTAAATACGATCATGTCTCTATTTACCGCAAAGAACTGAAATGGTTGCCCATTAGATTACGCCGGAATTCTCACATTTCACATTTTCTGTACAATATTTTGTTTATCCCTTATTATCCTCTTTACCTTAAAGAATGATTCGTGTTCCTTCATCTATCCAACGCCAAAGTTTTACACTCATCTGAAACTCTTCTGCTCAACATGCCACATCATTCTTCTCAGTTTTATGATAAATCCTTTACAGTACAAGCCATTCGTCTGTGGAATGCGCTCCCGGTGTACATCAGACAAGCTAAAACTCCCAAATCTTTTAAAGCTATGGTAGGGATCACTATTTATCACTTGCTTATTAGTTTCTCAAATTTCTTCTCTATATACATACTTTAAAATAACACTGCAGGCGTGTATACCAACAATAGTGTGTACACCACGAAAATAAAACGAGATGAGCGTGATGTCGTCGGCTGTCTTTACTCCTTGGCGATCGGAAACAGAATGTGTGCGAAAATGGCGGCAATTTGGTTTTTGTTAACGAACTGTCAAAGTCAGTGTCACCATACTAATAAAATTAAAAGTATCGATGATCACGCTCTCTCTACAATCGAGTAATTAATTAATCGAGTTACTAGCAATTAAAATAAAAGAAACTAAATCAAACGATCTTCGTAAAGATGATGCGACATACATATATATGTTCGTGAGTGTTTATGCACATGAAAAATTATTCATATTGTATTGTATCTATACTTGATTTCTATTTTATATTCTGTTCTTTATCTTTACTTTTTCTAAATTTTATATTTGCACCTTAATTGTTTCTTCTATTAGTAAATTTAAGCCACCGTTTATCTGTTTTTCATATACCACTGTCCATACAAAGGTTGTCTGGATGAAATTGCTTTAAGCAATAAGGCCGCCCCTTGTGCCACCGTTTGTTTTCCTAGGTTTCAGTATGCAAACTTTTTGCTTTTGAAATTCAACATCATTTCATTTTATTATTCGTCTTTCGTAATTTAAAATTTTGACTAATCAATTATACTCTTTATGGATGTCAGTTCGTAAGAAATTCTCCTATGCACAAGATGAAATTATAATACAATACAATATTAATGGTATAAATTTTACTATGTAATTTTAAAATAATTCATTTATTGTGATAAATAATGTGATATGGTGATACAAATTATATAACATATGTAACTACTAAATTGTAATCTGTATTTTGGACGTTCCAAAAGTTAACTAGAAGCCCGACAAGGGGTATGTATTCGTTTATTTGATAAGTATGTATTAGTTAAGTAACTTACGAACTGTTTTTATAAATTTATTTTTGTTTGTTACAGTTTTTTTCTTATTACCCTTATTTCACTAATAAATATATACTCAAGCTAAGCAGCCTTATTAATTGACCCAAGCACCGAACCCGTAACACTGGCGCCGCAACGTGGTTGAAAAATAGGCTGACTACTGCAATAGAAGACAATAGTGCACACTTTACGACCAACACCACAAACACATTTACTCACATAATCAGACAATAGACGTTCAGCGTTACTTTGGCTGGTCACAAATGTGATCGGTTCTGATGCCATTGTATCGAGGAACATACAAACACGTACTCAACATAGTGTTATAAAACAGGAAAATTTTAATAGTAAATAATTTAATTTAGATTCCGTATATATAAAGGTACGTAAGCTATTATTTATATTTTTTTCAAAAATTTGATGAGATTTCCTTTTGACGAATAATATTATTTTTAATATTTAAAAAATAGAATATTGTAATTTATTTTCCGTTTACGATTTGACATTCATTTCTTTTATAATAATCAATTTTAATCATGGATATATCGTACTTGAATAAACCAGAAATTATTTATGAACTGAAATTACGAAACGCGAATTTTGAATTCACCCAAACGGCTCAAGAATTGCGTGAAATTTTATTACCAATGATAGGAGACCTTGAGAAATATTCTTGGATTACTTATTTATTTATTGTTAGTACCCTGTAAATACTCATAACGTTTTCATTTAATTATTTGGCTACTCATACTTATTGTTATTTTTATTATCTTCATAATTTATTATTTTCATCTAGTGCGGATGACAACACTATAAATAAGCCAATGTCAAAATACCAATTTAGTGCGGATGACAACACTATAAACAAGCCAATGTTAAATATCAATTTTAAAGTGCGGTTGATAACACTATAAATAAGCCAATATCAAAATATTTCTTTGTGTACTTATGTATACTTATTTACTTATATCTAACACTACATAATGTATTGTTATACCTAATGCATTACCTACTTTATTTATTACTACGATTGTATATTATTCTACACTCTACATTTAGACACTTACACAACACACTCATCTACACTCAACAACACTACACAATTCACCTAAAGTCAGCGGGTGGTGACTGACATTATTTTAAAGAAGCCTACACTAATTTACTAGGTCGATTTATTAGAGATAATCTTTCTTAAATACAAGTTACCTCTAATCGCTAGGAATTTTTATCTCAATAAGATAAAGATTGTTTGAATGATGTTTGAATGATGAAGTAAGAACATTTTATGAAAGGGAAATCGCCTAATGTAATTTATTCACTATATATACCATCCCCATTTCTAAATTAAATCATGATAGCATTAATTAATCACATTTTATATAAAATATTTTAAGCTTGAGTAATCCAAGAATATCTAAAAAAAAATCTTTCAGATTTTTTTTAACCCCGGCCCCCCCGGTATTGTAACGGTGTGCCATGCCACCGTTTGTTTTCCTAGGTTTCAGTATGCAAACTTTTTACTTTTGAAATTCAACATCATTTCATTTTATTATTCGTCTTTCGTAATTTAAAATTTTGACTAATCAATTATACTCTTTATGGATGTCAGTTCGTAAGAAATTCTCCTATGCACAAGATGAAATTATAATACAATACAATATTAATGGTATAAATTTTACTATGTAATTTTAAAATAATTCATTTATTGTGATAAATAATGTGATATGGTGATACAAATTATATAACATATGTAACTACTAAATTGTAATCTGTATTTTGGACGTTCCAAAAGTTAACTAGAAGCCCGACAAGGGGTATGTATTCGTTTATTTGATAAGTATGTATTAGTTAAGTAACTTACGAACTGTTTTTATAAATTTATTTTTGTTTGTTACAGTTTTTTCTTATTACCCTTATTTCACTAATAAATATATACTCAAGCTAAGCAGCCTTATTAATTGACCCAAGCACCGAACCCGACTACCTTATATATACTATTATTCCGACATAATTTTTGTAAACAATGGTGTGTACAATAAAGAATTTTTTTATTGTATGTTTACGTTTTGAAATTATAATTATCAGATTATTATTAAGTATTAAGCTTAAAATAAAAGGGACCAGTGAAATAATAGCATAAAATGTTGTTTCTCTTTCGGGTAAAATTTGTAGACATAAGTTTAATAAAATATTATCAATGTTTGTTTCTGAATAAACATTTCTCTTTCAGAGCAACGCGATTAAGTTTTATTTCCAAGAAATCCTATAAATTAAGTGAGAAACACATTATATATATTCTATAATCAAATTGTACTGATTGGTAATTTAATACATCATTTTTATAAAACCTGTATTTTATTTCGGTTCCATAAATCTTTTTGGGAGAGTGTCCAAGCGTACTAGTTTTAAATAATTTAAAATAAAATTCATTTATTACTTTCATAATTAACACCAAAAATGTTACAAAAATAAAGAAGATATCATCATAAACCAATGAACAAAACATGCTATTTTTCTAATATATAAAAATATAGTTTGTACAAATACAATTTTATTACGATAGCATTTCCAACGCCAAGCGTTTAACGTAAGTAATTCAGTATAATTATCACAGCGCGTTTTCTAAAAGTTCTTTTTCGTGGAAAACCGATGGCGTGTAATTGTTTTGTTTAAATATTCCATTACTTTTGTTATTTTAGGATTTACAATCTCATCACCGTTTTTGAGCCAAGCCTCAGTTGGAATTAACCCAAAGGGAAAGTAAATATTTTCCTTTTTATTCAACTACGGCCAAATGAAAGAGAGGTCATCAGTTCTGTCTCACACAACACGTACATATTTCCACGTAACTTATAAACTATTCATCATAATTTAGGAAGTTATGTGTCGTTGTCTTTATTATTGATTTTTGGTAATGTTTGGTCACATTAAAAATATGGCGCCGTCTAGTTGATAACGACAAAAACAAACTAAAAAGCCTAGTATTGAGAATTAAGTATATAGGGTTTAATATCTTAAAATAATTTAAATTAAAAAATGATCATAAACTATATTAGCTGTTTTTCGGCTACACTAACAAGACAATTATATATATAATAAATGTAGACCCAACATATATGTATGCCTTGGAATTAGTGACTGCGTAAGTACTAAGAATTTCTCCCCCACCACAACCATAAACTAGTCGCAGGCACGAAACTTATTTACTACACTTCTGTGACGTTTATATTAAATCCACCAACAAAAGCGATTCACGGAAATTAATGTCTTTTTTGCCAAAAGAAAGTTATTTGTTATCTATTTAATTTTCTACGAAGAAAAACGAAGGTAACTCAATTCAATAATAGATCTTGCTAGGGTCACATTCCTTTTTGACCAATCAATGGAACCCCGTATAATTTGACTGGATCTTGACCGTTGATCCTTTTATTTTGATTTTAAATGTATGATATGTTTTATGTGTGTATAGATTTAAAACTATTCCAATCGAGCAGTTATTCAGTAGTAATTGATAACATTCCAAACTACTGGGCTTGTTTTCTCTTTTAAGTGAAAGTAATAATATATTTTTTTACTTCTTGTTCTAGAAATCTAAAAAATAAAATATAACCCCTACTTTACATGTAGAGGAGATACCCCAAAAAAAAAACGTTTTTTTCACGATTTTATTGTACCACTCGCTCACCACCACTATAATGTGTATACCCGTGTCAAATTACAACTTTCACGTACCTAATTATAATTTTTGAGCTAGACCGCGGACATGGCGAAAGCATAATGGGTGCCTTGTTGAATCTTAAAAAGACTAAATAAAACTAATAATCATTTTATCAAATATCTAATCAATCTAAACATGACGAAGTTAAGCTAATAATATTTTGTTTTATTAAATACCTAATCAACGATACCCCATTTGGTCAGTTTTGTTTTTCATTTTACAATATGGTGTCTGGTAGTTGCTATGGTGAATTTTTATTATTGTTATGTGTTTAGTGACACTCGCATGGTTAAGACAAATAGATTGACATATAAATCATCAAAATTGGCCCAGCCGTTTAGTCTCTACAATGCCATATATGAACAAATATACATACATAGACTCATAAACACATTACCCTCCTTTGCGTTGCGCAGTCGGATAAACATTGAAGCACATCTCTTCCAGACATTTGAAACGCAATTTCAATCGAAGGGTAGCTAACAAACTTCCCCCGCTAGATTAGAAAGGAAATGTCGCATGTTGATGCGCAATGTCACTCCATCTTCACCCTTAGTGCACTTGATTCCATTTTGGAAGAGATCAGTCTCTCTCTGCTGCAACATTTATCTCTTACTAGTACATCAGTATGGTGCCTGCTAAAATCAAGATAATATGGATGCTCTTGTCTATCGCTGTACACTATTGAAGACTATTTGAATTATGATACATATCACGCCTTCGTAAGTCAAATTGATCATTGAAAAATATGTTTTCAAAAACTTTCTCATCTCTTGACGAACAATAAACATTTAAGCTTCCACAATAGGATGCCTCGAATAACGTTTTCCATCAGCGTGCGCCGGTTTCATTCAGTGTTATTTATTAGAGCTGTCTTTTATTCCGTGGACATATTCACAATGGAGGACCTCCAAATATTTGTAATACGTTTTGCAAACGAACGCTGTTAAAAAATAATGTATTTAGCGGCGACGTAATCTCGCCGGCTGACTGACTGAGGCGGAATGTTTTGATTTATTCACTGTTTATCGGAATGATCGATATGCATTCAGAACGGGCTTTTGTCCGATACAATATCTCTTATTTCACTCCACGATCTATACTTATAAAAAACATCATCGGAAATGTGTCTTTTTTAATTCCGACTGTTTGATTTGTTTCTACCCAGAATAGACAAATATAATATAGGAAGTGCTAAATATATTTTATTTGAATTGACATATTAGGTCAAATTACAATTTATCATAATAAAAGGACTGTATGACGGCTGTTCATGAATCTATGTTCTATGTTTTATTTCGATATTAAAATGTGCCTTCAATTTTATTATTAGCTTTATAATAATCTAGCTGTGAAAATATCCAATGTAAATATCCACGTATAAACTTCCTTATTCGATGCGAACAAACAATGAAATATGACGTTCGTCTTTGTAATATTATAAGCTAGGCCAACAAATAGAAAATGTTACAAAATGGTAAAAAAAAATCTGAACAAAATCTCACTGAAACATCAAACGCGATAAATTTAGTTGACGCCAAGACGCGTCGGGTTTGATCGGATGCCAGCCCCGTTTATTATTTAGTACCAACAAACTCAAAACAGACAAAAGGCTTTGTAAATGTCGCCTATTCCAAAGGTTATTTTTACCTTTACCCTCCATTTTATTTTTAAATAAGGTGCCTTCACCAGAAACATGAATATTATTTATGAATTATATATAAATATTAAACTTTAGAAAAAAGATAACGACACGCCTTTTATCCATAGGTCCTAGGTATACTGGCGTAAGTGCCGCTTAGGGCTTTTTAACCGACTTCAAAAAAGGAGTTCTCAGTTTGTACTTCAAGGTTTTCTATATATGTATGTTTGTGCATATTATCTCGCGTTTGGCTGAACCGATTTTGATGCGGTTTTCAGCAAAGTATTTTCAGTGTTACCTATTATATAAAAATATCAATATCACTGAAAATCATCAAATAAAAACTAAAAAAATAGAACCAAATTCAAACTTTAAAAAAGTGAAAAATAATACTTATTTCAAAAGCGATTTATTCAAGAAAATGCTATTGAAGTCGAAGTTAAAAATGTTATAGATAAAATTTGTTTTAATAACAAAAAGGATGGAAGAGCCACCCAAACTCACCACTTTACAGAGGGTTTGCCAGAAGTCAACTTGGACGAAATTGAGAGAATTTCCTGTTATAGTGTTATATATTATATATATTATATACAACTAACAGATCTCACTGATAAGGCGTCGGAATTTCACTTCAAAATAATTACCTACTTAAATACAAATCAATACAATTTAGTAACTTGTTTTCAATAAAAATAAGTCAATTCATTTGATCTACGATCTTTTTTATATTTTGTATTGAACTCATCGTTAAACGTCGTAATTACCTACATATAACAGTTAATCGAATATAGACGAACGCACTAAAATTGTAATTAAATTGTTTTTGTCAGCATTTGTATTATTTATAGCTGTATGTAACTATATGAAAGTTCAAGGATTTTTTAAAGTTATTTATATTTACAAAATATTAGAAATACACATTTTATGATCTATAACACAATATAACAAGTTGTTTATATAAACACGAAATGTCATTTCTGCCTTTTTACGTTGCGCGAAAATAAATAAATTATAGGTCATTGTTAAAAAGGCGAAAGTGCAAAATCTTATAGAAACTGTTAATTATTAAAATTATTTGCATCAAAATTAAAACAGCCCCATTCAAAAACTAAATACAAAATTACATATAAATATTTAAACTACTCGTGTGTTAAAAGTTATACCTAAAAATGTATAAAAAAGAATTAAAAATGCTCTTCTGTAAAATTTGATATTTCCGCTTACGCCAGTTTACATAGGACTCATCGCTATATAACATTTATAATCAAATTGGGCCATTGCGATATTTGCGATGAGCGCCGGTCATAGGATGGGTTTCCTCCGTGCTTCGGAAAGCACGTTAAGCCATTGGTCTCGGCTTCATCTGCATTCGTTAACACCCACCGAACCGTACTGGGCTCGCGTTGTGGGCTATGGCCTTATATTTCTATTCGGTTCGATACCATCCATTGGGATGGCCTGTGCCCCAGCTCCGTGACAATATTAATATGCGGATGATGATTTAACATTTTGTGGTAATTTCGTGTGCTTTCGACTGTACATTAAATCCGCATGATAACACAAATTAAATCTTCTATACATAATACAGTATCAACAAACTGAGTAGTGGAAGTATTATAATTGAACCCGTTCCTAATTAGGGAACAAATGTAACAAACTGCTACGCCCTTTTAGGGTTGGCAAACATTATTAAAGCAATGTTAATAGAAAGACGATATAGTGCGTCGTTATCCAATCGGTAAAACAGGGATAGTTGGTTATATAAATGAGATAGGGCTCAAATAATTCATTTCAATTTAAAGAATAAACAAACGACACATAGATATAATTTCTTTGTACAATTTACCAGAAAAATAGTAGGTAACTTTGATGTTTACTCAATAGCCGTTATATTTTCTCTCTTAAGCACCTAAGATGATTGATTCTTTAAAGTAATTGATTTTTTGTGTTATAAATAGTCACATTACTTTTGTTTCTTTTTTATTTATGACGAGAAATTGTGTGAGCTCAGATGTGGAAATGTACACAATAACAATTTTCACAAAACTTATAACACCCACAAAGAACAGGCCCTCACTAAAACAGGTATCAATGAATAAAAATATATGTCAATATAAAAATAATCACACTTCAATAACATTGTAGATTATTAAAAATAATAAAAAAAAGAGGTCGGTCCAGGAAATTGTCGTGTTTAATTTATATTAACGAATATTAATTTGTACCATTTTTCATAACGTGTTACATTTTTTTTATGAAATGTTACTCTATCGACAATATTGATGTCATCTTACTTGTAATTGTATTTGCTTCTTTGTGATTCTCGTCACAATATCTTTACAAACTAGTAATTGACTCACTTGTCTACACTAAGTAGTGTTGATAGCCCTTGACCATTATTGCCTTTGCCTTTTTATACTTTGTCTTTGGTTTTGGTACTCTTTTTATTCTCGAAAATCTTAACATTGCTGACAGAAGTTACACACAAGAAAGTAAAAAGAAAGATCAACAGAATTTTGCACAATAACAAAAGCTTTTTGATTATTTTTTGCGGAGTAAAAGCCAACTGGCGCGTGCCAGTGGACTCGACTCGAAATAGTTTCATTTATTCAGTTGTGAAGAGCGAAGTTTTCTGTGTCAGACTGTCCACAAAGGACTGCTAACTGCCCCCCTCTACCCCTTAAGGCCCCCATGGACCTCCTCCATTTTACCGGTTTTATTTGAATAGTTCGAGAAGCTTCCTCAGCCACGCACTTAAAACTTTGATGAGCATCAGCTCTCTTTTTATTGCTACTTTTATTAGGAGCAATTTGTAATGGCGGCATGCCGTAACAGGCTTACTTGCTGTAGACGGTTATTTTAATCACTTCCTAAAGACTTTAATGCAGCGCTAAAGCCGACTACTCACTAACCAACCGTATATTATTTAATGAATAAAATTCCTATAATCTGCATACGTTTCGGCGTACTATGATTTTCATTAGATTGAGATGTTTAACAGTTTGAATTGTGTGTCGTGCCGTTGAAGGTAAGGTAAGGTAATATTTATTTTTACTTATTAATTACACGTTTATTATACATATGTTTGATAACACTTGTGGATTTATCAGTTTTTATCTAATTAGGTCTTCTTCTTCTTTTTTCTACGGGCGTCTTCGCAAGTCGACGTCAAAAATTGCGCCTATTTTTTATTCCAGCCATACCAGCCGTGTCATGCTCCCAACACCTTCGCGTCTGTGATATCCTTCTGGAGGTTAAACGGCGAGCCAAGGTAATTTGTCCATTAGTTGGCCACTCCATAGCACTCCAGCAGGACGTGAGAGGTCATTCCGCCTTCATACAAAATCTGCACAAGGGGCTGTCAGTCACTGATAGCCCCTTGTACAGACCTAAATTAAAAAGGTGCCAGTTAAAGTTGCCATGCACCTGTTATTACTTTCCTTTTAGTTATATTAGTCTGTGTACCTCTCCTTGTGTATATATAGTCTGTGTACCATTTATAAATAAATTATCGCTCTTGTCGCCAGGATGATCGCCATACATTCAGCCTGAAAGTCTGTACTGTGCACCAGCGCCAGTGTCTTAGGAGGTTTTCGAGCCGTCCATAAAGACTGTGACGGGCCTTGTGTGTTACCTTTGGTAAGATTCGAAACCGCTAAACATCGCAATGGCTTACTGAAGGAATGGCTTAACACCCCGCTTGGAGAACCGATATGTGATAGAATCGAACCCGCCTTTATCTTTGACAAAAAATAAAATTAAGATACATCTTATTGACAATGACGAAACATTGTCCATAAGATGTATCTTGTATTTTTCGGTTTCGGTTTGTGATTTTTTAGTCTCAACGTTGTCATGGCCGCTTCCTGTCTAATGTATATATAATATATGTAGCTGTGTGATATCTAACATTACCTCCAAAGCTGCCGTGGGCGCCGTGCTCATGCATCCCGTCAGGCCGCAGCATACCTGCTGCTAGAAACCTGAAACTGAGTAGTTTTCGGCCACCTAACCATCGACCATCCAGTATACCTTACCATCGGTCGTATTACTGTGTTATAGAGCCACAATAACAGTTTTGGCGCAAGTCCCCAGTATTTTTCGATAATTTTGCGGCATTGCCACAGGCTGACACTCGCTGTTTTAATTTTATATTCTATCTGACTGTTCCAGTTTAATTTACTATCAAGGATTATGCATAGGTACTTCACTCCTTGGATAGTTGTAGTGTTGTACCAAATATCTTCGGTAGGTGGACGTGCGTACGATGTATTTAGTTGTAAACATTAACAATTTCATTTTTTCAGGGGTCATGACCAGGTCATAACTTTCATTGTGGTTTTGCAGCTTATACCAGCGTGGGTGCCTAGACTTAATATTGTAATATCATCGGCATACCAAGTGGTTAGCATTCAGAAATGTAATCAGGCCGTTGACCACCAGGTTCCACAGTAGCAGCTAAAGTACTCCCCCTTAGAGGCATCCCCGCACCACCAGTGACTCCGTACTCTCCTCACTTGCTTACCCTATTTACCTGTTTTGTGGAATTATTTCCTCGGTGAAACTAAAACAGCCGCCTGGCGGGCTGTTTTAGAGTATCTAATTAATTTTTTGTACTTAGTTTTGATGGCTTTGTAGTTGCCCCAGTCACATTCACTGCGGGTGTTCATGACTCGATTAATTTTTTTCCTCACCTTGCTTCTTATTCTCTCTAGCTCGGAATTCCACCAAAGGTGTTTACCCGAACCGTTAATTTCAGAAGTTTGAGAGGGCGGGCTTCCTCATAGCATCCTATGATATAGTCAGAAACCATATTTACCTGTTGTTTTATTTGTACCGTGGTGTCGATTCTACCATTTTCGTAGCTCATGCATAGTGTCTCTGTTATCAAATGATTGTAGAGGTATTTATCGATTTTCTTGTGGTAACTTTTGGGGACAGGGTTAGTGATCGGTACCTGTAAGTTGAACCAAATCCACCGATGAACAGAGCGTGACGCTTCGATACGTACATACGGTACGTGACAGTCCGATATCGTTTCCGGTGTCGCAAGAGTCAGATCAATTATAGAGCTACCGAACTTGCTCACAAAGTGGGTTCGATTCCTCTGTCCATTATCGATAAGTTAGTGGTCAGAAGGAATTCAACAAGTTGGTAACCTCTGATGTTGCTTTTCTCCATTCCCCACAGGGGATGATGAGAGGTTGAATTCGTTGCGATGATCAGTACCACGATTTCGTGCGCGTAGAAGCGAACGAGTGAGGTGCCTTGCTCAGGTGGGACTCACTCCTTTTTGGTGCATGTACGCAGACGCTAAGATCATGTCGCACTTAAAGTTATCATGTTTCATAGTCAGCCTTGTGGTACAGAGATATCTGGAACAGAAATTAGTTAAAGGCTGTTTTCAATGTGTTTGGTGGTGTATATACAGATTCTTATGTCATTAACAGTGGCATGAACGAGCTTACCTCCTAAACTGGAAAGTCTTCGTATCTCACCACCCCTAATCCACGGCTTCTGGATTAGCACGACCGCTGTTGTATTTAGCTTCAATCACCTTTGAAGTTGAGTCGTTGCATTGTTGCTGTATTGGAAGTTTGACTGCAGTGGGACGCCATCGTACTGGCAATCAACGTCCTCGATCTTCAGCTCGCTGAGCCCCAGGAGGCATCCCTCACTCAGAGGCGATGAAACCTCGGTGCAGTCATGGCGGCGTCTAGATTAGCCGTAGACATGGCGGTAGCATGTGGTAAGCCGGCGTTAGGTGTGGGTGACGGTGTCTTGCCGGCGCATGTGTGGTAGCCGATGTAGGTTTACTTCCCTCTCGCGTCCCTGAATTTCAGGTACATGGACCACAACAGTTTTCCTAGTGTTTCCTACTAAACACCAGGGCGACTTTGGAATTAAAGTCAAAGTCAAAATAATTTTTATTCAAATAGACTTCTTAAAAGTACTTTTGAATCGTCCAACATTTTTTCCCTACCACTCGTTCAGGACGTCTTTTGGCTGATAAGAAGAACTAGGGAGAAACTCACCAGCTCTAATAGGAGTAACGACATTTAGAAAAACCATGTCATTGCCAAATCAATACATTATAAATAGAGAGAGAAAAAAAAACTATGGTCTTATAATGATAAAATAATCATTTAATAATAATGGAAACAAGATAATTTTTGATATATGATGAGTTTAGAAATAATCACCTATCCAGTTGCTGGATCATCTTAACTCCAAGCGTTCTTATCTGTTATATAATCGGATACCTTATAATAACCTTTTTAATGTGTATTTTTTTTATAGTAGATTTAAACTGCATGATATCTAATTGTTGTTTTTGGCTTGGGACCTTATTGTAGAAGCGCACACAAAGACCTCTGAATGAGTTTAATAACTTTTTGCAGTCTAGTGACAGGCACCGTTTTTTTATTTTTATTCCTTGTATTAAAATTGTGTACATCACTTTTTATAGAAAACAAACTAATATTTTTACGAACGTACATTAAATTCTCGTATATGAATTGAAAAGCAACAGTCGTTATGTCTATTTCCTTAAATTTCTCCCTTAAAGAGTCCCTAATCCTAAGATAATACATTGATCTAATTGCTCTTTTCTGAATAGACAATAGGATTCCGTACGACATTACACTATGAAAGTAACTGAAGTATACTAATCTAACAGTATTTATGTCAGTTAACCTACGTATCTTCATTACGGCATATGCTGCAGAGCTAAGTCAACTTGACAATCTATCAATATGTGGGCCACACTGTAGTTTAAAATCTAATGTTATTCCTAAAAATACTGTGGTATCCACAAGGCCCATGATCTTATCTTTTATATTAACATTTAGATGTAGTCTTTAACTTTAGGTAGTACAAATTTTAGGCATTTTGTTTTTTCTTCATTAAGGAGAAGATTCATGTTCACGTCGTCATTTAGAGGTAGCCCACTTTTAATTTTAAACAAAAACTATTTCGTGATAAAACAAGGAAGGACCAAGTATTGAGCCATGCGGAATACCCATCTTAATACTCGCGGAATGCAATTGAGTTGGCAATCTCCATAATCGCCTTCTCGATCTTCCCCTCGATCAACTTCGCCGTCTCACGAAAGATGTATCCCTCGCTCGACGTTACAGCGAATGAAATTTCTGACGAAGTGGCATCTGCAATTGCAGATGTTGCAAAAGCACAAGTTCGCTTGGAGATGGGGTTAGAGCTGGGTCCGGTTGACGACTCCGTATTTTGCCTTTTGAGTTCTCCTTTCGGAGACACAGTTTCGTCGAGTTGAGTTCTCTTGACGCCGGACTTTGTCTTTCTCTTACCTTTCCTTTCCCTTTTGGTAGTGAGCGGTCCTTCCCGTGACTTGCCTCTATTTACACTTGGGTTTGCTCAGGCAACAGGTTGCCTTTTGCTTCCCCATATGTTCTCGGTGCATTGTCCCGGCTGGTAGTGAACATCGTTTGGACTTGCGTGGACAGTGGCAAGTTTCCCTGCAATTCGGTTGCTAGAAGAGACAGCCATTCAGGATTCCCTCCTGCGCTGCTTCTTCTTTTGCGTTCTTGCAATGACGGTATGGTGAATCTCTTGTGTATGGTGTGTAATTCATCCAGTCCGCTTCCCATCCTCCACGGAGCACGCATATCTGGGAGTGTGTAAAAGGTTAGATATAGATGTAGGTAAGTAGATTTTTTTTTCTTATTTAATAACTCATTTGGAATTGTTCGTGTAAATTATAGCCTATGTCTCCCGCGTTAAGCTTACAGTTAATGAAGACATTTTAAAATCGGTCCAGAGATTCGGAACCTTTTCAATGCAAACAAACAAACATTAAAATCTCAATATTGCCAAAAATAAATTTGATTAAAAAGGTTTACAATTAAAGGTTAACAATGAAATTAGCGTAATGCGTTTAACTGATTACTTTGATTTCGATTTCAATATTTGCCTTTGGGTATTTTTATGTTCATAAAACCGGAAAGTAAAAATATTATGTTATTGATTAATAATAGTAGAGATAAAGGTAAGATAATCTACTTTAATTTGTTTTTCCCTGCACGACCGAGTGAGCGGTGTCCTCGAACCTATTACAGGCTCATCGGTTTCTTCTCGAGATTCAATTAAGTTGTATCAATGGTGCGAGACACTATTTCCGAGAAATTATTCCGGGTATTTTCTTTACGGCAGATGAACACGGAGAATTCTTAATATTTAACTTAGTTCAGAATACATCTGATTAGGTTATGCTGAAAATAAGAATAATCTATATACTTTTAACGTACCTCTAAAACAACAGCATAAAACAAGATGAAATTGAATTATGATATATGAAAAATGAGGGGAAGATAGGTTTTATATGGAATCATATGTTAATGTGTTTTGAATAATTTCTTACTTTTTTGGTATTGATTTAAGATAACACGATTCAAATGTAACATTTTGTGTGATTTTAATTTACAAAGCCAATGCTCAAAATTTTTCTCCTTTGTACAAATCAACTGTAGGATTTGCTATGGTTTCTAAAACATCGTTTTTAAAACGAATCATTGTACTATTTACATGAAAGGAGACACTGGTCAGCAAATGTCAATAGACAATCCACCTTACGTATTTCCGCAGACGAATTAGTTAAAATTTAGTCTAGTATATAATACCGAGATATTTAATTTGATCACAGTTCTGGACGAGATTCCTGTTACAATTAGACAGATTTTCCAGTGATATGGGAATGGGACAGGACAGGACAGGACAAGAGGGTAATAATTATTATGTGAGCGAAAAGGATTTTTTTACATACAATTTCAATTGTGTTTGCCTTTCACGTTGTTGTTCAGTTAGAGCTTCTTAAAGCAGACAAATTGTGGCATTGACGTAAAATGCTCAAGGTTGCTTAATGTTCAATTGAATCCGGCTTTAATATTATCTTATTCTAGAGCTATTAAGTTGTATTTTAGTCTCTGTGCCATTAAGTCCCCAGCTAACGATCAGATATCGGACTAATCTCAAGCATCCTAGAGGCTCTCTGGCGTCTTTTGTCGACAAAACAAATGACTACCGTTATAGCTGTCGTAATATTAATAGACGTTCATTACAAATAGGGGCAGTATTATAACAACACAGATTACTATGCTCATTTATTTTAGAGTCTTATATTGCTAAAACGTTACCTTGGGCATTATAGGTATACATGTAAATTTAATACGATAACAAACAAATTAAGCGTTGTTTTCAAATTCTATACATTCCCTAGGTATTGTATAGAATACCAGATTATACAGATTACCGGTAACATATAGGTATATGTTAAAAGCGTAATTTTTAAGTTGTAAAGTTATTCAATTATGAATATAAACGTAATTAGTAAGATGTCATTAGTACTGGAATTTAAATGGTTATTATGCTAATAAATAAAAATAAATTGTATTTGAACATTTAGACTTCTTTAAAATAGAATAGAACGATTGAAATCATAAATCGTGTTCTAAAAAAATATCATTAGCAACCATGGTATGAAAAATAGAGACACGAACGCGACAGGCGAAAGTATTAAAAAAAAAACAAATTAAACTTGTTGTAAAATAAAGTGAGAATGGCTGAGGTTGGTCCGTTATTTACGGGACATTTTAACTGAAAGAGACGGTAATACATCACGAATATTGCCCGAAAAGATGTGGAAGCCAACGGGCGCCTCACTCACCGCTCGTAAAACGAAAATAAATCTTCAGCAGCAAACACCCACCGCCGCCGCCGGTACACTAGAGAAATGCGAAAAATCATAATGAAAAGTATGTGCAATAACTAATCTAAAAACAAATCTATAAAGAGTTCATTATTACTTAACAAACTAGAAATAATTGTATGAAATTAAATTTATGACTTATAAGATTTCAAAACAAGGTTCCAAGAATGTAACGTATGAGACACAAACGTTATGTGCCTATACATTTCTATGAAGTCGTATAAGCAACTAAGCCATATAAGTACTCATATGTTGCAGTCAAAATTACCCATAATCGAAACTTGTTTCGTGGTTTTAGGTTTTTTAGGAGTTAACGATTTCTGCCTTAAAAATACTCTAAAGTATTCTGAAGAAACTTAAACTAAAATAAGATTGACTAAAACATTAGACTAAAATGATTTAATTGCAAAATTATATTTTATTTTTAGTTTTATATAAGAACCATTGAATATCAGTATTATAATAATATGGCGCTTTCACATTAATAATATAGTTTTATAAATGGGAATCTAATTCCATTGGCTATGCTTTCACGGTTAGGCCGATGGGTCAATTATAATTAATAGAGCTGTGATTATCGGTCTGAGATATTACCGTCAACAGGTTCGGATGTCCACTGATTGAATTCATATGTTCATGTTACATTATGATTCTAATTGTTGCTAATATACAGTAATAATGCTTAATTTTGAAGATTGTAGTGTATCTGCCTGTTGTGCTGCAGATGACATGCAGCTTCATGCCTCCTGTCAACCGACTAGATTCACAAGACACGTCGCAGCGGCAGCGCGCTGCTGAGCGGCCGCCTCAAGGCTTAAGATCCGCTTATTAATTTTAATATTGCATGAGACAGTTGCCTTTGTAGCCGCCATCAGCCAACCGAGCTGTCTCTTTTGAGATTACGCCCGACCACCGACAATATGTTCACAGCTCTATTTATAAGTTGTGTGTTTCATAGACATGTACAAATGTCGTTTGGTTTAATTATGGAGTTTCCTTGTTTAGTAATTTATTGCTACAAGATATTATCGAAGCGAAAACCTTTCGCAATCCAGGCGACTTCTTTAACCATTGAGCTATCCAATATCCAACGAGATTGACGATTTTTTCGGGCTCTTGTTACGTTTCGCTACTGGTGTCCATATTTTAATGTAAAATTGACCAAATATAATGAATTAGCTTTCCGCCAGTGGTTCCGCCCGCGTGACGCCAAGGGAACTGCTTTCTTAGATATCACTTCATATCATGACATGGATATAATTATAATGACAAAATGAATAGTAAACAGTGGTTACAATGGTAACTAACACCAAACTGCATTTAACTCTACACTATTTTAATTTACATCTTAATTAAGAGAACTTTCAGAAAACAAAATGAAAGAACTTATAAGTAGCTCGTAACGTTTTCCTTACTCAAACTGTACGAGTAGATAATCCCTAATGATAGCCAGACCAAAAGTGGAATAAAGTGCAGACGAGAGCCACCAATCACAATATTATATTAAAACGTGAAGTCACCGGTCGGTGGAGGGGGCCATCCGCGGCACTAGTCTTTTTCCACATTAACGGAGCTTTTAATTAATAAAACAAGTAAAGCGTCCGGAGCAACCAGCGTCGTGTAACTGCCGAGCTCTAAGTTGTATCGATAATTGACGTGCAGAATGTGATCTCAGAAGCTATCAAAAGCTCATGTAATTCAAAATAGTAAATAAAATATTCCATAAAAGACCCAAGAGGTTTGTATAAATCAAGTTAAACAAATATTACCATAGGAGGGGATTATTACGGTGCTAAAGTATATAAAATTTAAAAATTGTCTTAATGCAAGTGAAATCGTTTTATTCTTATGATCATAATAGAAAAAGAAGGGCAATAAATTTGATAATTTGAATAAAAAACAACCAAAATAAATTATTTTTTATTCTATGTCATTAATCATAATTTACAACCTCATTCACGATAAGGTTACGTCCGTTATATGATACATAAGAATTCAACTTTTACTTCCTGACATGGTCATTGCACCATAGCCAAATCTATCGATAAATTAATTGTTATTAGCACAACACTAGCGGCTACGGAGGGGGAGGTCCGCTGATGGGGGTTGCTAGCTGGCAAATGCTGCGCTCCATTTCACTAATTAGTCATTTCCCTTTTGTTTCCGTTCCGATACGGCCGTAAACTCGCACTTAATTTTTCTACGCCCTGCCCTTATAGATATACTCGGCAAAAGTACTGTTATTTTGTTATTAACAAAATATTCGAAGCAAGCAAGCAATAATTGAATTACAAGAATTGTGAGGTTTTTCCTCACAATTCTTGTAATTCCAACCGATATGTATAATATGTTCTCTATAATATGCAACCGCATATTATAGAGAACATAGCTGCTTTTTTTCATAATTTATTTAATACCGGTTTCGTTTCTTGTATCAATGAAGAAGAAAACTTTAATCATTAAAAAAGTTAATATAAAATTTCTTCTAAGTGTCATAAGCGGCTTTGAGCTGTCATCCCACGTCGGTAATAAAAGTTTGTCCAACGTCGACATTTACGCGACTGAACTGGCTTAAGTTTAAAAACTTCCAAATGACTACCCAATTGTATTCCTTAACTTAATTCTATATTAAAACAGAATGACATAAAAATCTTGTTCCCTTTTATTTTTTTCCAGCACAAAGTTACCTGATGTATATTTGTGAGAGGGCCGGCTTTACCTGGTTCGTACTGTTCAGTACTAAAAAATAATATTGTCTTCATAAAAGAAAAGAAGAATATCCATAATTTTAGTGGGTTTGCAAAAGCGTTTATTATAAAAATTCTAAATTTTTATAATACAAGCTTTTATTTAACTTGCCTCGTTGCCAAGTTTGACCCTCTTCTCAATGTCCCATAGACTTGAAATTTTGCATAGACAATTTGTAAGTTACTCGCAGATGAAAATGCGATATTATGGAGTCAGTAAGCTGATATGCTGATGAAATCTAAAGGTTGTTATAGTAACTTAATCACGAAATGACGCAATTGCATCGAGTTTGGGCTTATTAGATCCGTCATTAAAATTGCTTTTGCACTAGATGCTTGCCATACCGATAGTCTGGTGATGATAGAGCTGGGAAGTCGTCATAGGAACTTAACAATGTAATAACGCGACTACATCGTGTTAGGATTCGTTAGATCTGTCTTTATGAAAAAAAAACATTTTTAGACAAAACTTAAAAGGAAAGAATAAAACTATAATAAATTTTTTTAAACTAGCTTTTGCACAACGTAAATTAATAAATTCTAAATATTTAAAGTACTTATGATCAACATTTTCTCTAACAGTAATTTGTGAATTTCGGTAAAAATTAAATAATAATAATAAATGAAATAATAAGTCTAGTGTAGTCTTAATAATGCGAGTACTATATAGTAATATATATGCGTATATATCTTGTATATGCATTACTGTTTTATTCACTACTGGAAAAATTGTAATCAATTATTAATCTTAAATAAAAAAATACAGTTATATTTTTACGATAATATAGATTACGTGTTATGTTTGCGTACGCGTTTTTTTTTTCTTTAATCAAATATTATCATTAACCTTCCACAGATAAGAACTTAAAACATTTCCATAATTTTATCGACAATCTCAATCAAACATCACTAACGTGAATTTGAAAATGGAAACGCAGCGCTTCCCGTCTAATGATTTAAGGGAGTCGGTATTTGTTCTGCGTGGTTCATATTCGATGCCCGACACAGCATATCGTAGAGTTATGGATGACGTACTCACATAGACAATAAACGGCTCGTATAATTTATGATAGTGTTATTGACAGTTTAGATTATATACGGACTCTATATATTTTCATATAGCACATTGAGACTATACATGATTTTATTGATGGTAAAAATACTGAAATAAAATACTAGACATGTGCGATTCAGATTTGTATACTAAGGGTACCCTAAAAATATTAATATTTAAGACCTTATCTATAACCAAAATACCAAGCTAATTTTTAACCAATAAATAAGTACTTTGTTTATTGTAATGATTGTATAAACTACAAAGTTACGTCAAAATGTGATTTGTTCCTTGTGTACAGTTTATATATTTTGAGCGTTGCAGGTCTTTCCTGTAGATTTACCTGCATAACTTTATGTTTCTATTGATTCCAAAATTCGAAATAAGTATAATTGTTGAACGTTTTATTAACAAACAGAAGATTTTTATTATGCATCTAAATTCATTCTGTCAAAAAATGTCTTATAAGACTCAGATTAAATTATAAAACAGAACCATTTAACTATTTTGAGAAGAAATGTATGAACGAAAAACAAACATATACTGAAAGCAATGTCTGGAAGCCTACTCTAATTCACCGAAAAACGAAATATCGTTCGAAATTTCGGACGTTTCCTACCACAATTACGTTCGTTCCGAATATTCAACGAACGAAAATGTTTGACATATTTATTTTCTAAACCTACTCTATTTCACGAAATGACAAAACGAACATTTGAGTTTGACATCTAATTGTTCGGAATTCTTACCTCAAATTGACGAAGTAAAAAATGTTGCCTTTTCATTTTCGTTAGCAATTTTTTATTTTCGAAATGGGTTCTATATTACTATTTATCGAGTCAGCTCTCAGTAAAGAACGATTAGACCGTAGAAGAAATCGGCGGCGGCTTCGAAATAGCCTTAATATAAGAAATATTCTCGACACTGAGTTTGTAAGTAATTATAGACTCAGTTGTGAATTATTTCAAGAACTATGCCAGGAGATCATACCTTTACTGCGTCCACAGGCAAGATCTCATGCCATCGAGTCCATAATTAAAGTTGGGAGATATTTTATAGTAGTTCTTGATAAAAAAAAATTGCATGCCTACCATTATGCATTACATATTTTTATGATTCTTACAGCGTTGAATTTTTATGCCCGAGGTAGTCACCAAGGATTCGTATCTCAAAACATGGATGGGCTTATAGAATTATGTCATTAATATTACAGATTTTACGAGGCATATAGGCTATGCCATTATACCTGAAAAATATGGTTGATAAAAAGTAAATTTATTACTAAAAACCTTTTTTTGTGCCGAAAAACTAAATATTACTTTCATACTTACTTATAAAGTTTTTTACTGAATTGTCAAGATAAATTTCGGAACTCACAATAAATAAATAAAATATTAGTAAACACTGAACAGTTTGGTGAAAACTTGTAAAACTTTTGGCGGGATGAGAATCGTTTGTATTATACGGATATTTAAGATTGCCATACGTTGATTATAGCCATCGTATAAATGAAAGGTTGTTTTTAAATATGTCGGTTAATACTGTGGATAAAAGAGTTCTTTATCGTGTCTTGATCGGTTGTAACGAAAAATAAAATTCATTAATATACTAAGTTTTTCGTTAAATTATTATAATATTTTATGTTTAAACAATGTTTAGCCACTAAAATTTTATTTAAAAGAAATATATGTATTGTTTAATATTATATATTTCAAGTTACGGTAAAAACCGGAATTTGACATTATAAGAAATCCAATAACGCCATTCACTCCAATCGATCACGAAAATTGTCTTTGGAATCGAACATTCGTTGGTGTCTACGAAAATGATAAAGAGTAGCGTTACATGCAAAATTTCGTTATATTTCGTTCGTAAACGAAATTTCGTTTTCGAGAAAGCGAGTAGGCCTCCAGGTCATGCTAAAATAGTGTAACCCAAGAAATGTTTTTACTTAAAAAGCTACTAATCGTGGCACATAAGGATAGGGATGATGACACGGTAAAAAAAATCTATTTAGTGCGTCAATCTGATAATAAAAAATATTAGATACGTATTTTTTATTTCAAATTAACAAGAAGTTGCTTAGACAGAGGGCGTTAAAATTGGACTCGTTACGTCACAACTATGAAGAGCATTATTGTCGAATAAAGACAAATTGCTGCTCAAGAATTTAAGTATTTGTAGTGTCGAAAAAATAACATTATTACAGAAATCCAAATTTGATTAAGAGACAAACTTTTACTTGTGCGGCAAACGACGAATTGTGCGTGGATCATAACTGACGTAAATTTTGATTCGTAAAAAAAAAGTTGTTTTGCTGGTCATAATATCATGGAGGGGCGTTATGTTATACATTATTCGATGAAATGACAATATGAATCATAAACAGGAAAAGCTTTCAGCGAATTTAGCGCAGGAACTTTCACCTCTTTTCTGTGGATATCTTTACATCCTACACCATTCGATTTCCTTATTAGTCAAAAGAAATATGATCATAATAGTCTTGGCTGTACGAGCCGATCTCTTCGCCTTTGATAATTGTAAACATATATATATATTTTAAACATAGTATTTCAAAAAACAATTAATTATTCCACCCAATTATAAAATATCAGCAGCGATTAGAGAAAATTAAGCGAAACAAGATGCCATGAAAGATAGATGAGTAACGTAAGTCGAAATTAATTAAAATATTCTGTGGCAGTTGGACGCAACCCGAAGACAATTAACCTGTAAACGATTTACACATTGTGCTGTCCGCAAATAAGGTCGACAAAGATGTTCTGTGAATGTTCTAATAATCAAGTGCTAGAGTAAACACTAGGTATGTAGGCAGGAAATAAATTAAATAGTATACATTCCTTATAAAATTTTCCAGTCCCTTGACGAATATTTAATTTTAAACATAAAAGTGAGTTACTCATGGGTAATGTATTCTGAAAAACAGCGAATATATAAAATGGTAATCTGATACATTACAGGCACTTACGTTTATTTCGTTTGAAAATCAAAAGAAGTAATAATAAATTTAATAAATAAGGAAGGGTTCAGCCAGTAATACTACAATTTTGTATTGTGAAAAAGCAAACTGTAAGTTCAAAAATATATTATCGTCATAATCGTCATTGGTCCACTAATGTCCCCACAGCAGCCTTCCTTGTTTGACCCAGGGGTTACGGTATACTCCTGCCGCCTGACGGAACAACAGAGGGTATATGGGACACTTCCCCCCTCCAGCATAAAAATTATTTCGAGTGAAACCAATTAAGTTCCGCAAATCTACGGCGGGGGACCTTGTACTGACAAGTACTGTTTCTACGAACGACTTTCTGATTCTAGTTGAATAAGAAAAATTGGGACTTCATTAATTATTTAATCAATTACTATGGTATATCATAAATGCCCATTATCATTCCCACGAAACACAAGTGTCACTGTTGACTTGTTTGATAAAGTCAAATTTACTTCTAAAAGTATATGTATGGATTATTTCCGTGGAGTATTTCTCAAGTAAGGAGATAAAAGACAGTATAAATCTTGGTCATTTGTGTGGGCAACACAATATGTTTGTAGGCGGGCGGGCGACAACGCCACGAGGCCCCGGGGACCGGCCGTATTGTCGTGTGACATACAAAGACAAGTGGCCTTTTATTTGCCACAGCTTGACAAAGTTCTTTCTGCATCTGTCCTTACAAACTTAAGATTGTCTTGCGGATGGAGTAAGATTTTACAAAGCTATTGAAAGATATCCTATAGATTATTTTCTTTGTTTCGCCATAGTTGCGTTTGCATATAAGTAGCTACAGTTGTTTGCGTTCTCATTGTGCTCGTTTAATTCTGTAGGAAGGGATCAAGACCTGGCTCTAGAAGCGTCAAGTGACATTTCAAAGAGAGAGTCAGCTCCCGGAAAAAGGACAGGAGAGGAAAATGCAAATTAGTAAAAAAGAAGTAGAAGATATAATAGACGATCATGAAACGGTGGCACGTGTGTAGTGACGGGGTGTACCAGGCGCATTTTTGTCACTGGTGAAAATTTTCTTAGACCGATCTAGCTATAAAAAAAATGTGATCGTTATCGAAAACAGATTATAATAAAGTCAAGAGAGGTCAAGAATTAAAACGATCACATGTTACCTGAAGGTAATGTCAGTATCTATCATTACCAGTGAGCGTGTTTCGACATAGTTGAAGACCTATCGACCTACCCCACAAAGAATCTGCGGTGAAGTTAGAGAATAAGATATGAAGTTTAACATATATAGATCATAGTCAGTCCATAGACGCGTTTCTTTATATCTTACTAAAGAGATTTCAATGGATTTCAAACAAGGATAGAATCACACACACCGAACCCTAAACGAAATTCGAACTGCACATTTTTTTTAAAACCCACTTTATATCGAATGGAAAACAAATCGCGATGCGTCGACCTTTTTTTAACGAGTTGTTTATTTTTAATTGAGTGAGGAACCCCGCAGGCATGGGGTTACCCGTATTTTTTATTTTAAATTATTGCCAGTAGCCGTCTGTCGCGTAATTTGGGTTCCATTTTAATTCGACTGAATTTATTTACCCTTTGACACGCGACTTGTGTGAAATATTGGCATGTGAAATTGTGAGAACAAATGGCGATCGCATTAAGCCGCGACGACATCTTTCACTGGGACCGAGCGCGGTGATTCACTTACATTATCACGTGATCTGCGTAATTCATTTATTTATGTTCTTCATCCATTAAATACCAGAAAAACAGAACGTGCGATGGTAGTGCGTGTAATACCATGTGTAGCGTACACACATATCTTCACCTACTATATAATATAATACCATATAAACACTTGCATTTAAACATTTAAGTTAAAAACTAAAACGGTTTCAGGAGGAATCACACTGCAGTGCCCTCTCATACATTTTAGTGAGCTAGCGGAAACACAAACTAGACAAAATTTAGATGTATTCTGCGTTTTTTAAGGAGCTCTATAGTCCAATTCTTAGCATGTTCGGTTTGCAATGATCTCGGCTGTATACATGCAATCGTTGCCACCCACCAATCCGCACTACGCGATTTGATTCGATCTTATTCGATCACATGAGGCCTTTGCACCAGCGGTGAAGACATTAAAATAGACTGCTGATGATGATTAAACTACATTTTAGTATACAGAAGTATAATTATATTCTTTGATATATATATAATTATATGGATACCTAACGATAAAACTGATCCCAATTAAAGTTAGGAATTTATTTTTGTTCACGCACATATACACTCTCTCTCTCTCACGCAAACACACATACACACAGAGAGATAAAGAGATATATATCTACACTACATATCTGGTAGTAGTATTTAACTTATCTAGTGTATAACAGTCTACTTTGCGTCACTAAAACCACTCGCTTCAGGTTAGACACACCGGACTCTAGTCAAATTCCAACACAGAGCCTTCCAAGTAAAGCCCCAGTCAATTACAGCGACATGATTTCCCACAGGACCAGATCTAGCTTAAATTCAATCCAACATATAAATATTTGACTGACAATTTAACAAAATATGTAGACTACATTTATAATCTTATAAATAAAAAAGAGCCAACAGCGAGTTCGTCTCACGCCCCGAGAGTTCCATACCAATATTTTATTATAAATACGATTTTTTAAAATATGCACAACAAGCACTTTCATATGACACACCACTTGAACCAGTGGCTTTGATTTTGAATTTGGACCCATTGCAGGATTATATCAATTCATATGTATGTATTTATATATATATATATTTTATGTGTCCTGTCGTAACTTGATTTATGAACCGATTATCACTCAATTTTTTAATCTATATAGTATTTTTCCAAAATAGTCCCATATTTAATGCGTTCTCAAAATAGTGGATCATTCTGATATTTTTATATTTTCACGCGCACTATCCATAAATGAAACAACTTTTAAACGGTTTCATCGCGTTTGTATTTAGTTTTATTCGCTTTTCGGACCCTTTACAGGTTTCGTGTTAACATTTTCGATTTGTGTGTAAAAAAAAAACAAGATGAAAAAACAAGTAACATAAGACTATATATATAAGAAGAGGAAAAAAATGATGCAACTCGAGTTTTCTTCACTCATTCGAGTACGGTGTAAACTCACTTTAGATTCATGCTGAGTTAAACCTGAAACCTGACCTGAAATTCCCTACGTCTCGCCGTACGATCTTATTTTTCATTTTTCGACGGATTTTTACAATTGAAAATAGGTACCTTCCTGTCGAAAATAACTGCTAACTTTTTTAACGTCAAGGGAATGTTTCTGGCACTGTCTCTGTTACCTGGCAAGCAACAAGGGGTGAATAGGACTTTTACCTAGTAATAGCATCCAGCCAGTAGATACAGCAGTGTACGGGCAATATGGAAATTTGAAGTTGAGGGCAAATTTGAAGGAGTTAAAAAATAGAAATTTATAACAATGAATGACTGTAAAAACAATTGGACATAATTAAAGAAGGGACAGAAAACAACAAAGACAGGTAAAAAATATTTTTTTCTCAGTTTCCCTAAGGAAAATACGAAAAATCGGCTAAAGAAAACTGCTTACGATGTCTGTCGTATTGTTAATACGCACGTAAGTTAGAAAATGGTATTGCAAAACTTAAATTTATGTTATACCTCTATATTCCAAACTGTCTTTAACCCTTGGAACTTCTCAGGGTTTTACTTCACGAGTTATAACTCGTGTCTGACTAGAATATAGTTATCGTTAATTAGAAATTAGTTTTCATTATTTAATTACCTTTCCAGAACAATTTAAATAAAATATTTATGCCAAGTACATTTCTATTTATTATTACACAAATTTAGCCCTTCCACCTTTCCCTTATATTTTACGTTACAAATATTCGAAATATATAGAAAATCGATTATATAAACATTATAACTTTGGAGATTAATAAATAATATACAGATACATTAAGTTCCCTAAGGATTACGATCCTAAAGTCCACGCGGTCAGAGAAGCTTTAGATTTTATTAGAACATTAATTTTGATCCGGATGATGGTATGACGGCCGGTTTCTGAATTGAGAAAAGTTCAAAATCTCAACTGATTATTCTCAATAACTTAAGTTTTTTTACGTTTTATGTGGCAAAAAGGCCTACTTTTATCAAACTGTTACCAACTTATCATTAAAAAAATTAAAATCAGAAACGAAAACCTATTTAAATGACATTTGAAATTGCTTAAGTACGGTTTGAGACGTGCTTAACTTTAAATTCTCAATTCAGAAGACGAGTGTGAGTCTTTTTAAGTAATTATAAATATTGGAGCATTACATTATAAATATTTTGTCGGAATGCTTCATGAATAACGGACGCAAACACAACTCAACTAGCACGTATAATTTAATGAATTGTATAAGCTCCAGAGACGTGGGTGCTTCGGAAGGCATGACCAATGGGTCCCGGCTGCATTTGCAGTCGTTAATACCAGCCAAACCACATTGGGCCATGGTAGAGGGTCATGGCCTATCCTTCTTAATCATCCATAAAGAAGGCCTGCAGGGGGAACAGGGTTGATGATGGTGATGATAATAAGCTCCAATGGTTATGATGTACTCGGATAACTTCAATATTTAGTTGTATTCCAAAAAATTACGTTCATTGATGAAAACAGTAATAAATCTGATTGTTGAACTTTAAATCTATATACTCACAGGCGTGACGGGCGAATTTTATTATAAATTGAATAAGGATGTGTCTATAAGAAACATATTTTATAATTAAAATTTTAAAAATTCACTTTACCCTTGGATCGATCCTTTATCTTGTCACTCATCAACAGTAAATCACAAATAAGAGTTTATTATCTTGGATATAACCAATAAATATACACTAAATATAAGTTATTCACTAAATTTACCAAAATAGCCCGATGAAATAATATCTTATACCCTTACGAAATTAAAACTACATAAAACTATATTTTTAATACTTGTGATGATATAAAATAAATATCGTATTATGCGGGCTCCAAACAATTTATAAATACTATACCTCACAATTTTATAAATACTATAACATTTAATCGAGAGCTATACTCGTATATTCCTACTACTAAACGAAAAGTGTCGAAGGACTCACGTCTCCGGACACGAAGTGGCCCGTATATTAGAGGCGGGCGGGCGGTAATAGCGGGATGTTGTCGGTGTGGATGCCGGCTGCAAACGTTCTGATATGATATAGAGTGTTGGCTCTCCTAGAAGGTACTAATACTGCGCTCTGTACTACTGCAGCACAAATATTTCAACAACTCGAAATAGATCGAGCTTTACGCTCAACGAAGAGCTATTAAATCAAAAACAACTTTATTTTTACGCAGCTTTTGCTAACTGCGGTTTGAATGGATCAAAATTCGCTTTGATTGTTTACAGATTTGTAACGGTTTATAGATTACTTGCTGTATTCCCGGAACTTCTCCCGTGTTGATAGCCTATGTCACCCGCATATGATGTAGATTCTAGTAGGTGAAAAAAAAAAACTCTCTAGTACGGAAGAAATCTATGGTTTTAATATTTGTTAAAACTATAGATTTCTTCCGTACTAGACAGGTTTTTCTTTTGTCCATTTTGTATTTTTTTATTAAAGAACTTTAATGTAGGTTATCGGGCGGGCGTTCAGTTCCTGTTGTAAATTGTGTGTTATTCATATTTTGTACATGCCATAGCTAATAACACAGAAATATTCCCAGGGATCGTGGGGAGTTGAATAAAAATTCATACTCGCAGACACATATTACGACTCAACACGGCAGTGTTACCAACTCTCAAAAATATTTATCCGTAAATCTAAGTCAAAATCCCCTAAAAATGACTCAATTATTTGAAAATTCCCCTAAAAATATATTCAATAAAAATAATATATATATATAATAAAAGTAATATGTAGTAATATTTCTTTATTAATATATTATCTAAAACGTTATAGTTATATTTTATATCAATATCTTCTGAAGAGCCGCATTTTTAAAATCATATATATACACATTACATAAACTTAACATTTTTGAAGATGGATTAAATGTAGAGCATGATCCACCATTCTAATTACATTAGATGTTATCCAGTTCGAAGTCATTCAATGGGTAAAAAAAATATTTGAATGACTATTATTGGATTTAATAGTTCTGTTAGATTCAGAATTACAGAATATTATGTATTCAGAAAACCCCTAAAAATACCCCTAAACATATAAAACCCCCAAAAAAATCCCATCCCACTCATTTACCCCCTAAATTTGTGGGGAGAACCCCTAAGTTGGGAACCGTGCAACACGGAGACATATATTACGAATCAATTTTACATATATAAAATTACAGAAATATTCTATTATCGCGATGTAATTCGCCATAACGCCATCTAGACGTCAAAATTAATATAAGTTGCAACAAATCTTAACTGGAAAACATCGTTACTTAAAAGTATGAAATGGTGATGTATATTATACATATATACATTGTTACAGTCTTTGTCGTTGTCTACCATTTATCGCATGCCGTCGGTGTGACGTATAAAGGTGACATATTAATTGGTTATTGAAAAGGTTTTTTATCCTACTTATATTATGAGCACGTAAGCTGGTGAACATATTTGTTACAACTGAACGAACGATGGTCGGTGCGATCTAGATCGTTATTAGCTATTCCTAGTCATCGCACACACGCTGGTATTCGCTCTCCTTTAAATCGCATAGTTGACACATATAATAAGAGATTTATTACAGTAGACATTTTTTCTACTAGTGTCGGGTCATACAAAAGAGAAATAGTCGATGTTTTGTTGAAATCTTAAACATTTCATTGATAGTTTTACTTTCGCATTTGCCGACAGTCTCACATACACACACACACACACACACACACACACACACACACACACACACACACACACACACACACACGCACACACACACACACACGCACACACACACACACACACACACACACAGGCACTCACACACTCGCCTATACCCGAGATCATACATGCACACACAAACATGCAGTCAATTAAAAAGAGACATAACAATTATAATTTCTTAATTTACACTACATATATAATCTCTGTTTCACTGTACATGGATATAATAGAATGGTTTTTGTCAATATGGTTTGGTTCTATACAGTATACAGGGAGCAACAAAATGACCGACACAGCCGAAAGTTTCAAGTTAGGTTATATGTAAACGTTCATTTTATATGACAAATATTTCAAAATAGAGGAGGTGTAAAAATGGAGTAAAAATTTAAAATTTCTAAGTGTTGAGAGCCCTATAACGCGCATTCGCAATATCGATTGTGCGCAGATAACAACCGACCGCGAAATACATTAATTTAATTTAATTATTTACCGATATCTTAATGTTAGTCGATGCAGAAAATATCCAATTCTTCTCTGAAGACAGCTAACCACGCTCTTTTGCATGCCAGTGTATGCATGCGCAAAACACATCACATTTCACACAAAACTAAACAAAATATTCACTAAACTAAACTTAACACTCAAGACGAACACTGTAGTATCTTATTATCGTCATCAGCCCATATTCGTCCACTGCTGGACATAGGCCTCCCCAATTGCACGCCATCTACTTCGATTTTCGGCTGTTCGCATCCAGCTCCTGCCAGCCATCTTGCGCAAATCATCGCTCCACCGCGCCTGAGGACGCACCAAATGCAAAGGCACAAAAGTATCTTATTAACAAAAATTGAATTAAAAATGCACTAGAACAAAACAAAAATCGACAAAAAGTCGCTTCGCAGCGGTACGGTGGCAGTGATGCAGTAACGTGCCTCACGCGCAAATAACCGTCGGTGACTGAAACAAAGGCGCCGACGCCGATGGAATAAACAAGCCGCGCGCACGGTGAGTGAATGGAGTGAAGGAGACCGGTTCGCTTTGCCTTTGATAACAAGGGACGAATTTAGTTTATCTATTTTTCGAATTCGTATTTTGTTACCCCTGATTGTTTTTGAATTTTCTTTTTAAATACATTTTAAATAAGTAACCAAACCCTTACTTAGTGTTGTTACGTTAATGGATAATGTATTAGTTTAACTACTTTAATAAATGATCGTGTTATTTGATCAATTTAGTTAATTTTTTTTGGAAACTGACTATTTGAAATAATGTAGTAACGTAATGTTAATTAGTTAACATTAGAATAATCTTTTTACAATGATTTATTAAATGTTAGTCTATTAATGAATTTCAGCATTTTGACTGATTCGTTTAGTGACAGTCAGTTTGAAATTGTTAAACTAACATTACTTAGTTTTCGTTTGCGATTTTAGTTTTTTGATGATCAGTTGATAGCAGTTTGATAAAACTAGGACTATTTGACTTCTGAAATTAAAAGAAAAACGTAGGTTATTGAGAATAATCAGTAGAGATTTTCTACTTTTTTCAAATCACAAACCGGCTGTTAGTCTGTTAATCGATTTAAGCATTTTGACTGCCTTGTTTAGTGATTGTCTAGTAGAATTTGCATGAAAGCGGTCTCATAAATCATAAACTAGTTTATTTCGTTTTTAGAAATGAAGAAGTCAATGACCGATTAAAAACTTGTTCCTTAGTACGTCCCAAAAACAGCTGACTCAGGGTTGATAACACTAATTTTTTTCCAAAAACTTTGTAATTGAATATCTCCGAAACTATTTGACCTAGACATATAATTTTTTTAGAGACAAATTTATTAAAGACAAATAGTACTCTCCAGGAACCTCGGGAGTGTCGGTCGTTCTGTTCCACCGAGTATAGTTTTAATTCTGATTTAAATATAAGTCGTATGAGTCTTGCAAAGAATCTGCATCTTCAGTTTGCACCAGAATACTTATATTTAAATGTAACCAACGATATTAAGTTTACAATAAGTCCCAATTTATCTTCGGTCAATAATCTAAGTAATTAATGTAACGTTATAATAATAATAATAATAATATAAAATACAAAATAAAATTAATTGATTGTACGTGTCTCAGATATTCTATTCTACGTCATTTTGAAACTCACTTCACTTACGCCATGAAACGTTATTGTCTATTCCAGATTGAGTAAATACTGCTTTTTGAATTCAGACACCTGAGTGAATTCTAATTCGGGTTTGGTTTTTATACAATCGCAGGCCAAAACTGAATAAACCTCTAAATGCACAAATCACACTGATATTGATCTGATAATGATTATGACAGTTACATAAGACTGTTATAAGCTGATAAGTTTCTGCTCCCATTTAGTTTATCTCAACCAACAGTCTCAGTAGGTTACTGCTAGTGTAAACAGTGTCTGCGAACTTCACAAGTGTGTAATCCTTTGTTTTGCGATATGACCCTGTACTGTGGATGTTATCTTGAGACGGTCTCACAACATTTTCATATCTACTTTACTTAAAAGCTTAAATCGACCTTGTACCTACATGTAGATTGGTTAAGTGTCGGCCATTATCCTTCGCTTCTTGTTAATGTTTATCGGTTGAGAACCCTGACGTCGGTATAGAATCACTTACAAGTTTTTTTCTAAAATTACTAATAACTTATGTAACAAGTTCATTTATTGCTGATTATTGTATTATCTTTATATTTTATATATAATAAGTCCGGCCATACTTAGATATAATCAAATATTACTTTTGAATTTCAAATCATTCATTTTTATATTTTTCGCACCAACACATTATAAAAGAATGAAGCGGGGCGATACAGAGATCCGCATCGTTGTGATTGGATTACATAAAGTAGGCTTTTGCTAGGTATAATAAAACCTCATCTGTTTGTGACAGAAAAAGAACTGGCCTTCCACGTAGTGGTCGCACGAAAAAGGCGATCAAAGCAGTAAGGGAAAGGATTCGAAGAAATCCTATCCGAAAGCAAACTATTGTCAAACATTTTTTGAACATTATGCACAAAGCTCTAAAGAAGCTTCACGATTAGTAAAGTATATCAGGAGAATTGTTTCTTTCCTATGGTTTGGATAACGCACTACGCGGGCCCAATGCGGATTGGTGGGTGTAAACGACTACTGATTCAGCCGGCACCAACGGCTTAGGTAACTTGTATTCCGAAGCACGGAGGAGCTATAGTTATTTTTCTGACTTCACTCTCTGCTCTTGTGTCTGACCATTTTTATCGTACATTAGGTATACTTGTATTAGTGATACGCTGTTTCAACTGTTCTTCTTTTGATTTTGTTTTTTTTTATGTTATTCGTTTATCTGTCTAGTTGTATGCGCAATGTTTTATTGTTAGTCATGTTTTTCCATCCAAAGCTAGGTTACCTGAAAGAAATCGCTGGCTAGCGCTAAGTTTGTCCTTAGTACATAGTTATGAATGTTATGTACGAAAAATATATGTATGTCATTTTCTTGATGTGCAATAAAGACTTTACTTACTTACTGAACCGCATCGTTAACCTCTAGTCTTAAATAGAGGAAATCACTAAACCGATTTTAAAAATATACTTCCGTGAGGTGCTTGACGAAACTCCATCAATTTTGCACCGACTCTCAGACTCATGTAATATTGCCTGAGCCTCTTGACCAGTGTATAAACCTGCATCTCCCGTGAAGACTACAAATACCAACTTTATGGTAAAGCGATTTGAACGTAAAAAAAAAACAAAAAGAATAACATAAAAGTATTAATAGAAAAAAAATTGATATAACTCGAGTTATCTTCACTCATTCGAGAACGGTATAAACCCAGTTTAGATCCATGCTGAGCCAAAGTTTCTGTAGGACGTAACCTGGCCTAAAAATTTCCTACGTCTCGCTGCAGAACCTTCTTAAGAATCTCATCCTTTTAGCAGTTTTCAAGACATTCTTACAATTTATGTGCCATTTTGACGAAAGTATCTGCTGAGACGTGAATTAAACTTTTTTAACGTCGAGGAAATGCTTCTGGCTCTGCTCCTGTTACCCGGCAATGAACAGGGGGTGAGTAGGACTCTTCTCCGTGAACCCACCCAGCCACAGCCGAGTCACCAGGACACTCAAGTATTTAATTATTAGTCCCATCGCAGATGGAGAGGCTCGTATCGAGAACCTTACAGCAGCGCAACGCTCTTTTCGCTTGATCTCCTACTCGCGTGATCGTATACTACATGTCCATTATAAGCATCAGCTTATAATACTTATATATATATAATCATATATAATTGAAATCATCTTACATTGCAGTATCCAAAATATTGTAAGATTCTTTTTTTATTTATATTCATATTAAATAAACACGAACACAATTAATTAACTTTTCACCATTTTATTTTACACACCATAGATAGTAGTAGTTTTTTCTTAAGTGAATGACAAAACTTTTTTTTTTTTTTTAACAAAGAAATAAATCGTAACAAATAGTTTAGTTAACAATTATAGTAACTATGAATAGATGTAATAACAAAATTAAATGTAGTAATAAATTTAAACTTAACATCCCGCGGCCCAAGGACTACTAATGTCCTTCAAACAACAAACTAAATATTATTAAAAGGTTTATATATATATATTAAGAACAGTCAGGGACTTCCAGTGGCAAAGGACACAATTTTGCTACTGGTCTCTTAAAGACATTATTCTTATATTGTAAAGTGACTACTCTACATATTCCATCTGAACCTGGATGTCGCTGTACTACTCGTCCCAAAAGCCATTTCCCAGGAGGTAATCTGTCATCCTTGACTAATACTATAGTACCTATTTCAATATTTTGTTGGTTTTTACACCATTTGTAACGTTGCTGCAAAGTGGTAAGGTATTCAATTTGCCAACGTTGCCATAAACACTGGACCATGCGTTGTACTATGTGCCATCGATCTAAGGGAGAAAGTTTTACATCAATTAAAGATTCTTCGGGTACTGCTAGTAATGGTTCCCCAACAAGAAAATGTCCGGGAGTAAGTGGAGGAATATCGAGAGAAGAAGAAATTAAAGTAAGTGGATGAGAGTTAACACAGGCTTCAACTTGTGTTAGAAAAGTTGAAAACTCTTCAAAGGTCTATTTTGTCCAAGAACACGTTTAATATGACCTTTGACGGATTTCACACCCGACTCCCATAGTCCTCCGAAATGTGGAGCACTAGGTGGTATGAAATGCCAGTTAGTCTGATCATTAGCCAACAATTCTGAAATCTCTGATACTGTCTGAGATTTTAAATTTTTAAAAGATAATTCCAATTCGCGTGACGCGCCTACAAAATTTGTCCCGCAATCACTCCATAAATCTTTACAACGGCCACGTCGAGCAGTAAATCGCTTGAAAGCTGCAAGAAAAGCTGCGGAAGTAAGTTCCGAAACTAATTCAAGATGAATGGCTTTTGTTACGGTACATACAAACAAGCTGACATAAGCTTTACAAGTTCTTTTACATCGTCCTGGATATAATTTCAAAGAAAAAGGTCCTGCAAAATCAACACCGCTAGTTAAAAACGGACGCGTAGGTTTTACTCTAAAACTAGGTAAATTTCCCATAAATGGGGTAAGTGGAGAAGCTTTATGTTTAAAACAAGGTATACATCTTTTTATGATTGTTTTGATAAGACTTTTTACTCGGACTATCCAGTATTTTTGTCTAATATAATTTAAGGTGAGTTGGTGACCGCCATGTAATGTCCTTATATGTGCGTCAGAAACTATTAACTTTGATAATGGATTGTCATAATTCAAAACTATTGGAGATTTCATATAAATGGAAATTTCAGCATTAGCTAGTCGACCACCAACACGAAGAACTCGGTTCTCGTCAAGGTAAGGGCTTAAAACATAAATTTTACTACTGCGATGAATAATTTTACCTTGTGATAAACATTCAATTTCATTTTCAAATGCAAGTGATTGTGCTAAACGAATACAAATATTTAGAGCATTTTTCAATTCATGTGTGGTTAAATAATTAGATGTGAAATTTTCTGTAACATTGCTTTTGGAAATTTTAATCTTGCATTTATTCACAAACCTAACACAATAAGCTGTAACACGTATCAATTTACCTAAACTAGAAAATTTGTTTAAGTATGTAATAATAAAATCATCTTTTTCACAATGAAAATTAGTTAACATTCTGATTTTGGATTCCACAGTTGTTTCAGGTAATATTGAATTATTAGTAAATATATTGTTACTTTCTTTTAAGAATTGGGGGCCTTCCCACCAAAGAACTGACGATCTCAATTCGGCTGGACTTAAGCCGCGTGAAACTACATCTGCTGGATTATTGGATGAATCTACATGATGCCACTGACTACTATTAGTAATTGATAAAATTTCAGATGTTCGATTTGCAACAAATGTAGTCCACGTACTGGGGGTTTTGCGCAACCATGCCAAAACTATGGTTGAATCTGTCCATGCATAGACATTATTTTCAGAAATCTTAAGAGACATTTTTACATCATTTAAAACTCTAGTAAGTAATACGGCACCACAGAGTTCGAGACGAGGTAAGGAGACTTGTTTAACAGGCGCAACCTTAGATTTCGCTGTGATCAAATGAACTTTTATATTATCATCATCATCCCAAACTCTAAGGTAAACCACACAACCATAAGCTACACAAGATGCGTCACTGAAGCCATGCAACTCGACCTTTTTATTAAATTGAGAAACACTAAACCATCGAGGAAGTTGAATGTCTTCAATGTTAGTGAAGTTATTACAGTAAGTAACCCATTCACCCTTTAAATTATCAGGCAATGCTTCATCCCACTCTAAACCAGCCAACCATATTTTTCGCATAAATATTTTGAGTACAATAATAGCCGGAGCTAACCATCCTAAAGGATCGAATGTTTTAGCAATAACGGAGAGTACATTTCTTTTCGTTATAGATTTACAAGTCTGTTTTAACTCTAGTTTCAATTCAAAATTATCAGTATGTGAGTTCCACGTAATACCTAATGTCTTTATTGTATCTTCCACTTGTATATTCACAGAACTAATCTTTTCTTTATCACTTTCAGGTACTAAACACAGCACTGATTCACTGTTGGAGGACCACTTTTTTTTTTTTTTTTTATTTATTTATGAACCACAAACAAGTTTACAATAAACTTAATGCTAAAAGTTACATAAATTAGGACCTATTGTACTTTTTGTAAACTCAATATCGTTGGTTACATTTAAATACAAGTATTCTAGTGCAAACTGAAGATGCAGATTCTTTGCAAGACTCATACAACTTATGTTTAAATTACAATTAAAACTATTTATATAGAACCAAATCATATTCAAAAATTCTATTACATCCATGTACAGTGAAACAGAGATTTGTGCATATTTATGTATGTCTTTTCTTTAATTGAGTGCATGTTTGTGTGCGCATATATGATCTCTAGTATAGGCATGTGTGTGAATATGTGTATGTGTGTGTGTGTGTGTGTGTGTGTATGCGAGTGTGTATATTCGAGACTGTCAGCAAATGCAAAAATAAAACTATCAATGAAGTGTTTAAGTTTTCAACAAAATATCAACTATTTGTTTTTTGTATGACCCTACACTAGAAGAAAAAATGTCTACTGTACAAAATCTTTTATTATAAGTGTCAACTATGCGATTTAAAGGAGAGCGAATACCAGCGTTTGTGCGATGACTAGGAATAGCGAATAGCGATCTAGATCTCACCGACCTTATACGTGCGCGTGTTGGTACGGAATACATGATACGATTAATGATATCAATACTATCGTACTTGTTATTGCATAGGTCGTATAATAACATGGCATCAAGTTGAGCTCGTCTGGATCCAAGATCTAAAAGTTTGAATTTTTGCAGAAGTGACTCATAAGACCGGCGTCCACGGAAATATTTATAAGAAATTCGTCGCAAAAAATTTTTCTGCACCATTTCAATACTATTATTATATTTGTCATATAATGGGTTCCAAATCGATACTCCATACTCCAACTGTGGTCTTATAAGGGATTTGAACAGGTATATAGACGTAAGGGGGTTTTTAAATTCAGTGGTTGCTCGCATAACAAAACCATACATCTTGAATGCTTTTGCAATGATGTTTTGTATATGAATATCAAAATGCAATTTATTGTCGCAAGTGACCCCAAGATCCCGAATAATGCTGACTCTGTCGATCTCATGATCACTAAGAATGTAAGTATTATTTATTAGTTTCTTTTTTTTTGTGAAAGTTATTATTTTACATTTGTTTATATTGAGTTGAAGGTTATTAACACGACAGTAGTCACTGAATCTGTTAAGATCTTCTTGTAACAAATTGCGATCTTGTGGTTCTTCAATTTTTCGGTATATTTTAAGATCATCAGCATATAATAGAAATTTGCTATATTTAAAACATTTATTTACATCATTTATGAAGATCACAAATAGAAGAGGACCCAGTATAGAACCCTGTGGGACACCGGAAGTAACATGAGATACTTGTGATTCTGAACCTTTAATCACGACTTTTTGTGTTCTATTAGATATATAAGATTTGAACCATCGCCAAAGATTTCCATGTATACCGTTAAAAGCTATCTTCTCCAATAAGATTCTGTGGTCCACTGCATCAAACGCTTTTCTGAAGTCAGTGTAGATACTATCGATTTGTTCATTGTTGTCAAGCGCGTTAAAAAGATCCGAAGTATAACTTAAAAGATTAGTTATTGTCGATCGACGCTTAACAAATCCATGCTGCTCTTTTAAAATTATATTGTGTAGATGTGGATAAATAGCATTGTGAACAAGCCTTTCAAATACTTTAGCAAGGACTGGTAGTATAGATATGGGACGATAATTCTTAACATCGTTCTTTGACCCATTTTTGTGTACAGGGATGATCCTTGCACTCTTCCAAATATTTGGGAATACTCCCTCATTCAAGCACTTATTGTATATATGCCATACGGGGAGATCAATATCATCTGCTGTTTCTTTGAAGAATGTTGAAGGAATGTTATCGGTTCCTGCCCCTTTTGTAGTATCTAAGCCCTTCAAAGCCTTGTGCACTTCAAACCTGGTAAATTTTATGTCATGAATCACAATATTATTTGTATATTCATTAGTTAAGTCGATTTCATTAAAATTGAGGCTATTATGAATAGACGTTGAATGAAAAACAGACTGAAAGTATGCCTTAAATAGTTCACATGACTCTTCCGCGCTACGAGCAACAAGGTTGTCAAAATGTATGTTACTTGGTATGTCACAGGCATTTTAGTAGCTCGGTGGTGTAGTGGATAAGCGCCGCGGCCCGCGATCGTAATTTTATTTATTTATTTATTTATTTAATCTTTATTGCCATATTAATGCAAAAGGCGGACTTAATGCCATAGGCATTCTCTACCAGTCAACCGGAGAGGATAAGCAGAAAATTTGTAAGGCAGTGACTGTGATAGAGAATTCTGAATATAATTAACAATCATACACATATACATACATATATATATTAAGACAATACCCTACATACAAACACACAAATACATATATACATAAATAAATATATACATATACAGTAAAATAAACATCGACGTGACAGATTGTAAAGTCAGGAAAAGTTGTTATCTTTTAGATAGTGTTCACGCGCTTTTCTCTTGAAAACTAATCTATTCGGAGCATTTCGTACGTCCAGAGGTAGTGCATTCCACAGCCGTATAGCAGTAAGAGAAAAAGATTTGGAAACAAATATAGAATGATGAGAAGGAGTCTGGAGTACCAGATTAGAACTGGAGCGAAGTTGTTTTTGATGAGAGGCACCCAAGTACTGAAACCTAGATTTCAGATATTCAGGCGCGCGTGGATCGTATAGAATTGCAAAAAGAGTGTTTACGATTCTTAATTTCCTACGTTCGCGTATTGGCAACCATTTAAGGTGGTTACGAAAATCAGAGATGTGGTCGTATTTACGTAGACCGAAAACGAAGCGGATAGTGTTATTAAGAAGACGATCCAACTTATCGAGAAATATTTGATTAATGTTAGAGAGACAAACATCTGCATAATCAAAAAGGGGATGAACAAGTGCCTGCACGAGGGCAGTCTTCGTACTGGGCGGGAGAAAATTCTTAAGTCGGTATAATGCGCCAAGAGTCCCATGAACACGACGAGAGACATTCGCCATATGGCCTTCCCAGGAGAGGGTACGGTCCAAGACAAGCCCCAGGCTTCTTACAGTGGAAGTGTAGGGGATCACCACACCATTATATGATACAGACGGAACGGCGCTCAGATTCAACCGGGAAATTAGACTTGGGTTTCCTATGATGATGGCCTGACATTTGTTAGGGTTAACTGTTATGCCAAAGCTCTGTGACCATTCGCATATTCGCTTGAGGTTTTGATTCAACTGTATAATAGCTCTATCCAAGTAATCAATCTTGTCTTGTGCATACAGCTGCAGGTCGTCAGCATACAGATGATAAGAGGTCGAAAGAATAGGTGTAAGTGAGTTAATAAATATAGAGAAAAGGAGTGGAGAGAGAACGCCGCCTTGTGGTACACCAGCAAACAGGTCAGTCCAATCGGAAACCGATTGATTGACCCTTACGGCTTGCCGGCGCCCCCGAAGATAGGAAGAGAACCAGGCAAGTACAGGGGATGAGCACCCTAGCTGGGAGAGAAGAGCAAGTAGGATATCATAGTCAACTGTATTAAATGCGTTTGAAAAGTCCAGTAGTACTAAAACAGTTAGACAAGATTCCTCCATGCCATCCCGTATATCCTCTACAATTTTTAAAAGCGCAGTAGTGGTACTATGACCAGGCCGGAAACCCGATTGAAAAGGAGAAAGCAATTGGTTGCCGAAAAGGAATGAAGAAAATTGCTGATGAACAACAGCCTCAAGTATCTTGGAAAGGAAAGGTAAAATAGAAATTGGTCTAAAATGCTGCAAGGAACTGGGGTTGGGAACTTTGGGTAGAGGGATAGTGAACGCGCTAAGCCAAACGTCAGGAAATGAACCGGAAGATAAAGAAAAATTTAGTATAAAAGTGAGTACCGGAAGTAAAGGATCTAATAATAAAGTGATCATGTTTCTACTAACATTATCGTACCCAGTAGCTTTGGACTCGATGGAAAGAGCTATCTTTCGAATATCTGCTTCTGATACAGGATCGAAGGAGAAAAGACTGCCAGAGGACACAGCCGTGGAAGTGAGTCTAGAAATAGTAAGAAATTTGATATTGTCAGAAAGATAGTAATCGTTCAGCATCTTTCGCAAGGGTCGGTCACGGGATGGGTGACCAAAAATTATTATCTCGAGCTACTCCGTGCTTCGGAAGGCACGTTAAGCCGTTGGTCCCGGCTGCATTTGCAGTCGTTAATACCCTCCAATCCGCATTGGGCCAGCGTGGAGGGTCATGGCCCATCCTCCTTAACCATCCATAAGGAAGGCCTGAGCCCCTGCAGTGGGGACGTAAAAGGGCTGGTGTGAGCTGTGAGCACAGGCATTACGACGTTGTGATATATATTTCCAAAAGTATTTAATATTTTCCTTCGAACTACATTCTACCTTGTGTATATAATTTTTATAACAAATTTCAGATAAAGATTTAAATTTTTTCCTATATATTGAGAAGACATAATAATTTGATTCAGTTTTATATTTTTTCATCAAAATCCACGCTTTATTTTTCTTTTTATATAATTGAATCAACGTTGGAGTAAACCATGCAGGATAAGAAGAAGTTTTAGTTAGTTATTTAGGCACGTGGTGATTAATGATGGTGTTAATGAGGGTGTAAAATGTTGATACGGCTTCCTCAGCACATTTATGTAGAAACAAGTGATTCCAGTCAATTTTAGCTATATCTTGATTTATCTTGTTATAATCAGCGCTCTTATAACAGTACTTCAAATATTGTTTACTTTCTATATATTGATCGTTATCTTTTTTTGGAATTAGAACATAAAAAGGAGGATGATGTCTGTCCACGGGAAGTAAAGGATCCGAAACTGAGTAAATATCACAGCCGATTTTGTTTGTGAAAAACAAATCTAAGATACGATTATTGTGGTTTTTAAATGTGTTTAATTGATGGCAGCTTAAAGCTTCCATAAAATTGTTTACGTGTATGTGGATTTGGTTCAGGCCATCCAGACAAGGACGTTGAGTATGTGATTTACTGTTAATCCACTCTAAACTAGGTATATTAAAGTCCCCTACGATGAAAAAATTTGATAATGCGTTGCTTTCGTCCAGAAGTTTGTGCTGCAGCATATTGAGATATTTAGAGTATATATCATGGTTTTGTTTAGGTGGGATATAAACTACACCTATGCAATAACAACACTTATTTATTTTTAAATCAATGAGTATTTGATCAACAATGGGTGGGAGTAGGACGGTTGTATCCACAGCGGTCGGTACATAGACGACGGCGGCAGCGCAAAGTTCACGTCGAATCGCGATCAGTACCCCACCACCGTCGCCGCGATAAGACGTCACTCGATCCCGGTCGGCACGAAATACTATATATCGGTTATCGATATATTCGTTATCACTAATATCTGCATGCAACCATGTCTCGGTTAGGATAATAATGTCGTATGCTTGTGTAAGTATGTTCATGTGTAGTAAGTGAAGTTTTGTTCTAAGGCCTCGGCAGTTCTGGTAGTAAATAGATATTGTCTCAGCCATCTTTATTGTTTATTTTAAATCGTGTTAATATATTAAAGTTACGATAATCATACATGTTGAACCATGCATTATATGATATAGACTTATTAGTTACATACCAGAATTGCCTCACTATTACAATTATGTTGACAGTAAAAAGATTATAATTATGTTTAATTTTATATTTTACATTTTGAGGTAATACATTATTTATTGTCAATACATTACATGCAATTATATTATTTTGAACGTATATATAACTAAGATATTTCCAAGCATCGTGAAAAATTGTGAATGTCACCATGATTAAGTTGGTTGCAATAAAACACAGATTCGGATTATATTTTATGTTGTATCTTATTACGATTTCAGTTACCACATTATTTTTAAAAAATATTTGACATGCAATCACATTACATTTGGATGACACATACGAGTACTTAATACATTCGCTAATATTGAAAGAGATTGCTAAGATCATTATGAATAAGTTGATTACAGAAAAACACCAATAAAGTTTGTATTTCATTTTGCAATTTAAAAGGCTTTCAGTTAATATATTATGTTTAAATGATACATGCTTTAGACAATTCCAAATTTTGTGAAAAATAGCGGAAAGTATTCTTCTTACATTAATTATAAGAGACCAATTAGGATTATATTTTATATTATATCTCAGTACACTTTCAGTTACTACTTTATATCCAAATTTAAATGACAGTTGCATTAGACAATTCCTAGGGTCAAAAATGCAGGAGATCATTATAATTGCGTTGATCACAAAAAGACACCAATGAGGATTATATTTAATTTTGTATATTAGTACAATTTTAGTAACAACAACATCTCCAAGAGATATTGAACATGCAATCATCTTATGTTTAAATGTCACATACCTTAAACAATTCGTAATACCGTAAAACATGCCCAAGTAAAATATTATTATTACAGAAATTTCCGACGACTTAGGATTTAATTTTTTTGATGTCTCCTTCATTCCGCACGACAAAGATAGGTGATGACTCGGTTTGACGTACCAGAACAGTGCAATTATGCTTTTTGGCCTGTTCCCTGCATTGGCGAAATAAATGTTTGTTTTTAGTAGTAAGGTGTTCATTTATATACACGCTTTGAATTGTACCGGTTATAGAAATCTGGTCGGATTTTAAGCTTTTATATGCTCGTGCTGCTGTAATAAAGTTATCACGTAGTATTTTAGATGTAAATCTCACAATAACATTTTTGGGGCGGGTACACTTTTTATCGAGATGTGGCACTCTGTGAGCTGATACGATATCTGAAACGCTGATAGGATGTTTAATGACACAACCAATTTTTTCAGTTACGATTAACAGGTTTTCGTCACGACGCTCCGGTAAATTGGCAATTTCTATGTTATACAACCTGGCCTGCTGCTCCATAGCATCGATTTTGTCCTGTAGCAAAGTGATTTGATCGCAGACGTTTCCATTTGAACGCGTTTCTTCTTCTACCTTTTTTAATCGTATATCGATATCGTTTTGCCTTTCCGTAGTATAAGATAAAGATTTATCAAAGCTGTCCATTCTGTCACTTAGTTCCTTGAAATGATTATTTATGGTAGCTGATATTTTCTTCAGTTCTAGGTCAATTATGGAATCTATAGAGTTTTTTATACTTTCAGCAATAATTGTGTCCAGCTGTGACGTCCATGACTGAAGCTGTTCATTTATTTTCCGTTCAATAAATTCAAACATTGGTTTTAAATTCTCGTCATCCGGTTGTTTTCGTTTGCGAGAGCTCACGAATATATTGTCATTGCTGGTACTTCGATAGGATTCAGGTAAATCTGGATTAGATGAATATTTTAGCTTTGAAGGTGAGTTTGACGACGATGGCGGCGTTCGTTGCATATCGTGTGGTTTCGTGAGTCAGACCGAGATAAAAAATAACAATCTATCTCTTAGCGTAGAGGGGGTGAGGTACACTTTTCCCCGCTGTAGCAGCCCAGAGAAGCGATGCCAAAATAAGACAAAATAACAAAGTTGAGATAGCTAGTTAAGTTGTCGTAATACGTCACTGACACTTCCCGACACAGGATATTCACACTTGCACTCGTAAAATTAAAGTTAAGTTTACTTTTTATGACTTATCAATTTTTAATAGAAAATTTAGTACGCGTCTACGTTACACGAGCCTCGCACGAGGAAAGGGAGACTTGTGCAGAGGAAAGCCACCACGGGCCAACAATTCAGTCAGACGGGCTTGTAGAAGTACAGCCTCTTCTTCAGTTGACGCTCCAGTCAAAAGGTCATCCATATACAAGTCGGTTTTTAATATTTCAGACTCTTTGGGGAAATGTTCGCGTTCATCTTCGGCAAGCTGGTGAAGTGTACGAATAGCCAAATATGGTGCACAGGACGTACCATAAATAACGGTAAGTAACCTGTATTCTTGTATTAATTGGGTTGTAGATTCACGCCATAAAATTCTTTGGTAATCGACGTCTGCATCTGCTATAAGAATCTGTCTATACATTTTACGAATATCAGCTACTAAGCAAATTTTGTGTTGTCTCCATCTCGTGATTAGATCTCGTATATCTTGTTGTAAAGGATAACCAATGAGCAACAGATCGTTCAATGATTTTCCGTTTTCAGGTGATGCGCTTCCATCAAAAACGACTCTAAGTTTTGTACTTGAGCTTGATGGTCGGAGGACAGCATGATGAGGTAAATAATATCTTTCTGATTTACTTTTATTAATTTCTTTTTCAGGTACCTTCTCCATGTGACCTTGTGATTCATACTCTTTCATAAATTTACTATATTCGTGTTGAAACTTAGGTTTGTTGTTGAAGCGCTTTTCCATGTAGGATAAACGCTTTAATGCTAATGTTCGTGAATCTCCAAGATATGTGGACGAATTATTTTTAAAAGGTAAGCGAACAACATAACGACCTTCTTGATTACGACTGTGAGTAGCTTTAAAATGTTCTTCGCATTGTGTCTCTAAATCGGTCATGTGACTCTTGTGAGATGAGTATTCTTCGATTTCCCAAAATCGTCTCAATAGCTGGTCCATCTCCAATTTATTATGTGTAACAATAACATTGTGCCTTGATGAATGAACTTGTGTGACTTTTCCAGATATTAACCAGCCAAGACATGAGTTAATAGCAATGAGAGTATTATGCTTATACAAGCCATCTAACATAATTTGTGCGTGTACATCAGAGCCAAGTAGCAAATCAACAGATCTTGGCATGTGATAATTAGGATCAGCTAAATCCAATTGCAGCGAAGGAGGCCAAGTATCTTGTGGAACTTGTTGTGAAGGTAGTAAGGAGGTAATTTTTTTCAATACATAAGCATTAACTTCTATTGATGAAGAAACCTCCTTGGTAGAGTGGATTGTGAATGTTACCATAGACTTTGTAGTTACCACCGATGAATTTGAAATACCAGTGACCCTGCCAAGAACAGCAAGTCGATCTAATTGTAGCATTTGTGACGCAGCTTCTGAGATAAATGATGCTTGCGAACCTTGATCAACTAACGCTCGAAATATGTAACTATTACCATTTTTTGCTTTAATAGCAACTAGAGCTGTAGCCAAAATAACTTGCGAATTGTCAATTTCCGGTTTAGTACTAGTATTTAGGTTACAAAGAGAATTCTTGGAGCTATCTTTCATTTCAGATTGTTTATATTCAACTTGACTTGTTGTAGGTACTGACTTGTTGCAGGTTATGTAATGCAGCAAAGTGTGATGCCGTCGGCCACATTTTTTACATGTTGTGCTTTGTCTGCATTGACTTACAGAATGGCCTTTAACAAGACAGTTGAAACATATGCTGTTCTTCTTCACAAATTCTTGACGTGCAGGAACATCCAGTGTAGCAAAATCTTTACAGTGGCAAATGTAATGGTTTTGTGAACAGTAAGTACAAGTGCTGTTGACTTCAGTTGTGTAGGTGTTCAAAGTAACTTTATTTGTGTTCATATTTTGTGTACTTCTGTGGCAGACTTTTCTTTGTGGTTCTCTTGTAGGAGTAATATTAATCGTTTCCATTGTTCGGAATCTGTTTTCTAAGTAAGTGGTCAACTCATCTAAAGTAGGGATAGTAGTGGACTTGCCAAGTGATTGTTCCCAAAGTTTATGCGATTCATAGTCTAACTTTGAAACAACTATGTGAACTATTATAGCATCCCATGTGGTAGTATCTATCTTAAGGTTTTTGAGTGAAGTGAGACATTCGGTAGTTGTATCTAATAATACTTTAATACTTTTTGCAGATTCAGTAATTATTCTTTTTTGACTTAGAAAGCGATTGAGTATGTTATTAACAATCATTCTTTTATTGTCGTATCTATCCTCTAGTTTCCTCCAAGCATCATCATAATTCGCTTCCGACAAAGGTAGATTTCTTAATAGTTGTTCGGCTTCTCCAGACAAACTAGATTTCAAATAATGATGTTTATCGATTTTATTAAGGCTGTCATCATTATGAATAAGTGAAACAAATAAGTCTCGAAAGCTTATCCATTCATTATAATCACCAGAGAATTTTGGTATAGGAATAGGTGGTAGCTTAGGTCTTAACTTAGGTGATTGGGAGTGAGAATGATTATCTTCTAAATCATTGTTTTCAGACTTTTCCCTCTTGCCATACTCATAAAAGTAATCGCTTATAAGTGTTTTTAATTCCATATAGGCTTCTTCAGTATTATCATAATTTTGTTCGCTATCAAAACTTTGTGCTTGTAGTGATGACTTTGCAAATTTTGTAATAATATCATTGTACAAATTTGTGTAATTTGACCAATAAGAATTCAATGTTTTTAAACGAGTATCTAAATATCCCTTTGTAATCTTTGCCTTTGCACACTTCTTCGTATTTATAAGCAATTTCGAAATTCTTGTAGAACTGTCATTAATGGCATTAATTAATAATACAATCGATGCGTTTTCTGTCATTGTAAAAGAAGTATCTATGTAAACTAATTATTCAACATATAAGTGTTTATTGTGATAAATTCAATTTATATGACAAAAGTATAAATGTTCAAAATCACGCAAATATCTGTATGAAGTCCAAAATAACAAAATACTTTGTCCAAAGTTTGTATAGATATTGTATGTTAGCACTGCCACAAATGTTCAATATGAGTTTTAACTTGAATCATTATTATTGTTAAAATTCAATTCTCTATTGTTGGATGAAAATGTATTAAGTTCTTACCACAGTTCAATAATGTACTACTTTTCACAACACTTTACTTACTAACTTGATCCGATTAACGAAGGACCATTATAAATAAACACGAACACAATTAATTAACTTTTCACCATTTTATTTTACACACCATAGATAGTAGTAGTTTTTTCTTAAGTGAATGACAAAACTTTTTTCTTTTTTTTTTTTTAACAAAGAAATAAATCGTAACAAATAGTTTAGTTAACAATTATAGTAACTATGAATAGATGTAATAACAAAATTAAATGTAGTAATAAATTTAAACTTAACACATATAAATTATAATTTTACAGACAATATCAATACGTAGCTCGGTAGCGCAACGGATAAACGCCGCTAACTGGGATTGTTGTTGTTAAGCAATTTTCGCATGGGTTTGTTCACGGGTTGGGTAACCAAAAAATTATGGGGATGTAAAAGAGCTAATAACGTTAACAACATATCAGACTAAAATTTAATAAAGTTATTAATTTTATAGCAATTTCGGCGAACACAGTATTTGAAATTGATGTAACTTTTTTTTATTTATAAATCTATTGAAATAAAACTTGCACACAATTAAACGTAGGAACTTTTAAGTCTCCAACAAAACGAGGCTGCGGCGCGGGGCCGCACACCGATCTATCCTCGTTTGTACTTGGAATCGTTTACTTGCTAACTTACTTGAACTTAGTTGTAACAGTAGCCAGATAACTTTGTTTTTATGATTTAAAAAGAGACATTTACATATACGTAAAATATGAAAATTTATGAAAACTACGATAAATGACGTCCTGCGTTGTTATATATCAGGTCGATGGCGGCGTGTAGCTGGTGGTAGGTTTCAAGTTTATTCCGAGTCCATTCAAAGTGTGAAATGAATATTTCATTCCACACCTGGGATATGGATTGTTGTATCGTCTCACATTCGTCATCATGGTCACTAGCCTATTTACATCCTTACTGCTGGGGCCCAGCGAGTGCCTATAGATAGATGGAATCAAGTAGAGAACACCATTGAAACTGATATCTATATTATAACTAGCTGTTTTCCCGCTACTTCGCCCGCGTATATCACCGTAAGATGTAGCGTCCCGTGTATGAAAGAATTTTCTTGATCTGATCAGTATTTCCACCTACAAGCAAACAAAGTAAGGAACTTTACTTCTTTAAATATGAACATAAATCAGATGTCGATCGTTTGATAATTTATCAATCGGCATTCATATTGGGTAGATGATCCTTATATGCTTTCATAATACACATGCGCAAATATTTTATAAGTGTGTAGTGTGTGCTGTACCAAAGTTAAAATTGTATGTGTTGCCGACAGCCTTACCATGTTCTTGATATATTATTACTGGCCTTTTTAAGGAGGTTTTTATACTTGTTTGTAATTTATTTATTTTTTTACTTTTTGATTTTGTCAATGTATTCTCAATGTATCTTGCTTTTGTATGTTGGTCAACAATAAATCTTTTTCTGTGCTAAAAATTATATTATTAATTATCTACAGTCCTCTATGCTTGCTGTCGATTACAGTATGTTTATTAGATTTGTAGGTACATATATATTTCTGCTTTATGTTTGTCGGTTCGTGTTCACATAAATTGTTAGATAGATAGCAACCACCCTAATGAACCAATTAATGTTCGATTCAGACGTATTAGTTTTGCGACTGATTTACTGGTCCAATTTCGGCTAAATTTATTACGCAGTTGGCTTATGAGCCGGCTGTTGTCGGTCGTACAATGCAGCACTGCGGATGCCTGCCATCAAAGTCGATTTCACACGAAGCTTCAATGTGAACTGAATGGATATTACCTACTTACGTTTGATTGATTTATTTATATATGTATTTTATTATTTTATGCAAGCATACAACATTTATTCACAGTTTAGTCAAAAATACAGAGTTTCTTGTAGTAGATTCTTTTATCTACGTAAACATGTAGCTATTCATATTTAATTGTGCAGCTAGGTAAGAAATTATTCAAATACGAATATTATGTGTAAGCTCATAAGAGATCAATACTGTCATCTCACTTATCTTAATATATCTAATTACCTTAGCATTTAATAATAATTGCACAAAAAATTTAGCTTCTGCAGTACATACGAGCGGACAGATTTCGTTAAAATGCATTTTTCTAGCGTCATTTGTTGTGAAGTTCTGGACTAACTGATGAAATGATTTCGTAAACATAGATCTGATTTATATTAATAAAAAAAAAACATTATTTAAAAATCGATGCTCTCAGGTGTCCGGCACAGGAAAAGAATGCGTAACCTCTCACTATAAGGATAACTACTCCAAACGATTGAGCTATCCGAAACCGGGAAATGTGTGATGAATTTAAACTTTCCACCAATGTTAATTTAATAAATACCTTTTCGAAAATATGAGACTGTCGATTTTTGAAGTATTCTTCTATATCATAAATATTAATATAATATTATTAATAGAATTTTTTGCAACTATAATAAACAGAACTGATTTTCAAACAATCTAGAGCCCTCAATCAAACTTGTTTTGTTCCTTGTTAATTATAAAGTGTGTATCCGAGTCATTAACTGTGAATACAAAATCGATACTGGATGCAAGCAAACCGCTTTAATAGTGTTTGCAGCCATCAAACGCGGACGTGCTTTTTATAATCGAGAAAGCTTTCGGTATTAAATGGAATATGTTTTGGAATATTTTTGGGGTTCATGTTATTTATGCTATAAAGTGTTAGGTGACCTATTATATACAGAAAAGCAAATTAATAAATAAGTTAAAAAGAAACTCTTTCTAATAGGAATTTTATTTGAATTAAATCAAATAAAGCGAACAGTAGGCAATTTAGTTGGTAAAAATTTGATGGAATTATAAATACTTTTTGCATGAATACTGCAAAATGTATCGTATTTGTAATAATGATTATATTATAGTAACGAGCCGGTCCGTTCCTCGTGCATAAACCGCATCGGAATCTTTTGAGTGGTTAAAGAGGATTCAAAAGGCTAACCAAATTAACTTCAATAAGATAAAGTTCTTAATCCGACTGAATGTTTTTCCTTATGTACAGTCAACAACACGTCAGATCACAACAAATAAACTTTCTCTCATTAATTCTGGCCTTTATAGGTTGTTTGTCAAATTCAATTTTATAAATAGAAAAATTCGGTCTATTGTAGGTTTGGCTTAACCAAGGGGTGTATAGAGAAACCAAAATATGTATGGGCGTTAATAAAATACCGCATATAAAACGGAGACATAGAACTTGCGCGCGAGTACACGCCTGCACGCGTGTGTACTCGCTAAAAATGTAAAAAAGAAACAAACCGACATCAGAAAACGTAAAAATAATCACTGCATTACACGATTTCGGTACCCGTTAAACTGATAGCTGGAATGAATAGGTAATGAGTCACAGATAAAATGTTCCAAATATATGTGGTATCCATCACGTCTAGTTTTCGAGGTATATGTCAATCATTATTTTAAACTCTCACTTTAGGAGTAAAAGAAACAGTTGAGGTTTTCGATGTATTATACTTTTTTTATTGTTTTGTTTTATTAATAAATCGTTTCTATTCGATAACCTCGATATCTCTTAACATATTTATTTAAAAATCCAACATGAATACTGAAGTAAGCCGTCGCGACTGTAAAAATGAACCAAATAAATAAGTTTTGTTATGTTTGTGGACAGTACATTTTTTTTCAGTTTTCATAAAAGTGAGAAGTGCATATTTACTTTATTTTGGATGTGTAAATCAAGATAAATTATGGATACCACAGTTTTTTGTGTTACGTGCTATGCTACTCTCATATCTTGATTAAATAGAAACAAGACGTCAATGCCATTTGCCGTACCAGCTTTATGGCGTGGACCTAGTAATCATTTTTATGATTGCTACTTTTGGATGACTGACATACGTGAATTTTCAAAAGAAATCAAGCACATCATTTAGTATCCTGATATTCCTTTATATTTGAAACAAATACCTCACAAAGAAGAAATGCCTCCTGCATTACCTCATACCAAAGATGAAATTGGGATTTCAGAAGCGCAAGATATGGCAAATGTTGTAAAATATAATGACGACAGACGCCTGGTTATCACTGTTAAATAATTTTTAGGGAACCATAGAGCCGAAAATGCGGAACAGCTACTTAACTATATGTTAAAAGCATACGGAAAGTTGGGTTGTAGAATGCCGTCAAAAATTAACTTTCTTCATTCCCACTTTCCTTTTTTCTATCTAATCTTGGTGCTGACTGTCATGAGAGGTTCCACCAAGATATAAAGAAGCTTGAAGGACGTTTTGTAGGCCATTGGGATACAACTATGCTAGGCGATTACTGCTGGCGTCTAAAATGAGAAGGTATTTCAAAACACAAAAGATAAAGTAAAAATATAAAGATATTCTGGGTTTAAATTGTATGCATTGATTTTTCTTGTATTTTTTATACCAAAATGATAAAAAATAAACTCGAATGAAAAATATCTTGTACATTTTATTAGATATCTTTAAATTATGTTTGAATCTTTAAATTTTTAGTGTAATTTGTCATATCCTCACGGAAAAAAAATGAGACGTCATAAAAAGAAAATATGTATGTATTCTTACTAAACGATAGGAATAAATAGGAAAACATGACATTTCATAGCGGATACTTAATTTTTTTTTTCATTTGTAACGCAGTGTAATTACTCGTGAGGTTTTTCTTAATCAGGTTTGAAAAATATTGATTAGTATTAATTATTATTTTAAAAAAAGTCACATGGAAGCAAATTACGAGTTTTTTAATTTTTTTCCACGATATAAATGTAAAAACGCCGTCTAAGTATTTTTGGTAATTCGCAGAAAGTTACCAGGTTATTGGGTATAAAAACAAAACTGCTAATCTACTTGCTGCTGCTGATACTGCTAATTTAATAAAAAAAAACACCTCAGATTTGCGAAGAAATCGCTAAAATTCATACAAAAATACCAAAGCACCTCAGCTTTCTTTTTGATTTAGATTATGTCTCTTTAAACTGTCCAAGGCTTTTGATTATTTTAGGCACAATGTCTTACTAAAAAGCTTTAACACTATGGTTTTCACTAGAAAGAACTAAAAATTATGAAATTTTATCTCAAAAATCGTTAAAATAATGGTAGTAAATAGAGTACGTTCTGACACTACTGATGTGACTATATGTATATCACAAGGTTAAATGTTAGGGCCTATTTTATTCCTGGTATACATAAACGATCTCACCAGTAATCTTTCGGATTGGGCTTTCGTGAATCTATTTGTATTACAGTTTTGCTGGAGTAAATATATACAAAAAACATGTTAGATGACAGGATTATGAAAATATTAAAAGTTTGAAAAAGTGTTTTTTAGCGGATGGTATCATGCTTAATTAAAACAAAAGTATCTACTACGAGGGTCAAACTGAAAGTTCTTAGAACTGGCCACTTATAAACAATATAATAAAAAAATGATTCTAAAATTTGAAAATATAACTCTTTGCCAATATTACTGAGTATATATTTCATTCATTTGTCATTTGTTTTACGATTTGGCGGCAAATTGAAAATTGTCTGTGTCACGTCATCATGAATTTAACACGAGAAAATTTTCGTGCAATGATTTTTTATGACTTTCGATGTCATTTAAGTCAACAAGAAAGTTATGATAGACTACGATTGGCCTTTCACGATGAAGCCCCATCTCGTGCGACTGTTTACAACTGGTTTAATGAGTTTAAACGTGGTCGCACTAATCTCACTGATGATTTACGTGAGGGACGGCCTTCTACGGCGACGACTGAAGATAACATCTGTGTTGTGCGGCGTATGATAGAGACTGACAAAAGAGTGACCTATCAACAGATTCGGACAAGCTTAGGCATCGGTATGAGTCAAGTGCACAAAATCCTCCACGAACATTTAGCGGTCAGGAAGCTTTGCGCCCGGTGGATACCTCATAATTTGACTGAGGCTCAAAAACTCCATCGTGTGGATTGGTGTCGTAAAATGATTGAAAGATTTAACGGAGGTGACTCAAATGCTGTGTTCGACATACTAACAGGTGACGAAAGCTGGATTTACTGTTATGATCCTAAAACCAAAAGACAATATGCTCAGTGGGTGTTTCCTTTCGAGGAGTTGCCAACTAAAGTGAAGAGAGATCGAAGTGCGGGAAAAAAAATGGTGGCCTCGTTCTTTGGAAGGATAGGTCATTTTGCAACAATTGTGTTAGAGGATCAAAAAACAGTTTCTGCAGAATGGTACACTACCAATTGTTTGCCACTTGTCTTGGAAAAAGTTCGAGAGAAACGACCTCGCAGTAGGATCCTCCTTCACCACGACAACGCCTCGTCGCACACCGCCAAGCGAACGATCGACTATTTGGCGACATCAAACGTTGAATTACTGGGTCACCCGCCGTATAGCCCCGACCTCGCGCCTTGTGATTTTTATTTATTTCCAAAAATTAAAGAAAAACTTAAAGGAAAGCGGTTTATGAATGCTGAAGAAGCGGTGGCTGCGTATCGCGATGCCATTGAAGAGACCCCTAAGGACGAGTGGGCAAAGTGCTTTTCCCAGTGGTTCCATCGCATGCAGCGGTGTATTGACGTGAATGGACAATATTTTGAAAAGATATAATAAAACTAATAACTGGCTAATGTAATCAGTTTTTGATTTTCTAAGAACTTTCAATTTGACCCTCGTATAATGAATCATCAATCACGAATACATAAAAACAACGTAAAGTGGATATACACAAATGTAATCTTAAAAACTTACTAAAGTACAAAAGCAAGGAAAATATTAATTTTATTTTTAAAGTATAATTTATGATAGAAATAATATTGATAATGTTATATTTGTAAATGAATGAATGTTTATGACTAACCAAGTGTAACATTCTCTGTTACAAGGTCAATAAAGAATTTGATTTGAATCTGTTAAACAATACGTCGTTTAAAAATGTCTCAAAGTCCGATAATATGTTACTGTGTGTTTGCGAAAACTTCGACAAATTGAAAGAAAGAAGTCATGAATTAGATGAACAAAATAGAACAGCCTCATCTAATCTAATTATTATAAAAAAACATATTAGATATTCCACACATTCTGCACAGATCCTTATATATTAATAAACAAGTTTACATTCCCTCTGTCGCCGTGATGGTTATTTCAAATAGGTACCTACTCGTGCCGTGCGTCGGCGGCGGCACTAAACAAAATTAGTGTCTTTTGTCCCGATTCGTTTTTATAAGAATTCATCAGCTGTGTATTGTTAATTTCTCATTCAAATTCATGATTTATTAGGATAAAACTTTAAATTATCCTCCTATTCATAGCCTCTGTATTTTGTATAGAAATATTTAAATATGATATAATCACATATACAATAATACTTATATTTTTATGCCACAAGGCTAGCATCAATTTCTGGTCAATCAAGTCAATGTAGAAAAATAGCTTTTCCAAATTGTTTTGAGTCTGGGTATTGTAGTTTCTCGGTTGTTTCAGATCACAGGGGCTTTTGCTGCTTCTGACAGGTTTTAAGAAATAAGTATTATGTGATATTATTCTATTCGATCTAAAATTTTCCCCTTTTCTAATAAACACAAGCAGATTTGTATTAAATGCCTATCTTACAATTTATTGAATGCTCCTGTAATCTTTGAGAAATTTAAACTTTCAATTCAATCTACACGAATAATCATACAAAACTTTGATCTAAATAGAGTTAGTTTTTCATTCAGGCGATATCAAAGTTCCAGTGGAAGTATTTCAACAACTCCCCAACCACAGAAGCCACTTGCCTTTTGGGACCCGCATATACTGGAAACTTTTCCATCTGTGCACAATGAAGTGTATAGACAAACTACGGAACACGAAACACATTACAAACATAAACACGACACAAAAACCTAATCATAAGATTACTCTGTTGCTTTGTATTTCTTTGTATGACATAATCATTGAGTTAAACGTAGTAAATTTTGCAAAAAATATGCATTTTATATGAGTAGCATTTTTATAAATTTTTAGAAAAACCTGGTAACATCAACCCTCACTTAGTTATTACCCTCACTTTTTGTGAAGGAAACAAAATTTGTAGTTACATAACTTAACATATACATTAGGTAATTGACAACACATATTCAGCTTAGGCTGTCAAAAAATACCTACTTGTAGAATTGGAAAAGCTACATTATTGGTTTATATATTTAATTACCCTATTAAGGTTTAATTAATTCTTTGTCTGTTGCAATAACAAAAGGGTACACAGTCATTTAAAGTAAATGTTAGTGAAAGCCCTTCACTACAATATCTATGGCAGTTAAATGAATTTATTACAACGACGTGTCCCCACTAATTGAATGTATATAACTGTCAAGCAAATTAGATATATCCATTGTAGAGCTGACGCTGCCCTTGGTCTATTCAGATTATTGTCTCCCTTTAATATTGCTATTGATGTTTATGATAAATAATAATAATTACCTCATGAGTCTTTGAAAATTGTCGTTGTTTAATTAATGCCACTTAAGCCGTCTACGCTTTAGCCGTTTGTTTTTAGTCAAATTGTCATTACGTATTGCTTCGCAAAACATTATTGGGGGCCACGAAAATATTGGTCACATTTTGGCTAATGATCGGAGTGAAAGTAAAATATGTATGAAATTAATTATTACTAAACAGTAACCATATAAAACTAGCTTCTGTTTTATTTTTACAAAATCATTGAGTTAAACGTAGTAAATTTTGCAAAAAATATGCAGTTCTTTTGCACATTTCAGCCAGTGTTGGTTCCAAAGATCACACACACTCTTTACGCATATTTTATGCAGACGCATTTGAGGAGTAATCTTATTTTAGTCTACTCAAAGCGATTTCTCATGCAATCTAAAAACATACTAATAAAAGATAATAAAATCAGATTAGAGCAGTCGCCTGGTTTGCCAACGGTCGTGGGTTCGATTCCCATCTCAGGGTGTCAGGGACCAAGTGGATTTTTTAAGCATTTTGTATTAATAATAATTTTCAGTATGGCATTGTGAATGCAAAATATAATAATAAAATAAGAACTGTAAGTAAAACATAAGCATTTTTGTATACACCATATATTGAGGAAAATTTATGAAAAATGCATTCTCAGCGTGAATTAACCTAACCGAGTAACCATAATGATATTTGGTTTTATTATTATTATGGAACCCATTTAATTATATTTTAAAATACATTGTTCACTACTAGTACATACACAGGCGACGATGTCTGTTATCCCGCGTAATGTTAAGACAATTGCGGTGCAATGAGTAAAAAGATATGTGCGAGTGAGGGAATGCAAGTAAGACGCCAATCCAATCTGACTGACTGACTTATTTCTTGTTCAACGTGGTGAATTTAACTTTGTTTACGGCGCAACCAAATTAAAACCGTTCAATCTCTGTGGTCGAAATTCGGTTAGGCGACTACTTGTTCATTATACATTATACAACTATATTTCAGAATGAAGATAATAAAATCACTGTGTCCCAAATCCGCTGTGAGCTATTATTTCGTTTAATAAACGTACATGTCATGAGTTTTACATGTATATAAAATTATTTAAAAGCCATTCTAATAATAGGTTTAACTATACATTCTAATCAGTGTAATTTTGGGGCGAGAATTATTCGGAGAGCACTAACTTTGATTACAACGCTTTGTGCCGGCGTACCAATTAAAATGCTAATTTATTTGCTAACAAATTAGGAGGGGGGGGGTAGGGAGTTATATCGCTAGGTACCCTAACTAGTGGCTTCGTTGTTCATAATAATTATACTATGCGAATATGCTGCTTTATTATTATAAGGTGAATTAAAATCTCAGGCACCTTGTGGGTGAATATCGATGAACTTTCCGGACTAGACGTCGACATCTATTATTTATTAATAATACTATCTGATTTTTGACGATTATTACGTGAAACATCAGGAGTTGTATTATTTGCGTCGTAGACATTCTATTGTAAAGTTGATTTACGAACAATTGTTTCGGTACAGACAGATTACAATCGATACAACAACAATAACTGAATATGTAAAGTAGTCTAGACAATAGTACTCATGTAGCTTACAATGATATAAAAACAATTATATCTACTCGTATTTGAATAAAATATAATATATTTTTGGAGTCTCTAATAACGTATAGTAAAAAACTGAGGCAATAGGAGTAGCTTTTATATTGACTTGACGTATTTTTGATACTTTACATATTATTAAATTATTTAGCGATATTTTGAATTTTAGGGTAACGAACATCACGCATACTTAATCCAAATTTAAGACTTATATGGTTTTCTCATAGAGGCCATCGCCAGATCTGGACCAAATTAAAATGAAACCACACGGCAAGCACTAGCTTTCAAATAAAGAAAGAGTCATCAAAATCGGTCCACGCTGTAAAAAGTAATGCGCTGTCTGTTCGCTGAGATCTTTAAACTACACAGCGGATTTTAATAATACGGTTTCCAGATGAAGGTCAAAATCAAATCAAAACAAAATCATTTATTCAGTCTAGGCTGTTACACTGTTACAAGCATTTGTGAACGTCGAAACTCTCTCATTGATATATATTCCTGAGGAAGCTATATTACCACGCGAGCAAAGTCGCTGGCGGAAAGCTATCACCTATGTAGTAAGTGAACTTTTACTATTGATTCTGTTTTAGAATACTGTCATTATACGGAAGCAAAGAAAATGGTACCCTATAAAAAAGATATAGCCCATGTAGAAGAGGTTCAACTTAAATTCATGAAGATACTAAATTATCGTAAAAACTGCGTAAATAGCGAGAATTGTAAGGAGTCACTAAAAAGCTATAATTTGCTATCGCTAGAGAATCGTCGAAAGACGTCTGATTTAGTATTCCTTTTCAAATTGATAAAAAGTAAAATTGCGCCCAGTTCTGCTTTCTAAAATAAACTTCATTGCCAAAGCCCGACTGCCCGCAAGCTCCTCATGTTCAATACAAATATTTGTGCCACCACTTTATCGTAAAAACTATACCTGCAATAGTTATTTTTGTCGTTGTCTCAAAATTTATAATAGCCAATTTTCCAATATTGACCTGTCTTGTAATACCCCAACTAGCATTAAGTCTAAAAACTTTAATACTTTACAATGATCAACTTTTCATCTAAGTTATCTTAATTTATTTATTATCAATTCACTATGTATAGAATTAATCTATTTCGTTAGAGTAAATTACGCTAAGATAACCTAAAAATTCATACTAATAAACAGTTCTAAGCTTAGTTATATTTACTTCCAAAAGGTAGTAGGTTGTCTTAGTCTTTAATAATATTAATAGATAATACAATCTAAGTATGATAGCAAAAATTTACCCCGACGGTAACGCTATACTACCTAATTCAATATTCACCTATAAGCATCGTGAACATCGTCGGTGACATAAAATTTAGATGTATTAACTTTTAGATAAGATTTGACAATTTTGTAAATAATAATACTAAGATGGTATGTAAATAAATTCGTGTTGTTTTTTATCAGTGAATCCTGATTTCATTCCAAGTAAGTTCTGAATATTTTTTTTATACCACATTATTAAAAACACACATTTCTAAATTCTGACTTATTTTGTTCAGATAGCAGCAATGGTAAGTAAAATAGTATCTTTATTATGCACTCTTATGACATTAGTTTTGAAAGTTTTCAAATGAATAAGGCGAATTATGTTCCATTCGCGATAATTAAATTAAATGTGATATGCGTTCCAGAAAAAACAGAAGAAAATGGCATATTTTATTTTTATTTTATTTTTATTTTATTTTATTTTGGTACAGCAACAGAAAACAAATCAAGATCACATGCTTACAATTAGGCATAATTAATTAATTTATTGTTTATTTGCCTTCCTATAACTGCTGGACACGACACTTAAATAGTACATGTATTATCAGTAAATATGACAATGAATAAATATTAAATAAACTTAAACATAAACAAGTTCAATGATAATAGAAAATTAAATCAAAAATTTAGCATAATTATTGAGAAATTTAGAAAAAGAAAATATAATCAAAATAATTATTACAACAGTTATTACATTAAGAAACATCATAATTTAGACTTGCATATTCTTATGTAGGAATGATAGGAGAGTGAAAATATATCCAAATCGTTACACAAATTATTATAAGCTCTACACATTCTGAAAATAGGGTCATTGTATGTTACATTATTATTGCATATTGGTAGAGAGAAAAGTTTTTGCACCCTTTTGCTACCACCCATAGATGGTGTAGATGCCATAGATGGTGTAGATGACGTGGATGGTGTAGATGGCGTGGATGGAGATGGGCAAGTCAATGAAAGTAAGTAAAAATACACCAACAATGTAAAAAAATACACGACTATCCTTAAGTGTGTGTCCAAACAAATAATACTTCAAAACAACATAGAGATGTCGCTTTAAGCTTTCATGGTAATTAACATTAGAGTAATAGTTATCTACGGTATTGATAATATCATAGGTGCAACAAATCCAAATGAACAAAGAGCTAGAGCAAGAACACGAGTATTCTATCTTGTTTTTCAAGTGTAAACGAAAATTCGTTATAAGGTTTTACACCAGAAGAATATCAACAACTCATTCTTCTCGAACCAAGAACTAGAATTCAGCACAACGTTATACTCATGCAATATCAATATGAAAATTTCAATTGTGAGGACGAGTTGTTGACATTTCTAATTTTGGTCCACATATTAGGAATATAGAAACCAGTTTGGAGATTATAGAAGAAGTTGACACAAAATGTAATGGTAGATTACAACCACTGTCAGCACGGTACCAAGATATGAACAGAGAATTTGCTTCCATTTCACATCTGATAGAGAACCGACAAAAACGAAATGCTTGGATAGGAGATATAGTCACACTACTAAAACAGAGTATTGCCTCCTTAAATGAGGATGCCGCTTTATAATATGACGAAGCTATATATATCAGTACCTTCACTATTTTTTTATAATAAGATTAAACATAGTTGCGAGACATTTCAGGAACTTCAAAAACAAATCAGCGAGGAGTTCCCATGGACTGCAAATCCTCTCGCAAAATTTTTCGCCAGAAGACAGGGTACAACGGAGGACCCACTCGATTATTTTTATTCTTTATTATTATTTAGCCTATAAATCTGGGGCAGCCATTGGTAATAAATGCTTCATCCAGCATTTTCTTGGGGCAGCAAATTACGAAACCAAGGGACGTTTAGGATTACAGTTGTATACAAATAGACAACATTTGAAGGAGGTGATCAAATAATTAAAAGAAAATTACAATAGGATGGAGAAGCGGACATTATAAAATTAACAAATATTGTAGATGTTCTTCATTCCTCTAGCGCACAAGGCGGACAAGGAGATCAGCGATCTTCAATATCCATTCGACCCACTAGATTTTTCATCTCTCATAAAATCCCACCTCCCGATCAGATAATGCCCCGCTCTTATAATTTCAGACCAAGAGGTAATACAAAGCCGCAGCCAATGATGACACAATCTAAGAAGACAAGTGAACGTCACACAAAAGCAGCAAAGCAATAGAAGTTATAGCTGAGGACACACTGCTGCTTCATTCAAAGAATATAAAGGGAGCAACAAAATGACCGACACAGCCGAAAGTTTTAAGTTAGGTTACATGCAAACGTTCATTTTATTTGGCAAATATTTCAAAATAGAGGAGGTGTAAAAATGGAGTAAAAATTTTAAATTTCTAAGTGTTGAGAGCCCTATAACGCGCATGCGCAATATCGATTGTGCGCAGATAACAACGGACCGCGAAATACATTTAAATTTAATTATTTACCGATATCTTAATGTTAGTCGATGCAGAATCGATGCAGCAAATTTTGTAAAACCATAAATGTTTACAAGCTGTTATTTACTTTGAAACTCATGTTGTTCTTTTTGTATTAATTAATTATGGGTACTCGTTGTCTACAATATATTGTAATATCTTTAACATTGAAATGTTGTTTAATGACTGTTTGTGCCAAAATAAAGAGATATATATATATATATCGTGCTTAATTGAAAAGTGAAAACCGCCTTATTCATGTGGCATAGATAAGGTAATAGGTTCAGCAATTAGTTATTTAGGTATTTACAAGACGTAAGGATAAAGCGTAGCGAACCTCTTAGATGTCGATGTCTCAGACCACAGAAATCGCGTGACTTTCTAAAATCGTTGACGTGATATATTTGATTTTAGATGTTAATTGTTGGCTTATTATAAATCCCTTTATTTCCTCATAACGAGTCTCTTCCGTAGAATCCATTGCTGACTTTCCCGGTTTGCTCGTAGCTGTGCGCCCCATTATGCAGATCGCCCAAATACCACATGACAATATTCCTAGATATCAGGACAATGTAAAGCAAAGGAAGTTTAAATCATAATTATCTATTTTGACCAAAGTAGCTTTGTGGACTCGCGCATTATGAATAATAATAATAAGTTTGCTATTGCTTATGAAGTAAATAAAACTATTTTTAAAAGAATATAACACGTATATATATGATTTCATTTTAAGATCCGTTTGAATAAGTTTAGTTTTATTGAATGAGTGTGAAAATATACGAAACTTATTTGTTTGAAAATTAAAAATGCTATAATTTCTGTTCCAAATATGTAATGTAATTCTCTCTCTCCACATTTAGACTTGATAAATAAAACATAATTTGTTAGGTAACAACGTTCCTTCTAAAGGCTACCTTTTAAAGTTGAGTTGGAGCCTCTTCCAAATACATTTATTCGTATTATTTCCATAATGTTAGCACATTTGTCGCAACGATATAAAGTGAGTTACTTCTACGATAGCGCTATCATGATTTTATCGATATTTATTATTAATTTTGTTTATAAAATTCTAGGGAAAATATGCGCAGCTTTGTCAACTGTAGATTACCTAATAACGACTTTATATGTCACTGCGTTTTATATTAACATTATCTGAAAAACATCTTTAATGCTTAATAGCTCCCAAACCAAGTACTGAGAGCTCAATTATATTTAAGTGAAATAACGAAGGCAGCCTAACATCCAAACACCAATATAATAAGTTTCTTTTCTACATTGACCCGATATCAGACTTATAAAATAGAAATCGGGAATTTAAAGATAGATTTACCTTGGATCCAACTTTCAAGCTACTCTACCTCTACTCGATAAAATAAATGTGATACTCACAGCAATTTTTCGTGTTATTTAGATAACTCAATAATAAAATATACCTCTATAATATGATGTGAAGGTACTGAAGTGGAATTATAAAATAGTAATCTAAATATACGTATATAAAAGGAGATTTCCTGACATACTGACAAACAGACAACGCATAGCCTAAACCCCTGGTCGTAGATACTTGAAATTTGGAGCGTATGTTCGTCTTGTTACGTAAAGGTGTACTAAGGACGGATTATTGGAAATTCCACACCGGCAGGGGTCATACAGGGTGAAAACGAAATAAATGAAGTTCTTAATCTATTTATATTATATTATTTATATTATCATATTTAGGTATTTTACACAATATAATGAATAAATATTTGTTTGAACGTTTTTGTAAATGCTGCTCAAAGTAACTGTAAAAAGTCGCGGGCAAAAGCTAGTTATTAGAATAAACCGAGCCAAGATTGACACGTGTTTTATTTACTCCACCGACGCCGGTGGCAATAATTTCTAGAAGAACGAATATAAAATATTATAAAATGTGTCACTCAAAATAGCTTGTGTGACACATTTTATTATTATCGTTTCCATTGCCTTGCTGCCTTTACCTAGCGTACCCCTCACAAAATCTTTGCCTAAGCATATCCAGACATTTTAATTATGTTGCAATTAATGACATAATGGTCAAAGCGAATTACTAAGGTTAATCAGCTATCACATAGGCCAGTTAAACCATTCGTCCCGGCTGCATTTGAAATAGTCAACACTCGTCACACTGGGCCACTTTCAGTGCACAAGAAGTGATGGCACGTGCTTCGGCAGTGGTTGAATAACTGATGGTTGAAACTTTTTCGCACTTCTGTACCCGCAAGACGACTACATGTTCGCTATTGGTGTAATATAATAAAAAATCGATATCGCAAACTGTCACAACACTGTCTGTAGACGGCAGTAAAGTTCCAGTATGATTTCGGTAGGTCGCAGTACCATTAATCCAAGTCGCGGACCACCTGCGCGCACCAGCCGCTCTGATTTACACAATCGCACCGGCACAAATACGATATCACCCGTTACTAAACTTACGATAGTTTCAACTTTAATGCCAACGAGTAACACCTTTAGATTTTTATTGAACACGAACTAATAAAAACATAATTGTAAGTCGAGAAAATTTTAATTTTACAAACACTTTATTGTTAACCTAGACCACACCTTATTCTAACTTCTAGAGGCCACATAAGATTAACTTTTTCAAAAATATTCCATCACATATTTAAAATGATTACGATAAAAAGAAACCTTTACATCTTTACATTCGCCGACTTGGATTTTATTTTTATTTTAATTAAAATTTTAGTTTCAGCTCAACCGATAGGGTCGTTTTGGAACAAATCAACGGACAAACACAAGAACATAAGAGTCCATCGCTGTAGGGTATGTTGTAACACTTTACGGAGCTATTTGTATAATGTGTACGTAAGACTGATTTCAGATTTTATCTACGTCAATTATAAGGCTGATTACTTAAGAAATTGAGACTGATATTATAAATGGCTGTGCATTATACATTTATCAGAAATTGACGTAAATAAAATAAAGTTCCTTTTTAGTTAAATAAATAATATGGTATTATTAATTTTTAAGATTAAGAATAAAACTGAAAGTCTAAGATTAATATAACATATCTAAGTTTTATATGCTAAATATAATAATGTTAAATATAAATTGATCAGTAGTTTGATTATTGAGTTCGTTAAGATTATAAATGGTCGTAAGCAAAAAATTTCTAAATATTTTGCTTACGACCATAAAAAACATGTTATTTTTTAAATATTTGTCTATTAGATTTTAAATAGTCTAAACCTGTCTGAGCGTGTTTGAAGGTTTTCATGCCAAATAAATAATTATAAAATATAAAACTGATTTTCAAGTACTAATTTTCCATTTTGTCCCTAGCTCGTTACAACTAGCCCCAATCAAGGGGTCAGTAGTAACAATAGTCAGTTTTTCTTTACAGCCGTTTTTTACAAAAAGTCGTGACAGATTTGATTAATTTTATTTTTTGAAAACTATAGTTGAATATTTGTTAATTGGAATAGGACTGCTAGATTTACTAATGCTATTATAGCCAAGAGACAACGAATTGTTACAACTAGCCACCGCTCCACTATTTCACCCTTACATGGAGCATCCTCAGAAGTTGTTAGATCTTCATATATATCAGTTTCACAATTATAGCAATAGACTGGTTCTATTATATATTTACAATCTGCATGTATTTTTAATACCATGAGTCATAACGTAAGTATATCAATTTGTGTTGGTGTTATTCCAAAGGAAATTTCAAAACTGGCGCTAATGGTCACGTAAAAGGTATTCGAACAAATAGTGTTCCTGCGACGTGATAAACTCGATAGATGTTTGGTGGTAGGTGAGGTGGGCACCCTCGTCAATCACACGAGTCGACACACTCTCCTGTCTCGGTCTCAGTTTCCTGCTCACGTGCCACTACGGAAGTCACGTCACCTGCATCGTCACATTTTTCGCGATGGTTATAGGTATTTTTTGTATATATGCATTCGTGCTGCTCGTATTTAAGTAACTCAACTAGGTAATTGATAGTTGGAAATTGAAAAATATAGAGCATCACATCATCCAGACCCCACGCAATATAAAAAAAATACACTTTGACTTATGGATGTTACATATTGAGCTCAATAGCGTAATGGCTAGCTCATTCCGTCTGCGATTCAAATGTTCAGCAACTGTCGCAAAGACTCGTCGTAGGATGACCAAAACTGAAACTAGCTTCTTCCTGTTTCGGAAGGCACTATTGATCATCGGGCATGGCTGCATCTGCAGTCGCGAGCGCACGGGGCTCACTTCGTTCGATCGACTTCAAAAAAGTTAATTATATATAATTCACGACACTTCTACTAAATTCGAGCGAAAGTTTAGTGTTGGTTATTAAGATTATGCACCGCTCCTTTTTTGAAGTCATACAATTGTGTATGTGTGTGTAGTGTGGTATCATACAATTACAATCGCGTTGATGCATCCTACAGCTTAGCCCTCGGAACCCGTCGCAGTAATAGGCTTGTGGTAAATCGCTTAATCCAGCTTAATATCGAACATTGTAATTAGTTACTATCCTGAAATCATGCTAAAATTTGCAATAACTCGAATAATAGATAATAAGAATATAAATATAAGCAGATAATTGAGATATAAAATATATCATAGGTAATCTGAAATTAACTTGATGGAATTTTCAATAATGTTACAATATCGCGACGGAGCTTAGGCATGATTACACTCTTTAAAGGCACTTTAGGATCCAACGCCGGATAATAAAGAGCCAAAAACACATTATCTCATCACTAATCTGCGCGTAACGACACCTTAAACCTCAGATACCAATAATAATATATCATCCATCCAACAGAACCATTAATATAATGAAATCCCAATACACGTTGTACTAGGTGTTACTGGTGGGTTCGCTCGCGTGGTCAAAGAGAAATCAGAGTTTTTGTTTGATAAAGGTACAAAAATATAGTGTAAGCAAGGAAAATTTATATTTAGAATATTATTATTTTTCTTTATTCAATTGATTTTAATGATACACCTAACAGTTAGTAAAGAAAGGGCTCGAGAAACTGCGATATCGTTACAATTCCTATAACATATTTAAAATTGCAAATTATCTTACAAAATAGCTGGTACGGTCTTAGTACAACCATTCTCATCAAATAGGTAACACGTGACTAAACCCTGAAAGATGGACACCAAATCCCTAGATCCGTGACCCGCAGCGTGTCTCAATCACGTCACGTGACTAATGTCGACGCGTGTCACGCCCGGGACGGTCTCGCGCAATCGCTATTTATTTTAAGACGTCAAGAACGGCTGCCCTTCTCTCCCTTGTGTCATTCTAGCCGGGAAATATCCGGCAGGCATTGGAATTTATTTAATGCTGAAACAAGCACTTTTCCTTATTACTCTATATTTATATACTTACATGTCATACGACACATGCCCAATATATATGTCCTTGTCAACTACTTTTCCTTTTTTTTAATCAACTTCCAAAAAAATCTCAATTCAATTGTATGTCTTTTGTGTTTGTTGATTTTTAAAATTCTTGTTTTTCCTCGGGCCTCAGCCTATTAAGCTGTCGATTAATAGGCCGAGGTGGGCCTATATAAATTTTCTTTTTATAACAAACAATTCAGTAAATTTCGCTTCCAACTATTTCATTTTTATTTCTATTTTCAACTTAAGTCCAAATAACAGTTTAGTATTCTCAATCTCGGAATTTTGATGCCAAATGCTTTAGCTCTGGTCACCCTGTTAAAAGAAAAGCAAAAGACACATAATCAGATACCACGTAGCTGTAATAATGGAAGTTTACTACAAAACATAAGCCCAAGGTGAGATAAAATCTTTACGAAGAATTTATGCGAGACAGTATTATTTGCAGATGACACCTCTTTAGTGTTTAGAGTTAAGAGGGGTAATGGTTGTTTATACTATGTAAATGATGCTCTCGACAATGTTCTACAGTAGTTTGATAATAATAATTTAAAGCTTAATTCAAATAAAACAAAATGCATAAAGTTTGTATTACCAAATGTGTGGCATATTTAGTACACTTATAAATGTAAACAGTGAAGAAGTTGAGTTGGTGGAATCGGCAAAGTTCCTTGGTATTACACTAGATTCCCGACTGCAATGGGATCCTCATATTGATAATTTGTCAAGTAGACTGAGTTCTGCAGCATTTGCTGTTAAGAAAATTAGACTCTTGACAAATGTTGAAACGGCAAGATTGGTATATTTTAGTTATTTTCATAGTGTAATGACGTATAGTCTATTGTTGTGGGGTTCTGCGGCTAGCATTCAAGATATTTTTATTCTACAAAAGAGAGCTGTCCACGCTATATATAATTTACGGTCTAGAGAATCTCTCAGAGAAATATTTATATAAATAAATATTTTGACTGTTGCCTCTTAATATATGTATAAAAATATTATGTACCTACGCAAGAAAACATTACGATTCCTTCTCAAAGTAAAGTAATGTTAATAATATAAAAAATTAAAATAAATTTGCCATTCCAAATTTCAGACTTCAAAAAACCAGAGGATCAATTCAGGGAAAATGCATTGCTATGTTCAATAAAGTTCCACAAAATTGACCTAGCCGTAAATAAATTTAAAATTCATTTAAATAACATACTTATGAGTAAAGGCTATTATAAAGTTGATGATTATTTTAAAGACCGCAATGCATGTTATATTATAAAATGTCGCTGATCTGAGTCCAGTTTAGAGGTTTTAGAGGAGACAGTTGTAACAGTTTACTTATTAAACTGTCCTTCTTTTGAATGTTTAGCTGACGTGTTTATTTCCTTTTTAATACAAATTAATTTAAAGAAAAATATAATTAAAAATAATTGTAGGTACAATGTTAACAATTGTACTATGGAGGTAGGCAGACATAGGAGCGCGGCGCGGCTCATAGTATTTAAATGACTTCTCGCGAATCAATACTTTCATTGATAAGTGATTTTTCAAAATTGTAATGAGTGTTCTAATTTATTTAATTTTTACTGCTTGCTTATAAGTTATTGTCTAAGAGTATTTTATTTTTAAAATCACAAGTCCAATAAGTAACTTTAAATTCTAAATCTATTTCTCTGTTTTATAATGTTTAACATTTTCATTGAATATTATTACTGAAGTAAAAATCCAGTTCTTAACCTAATGTTCGATAATATTTTTATTCTATTTCAATATCGGTGAAATATTTATTTAAGGAAAGAAATATTATAAAATTTTTGCTATACTTAAAGTAATAACATTCATAAAATAATATATTGAAACAGAACGGAATTCTGAGACTATGCAAAATTAACATTTTATTATTTTTCTACCTTACAGACTTCATATTTAATTTTGTCTGCTAAAAATTAAATATAACCGATACATTGTCCGAATGCTAGTTATTTTAGTTTCAATTCGTGATTTTGTTTCCATCTCAGGTTCGATTCCCGGGTTGTGCTATAAATAATTTGATAACCTTGAATTTAGATGATTTCAAATGGAACACTTAGTGCTTTCATTTTACTTGAAGTACGGGTCCGATTCCCGTGTAATTTAATATATTAGTATTTGTATTTTTTTAACTTACAGATTATTATCATAGCATCTTTTATTTTAACTTCATTCTAAAAGATTTTTGATATTATTTGAAACACACGTTTTTATATTTTTTTAGCCGGTAGATTTTTATAGAAGCTATAGCAACTGCAGCTATCTTAATTGTTCCAGGCCACAGGTAGCCGCACTTATTGAACTTCTATTCAGTGCTGTATTTATGTTAACAGGGTTCTTCTTCTACCTCAGTCCTCCTGAGCTTCGTGGACCTTCGGTGCTGCTGACCGGAGCTGACGACGGGTCTACACCCTTGTCGGCCTCTGCCCGGCCAGTGACGCGGACTCCACGAACTCATCACTAAATCCCCTAACAAAACTTGAAGCTAAGTCCTCCGCTCGTAATTATAGAAACAAGAACCATAACGAGCGAATATCTTACCTACCCCCTGAGAACCAAGATAAAGATTGTTAAACTTTATTTTTAGTTTTATTCTTTATACCTGAAGCCTGGGGGGTGCTTCTCACCCCCCATCTACAACTCAACGCTTCACAGTTATTTTATATCTCAAAAAAAAAGTCTTGAAAAATCACTAATCCCAGATGCCCGAGAGCGAATGGGGAATTTTTCAAGCATTTTTTTCTATAAATATAATGTTGTCAATGCCAAATTGATCAAATATAGAAATGGTGAATTTTTATTAAAAAAAAAATATATATATATATATAGGTATATATACTCTTGCTTACTTAGTGATACGTGGTGCCTGTATTACGTGATACTGATTGGCAATACTTTGTACCAACCCGACGTAAGCCGATTACTGGGAGAGGGAAATGAGGGATTTCCTGTTTGTTTCCGACGAGACGACCTATGCGTAAGATAATATTGTCGTGACGAGGCAGTTTCATCACACAAATTCTGCTATATAAGGCTTAACATTATTCTAATGCAGAGACACATTTTCCGCATAGAATCTGAACTGAAAACTTGATCTTGACTGGCTAGCGAACTATTAAGCAAGTTGTTACTTCGTCACCGAGGTTCTCTAATATTTTCTTATTCGTTAATTTATAAATCTTACACGATATTAATATTAGTACTTTTTCTTTTGAATTATAATTTTTAAAATCTATCTATCTACTTTTAATGGACAATAAATATTTAATTAATAAATAAATTGTTATATTAATTAATAAAATCCTCATTCATTCTATTTTTAATACACAAAACTTTTCATTTAAAAAGCATCGCTAAAATTAGTTCAAACTAAATGTAGCCACGCTTAAAAAGATATCCAATAACCAGAATAAAGGATTTATAAAATAAAAAAAAACCTTATTTAAATCGAAACCACAGCGACCTTTTTTCCCGCCGTGTTTCATAAAAAAATACTGCAAAGTTTTCACAATGAAATAAAGAATAAAACCTTTTAAGATGTAGACGAAGCTAAGTTCGAGCAGATGTTACCGACTATAAACCTAAATGTTAGACTTTATATAATTTGTAATATAACCTTTTGGGCTGGAATAACTATAACTTTGTACTGTAAAATCTTGATAACAACATATTTATCTAGACGAATAGTTTAAATGTGGATTTTATTTACGTATTATTTAAAAAACAAATACCCATGCACCTTTCGACGATCCCGATCAGTTTTTATTAATTAACCCCCGACGCAAAAACGACGGGTGTTATAAGTTTGACGTGTCTATGTGTGTGTGTGTGTATGTGTGTGCGTCTGGCTGTGGCATCATAGCTCCCGAACGGATGAACCGTTTTTGATTTAGTTTTTTTTGTTTGAAAGGTGTATTAGTCGGGAGTGTTCTTCACTATCACAAAATCGATCCAAGATGGCCGTCACTAAAAATGTTGGATTACCTACATATTTTGTCACGACTCCCTCAATACGGATATCAAATAAAATATGAAAGGTGCACTATGACAAATACAAAACCAAGATGGTCGCCATCATAAAAGTGCGAAATTATATAATAGGTACAGACAGCCACATGTCGGGTTACCACAATCTAACACTGAAAGAATTTTTCAAATCGGACCAGTAGTTCCTGATATTAACGCGTTCAAGCAAGCGAACAAACAAACAAACTCTTCAGCTTTATAATATTAGTATAGATTACCTATTGAAAGCGTGAAGTTATTTGAACTTGTACTATTATACGGTAAGTTAGATTTAAATCGGTGTAGCTGTTTCAAATTAAAAGGGGGAGGAGTAAAAGTGCGGATGACCAATGTTATTGCTATTTTAATAGAATTGAGTCCCATTTTAGAAACTAGATCTGAAATACCTAAGATAAATACGTAATTATATAAATATGCAATACTTGTACGAAAGTAGAAAAACTAAAAGAACTAGAAAAAGATAATCACCAAATTAACTGAACTGCAACTTGCAAGAAAATTAATCAAAAATGAACGCGACAACATTTAATAAAAAAAAATCATATGTACTGTCAACAGCAGGTCAAGGTACTTGCAGTTCAATATTAGCGCAAATTTCAAAAAAAGTCAAAAAGTCTGACATGCTGTTGTCTGTAATTATGTAGGGTTATGATGTCAAGGTTATTTTTTTTTTAAAGGGTTTCACGTGAACCTTTTTTTTGCATTATTTGTGGACAATTAAGTCATAGTAATTTTAATTTGATTTTTAAGCTTTTTACATTCATTTTTTTATTATATTGTGTCGGGGGTCTTTTAAATTCTTAATTTTTATATTTACCTTCTTGATAAACTTACTACAAATAGGTATGCTATTCAAATATACTAATTATTTGTTTATCAATATTATAAAATATTACTAATGTAAATACACCCTATGAATAATGCCATAACTATAGTCGTTTGCCTGAACCTATGAAGACTTACCGATATATCGATAAAGTAATATTTGTAACCCAAAACATACAGAAAATACTCATGTTTCAGCACACACATTAACCGAATTATGTCTCATCTGGTATATACGGAAATTACTATGAAACATCATTGTGTTGTTTATTCACTATTGTTTCATACCCAGAAATATTATAAGGTGTGTCCTGATTGGTCACAGTTGCGACCAAACGGCGCAGTTTCGGCGAGATAAACTCGGGTGTGTAATATATGCCATTATAACAAAATATATAAAATTACAACCTATACCTTCGAATAATATATCGATTATTTCATATAATATACAGAAAATATAATGTTAAAAGATATAAAGGTTCAATAAGTATAATCTTCTTTAATATAAAAAATATTTTACATATTTGGTATAATCTTTTAAGCATATAACAATTATTTAATCCAAACCATAATAATATTTAGTATAAAAATAAATTTACATATTCATGATATCCTATAATATTCAATTCTTATACTGGGTGGAACAGAACGACCGACACTCCCGAAGTTCCTGGAGAGTACTATTTGTCTTTAATATAATGTAAAAAAAATATATGTCTAGGTCAAATAGTTTCGGAGTGATTAAATTACAAATTTTTGGAAAAAAATGAGTATTTTCAATCCTGAATCAGCTGTTTTTGGGACGTACTAAGGAACAAGTTTTTAATCGGTCATTGACTACTTCATTTCTAAAAACAAAATAAACTAGTTTATGATTTATAAGACCACTTTCATGCAAATTCTACCAGACAATCACTAAACAAGGCAGTCAAAATGCTTAAATCGATTAACAGACTAACAGCCGGTTTCTGATTTGAAAGAAGTAGAATATCTCTACTGATTATTCTCAATAACCTACGTGTTTTTTTTAATTTCACAAGTCAAATAGTCCTAGTTTTATGAAACTGCTATCAACTGATCATCAAAAAACTAAGATCGCAAACGAAAACTATGTAATGTTAGTTAACTGTTTTTTAACAATTTCAAACTGACTATCACTAAACGAATCAGTCAAAATGCTGAAATTAATTAATTAATAAAAAGATTATTCTAGTGTTAACTAATTTACATTACGTTACTATATTATTTCAAATAATCAGAGTTTCCAAAAAATTGTAACTAAATGAATCAAATAACACGATCATTTATTAAAGTAGTTAAACTAATACATCATCCATTAACATAAAGTACATTTGTGATAATAATTAACCATTATCTCAAATGTACTTTATTTTTAAACACTAAGTAAGGGTTTGGTTACTTATTTAAAATGTATTTAAAAAGAAAATTCAAAAACAATTGCGTGGTAACAAAATACGAATTCGAAAAATAGATAAACTGAATTCGTCTCTGGTTATCAAAGGCAAAGCGAACCGGTCTCCATTCACTCATCGTGCGTGCGGCTTTTTTGTTCCATCGGCGTCGGCGCCTTTGTTTCAGTCACCGCCGGACATTTGCGCGTGAGGCACGTTACTGCATCACTGCCACCGTACCGCTGCGAAGCAACTTTTTGACGATTTTTGTTTTGTTCTAGTGAATTTTTAATTAAATTTATGTTAATAAGATACTACAGTGTTCCTCTTGAGTGTTAAGTTTAGTTTAGTGAAGATTGTGTTTAGTTTTGTGTGAAATGTGATGTGTTTTGTGCGTGCATGCACTGGCATGCAAAAGAGCGTGCTTAGCTGTCTTCAGAAAATAATTGGACATTTTCAGCATCGACTATCATTAAGATATCAGTAAATAATTAAATTAAATTAATGCATTTCGCGGTCCGTTGTTATGTGCGCACAATCGATATTGCGCATGCGCGTTATAGGACACTTAGAAATTTAAAATTTTTACTCCATTTTTACACATCCTGTATTTTGAAATATTCGTCAAATAAAATGATCGTTTGCATATAACCTAACTTGAAACTTTCAGCTGTCAGTCATTTTGTTGCTCCCATATTAGTAGTCACATTTCATATAAAAATCAAATCTCATGAGATTATTTAAAATAAGAACCCAATTTAGTTACAAAGTTTACTTCTTTTCCTCCCAAAGAATGTACAATAGAAATTAAGTAGCCACAGTTCTAACCTAACCTAACCTAACCGAATGATGAGTTCCTGTTGTGAACAACAAATGCGGAGTTTAAATTAATTCAATCGGTTTTGTTAAAAAGGTTTCTAACCTAATGTGATTGAATTCAATCTATCTTAAAAGGTAATGATGATGATATAAAATAACGGTTATATCAAATGAAATTTATATCAATTTTTTTTTATAATAATTTTATTTTATGTGAAAAAAACATATTATTAGAGTAATATAGAATGATGGTTATATTAACAAAAAATATGACACACGAATACAGCGTTTGGAAATCATATTAATTGATATTAAACAAAATGAATGTTATTTCAAACAAATGTTATTTTATAAAAGAAATTGTGATCGTTATTACAAATTATTTTAAATAAAACTAAAACTTTTAACCATATAACACTCAGTTAATCTAAACCCACATTATATTTCAAATGATTACTATATTGAATGTTTGACAGATTTAAAACTAAATTTAGTCTAGTTTGTGCTACAGCATTGCCTGATCATAATCTGATTTACTAGAACACCTAAGAATCTATCCCCCGACGAAGTCGGATATTTATGTTAATCAATGAGAACGCTTCTTTAATAAATACACCTCGTATTTGGCGTCGGTCGTACAGGCGAGAAAGTAGTAACTGCAAATAAATTAACTGTGACAAGTGAGTGCCGACAGTGGCCCGGCGCCGATGAGTTATCGGTCGGAGTAACTCGCAGCCACCGCCCCCGCTCCCGCCCCCCGCCATCGCCCCTGCTGCCCCCGCCGATGATTTACGTCGCCGCTCTATCGAGCTCGTAAATCGTTCCCCCTCGTTATTCTCCACATGGATGTCCTAATCACGAAACTACCTCAGAAATATTGTTATTTTTCTTCCACACTTTGCTTGCGTTTTAATGATTTTTTATAAATAACAAGTCAGCTTAAAGACATTCCGCGACATGCACAGCAGTAGAAATGCACCGCCCCTTATAATAGATATCTGTGTTAGTAACTATAGCAGGGTTTTATTGACTAACGATTCACGCTGCCTACAAAAGAGGTACAAATTATATGCGTTAATGTTCTTTTTTAATTTGCTTTTAACAATCATCGCTTTACTTCTTTCGGTCAATTTTGATAAACCCTTAATTTACCTAATCTAATCCTAATCCTAATCTTCGCCAGAAATCATCCATCGATATTTACGCGGTTACCTGATGGTAACCTACTACTAGTTTATTAGTGTTTCGCTTCCATCTCGTTTCAGTCAGAACAACGCAGACAAGGGGAGGGATTAAGTTTTACAACACCGGAAGGATTGTTTACGTAATATTTTTACAAGGTCATAGGAATGTTTATTACTACACAAATGGTAACAATTACTTCCACAAATGACTGAAATATAAACTGAATGTTGCAACAACAACTTAAACCAGCGCAGTACCTCAAGTTTTCCACCGCAAGTCACCGCGGGACATGCCGCATGAAGTGCCACCACAAAACTTTACAACCGACTGCTACAAGTTTATTCCCAGGCGCCTGGACAGCTGGTCGTAAAATCGCAAGCCGTCTACTTGCCAATGAGATTATAAACTCACTCAGTTTAAAAAGAGTGATCGGAAACATACTTTTTGTTCAATAGCTTGCCCGATTAATAAAAAATGCGTTTTTCCTATATACATTTTTTCACTGCCTAAAACTTATAGGTGTAATGACATTGACGGATCTCGGTTTCGTAAATCCAAAATATCGCTTGTCATATTTTCCGAATATCAACGTAAGCAAGACAGTAAATCTCTGCATAGTTTCCCGATAACTAGAGATTCGGGAGCTCCCATATCGTAAACTAGGGCTCACAATATTGGGACAACGACCGGCCCTTCTGACACTGATAGTTGACAATAAAATTATTTTACATGGACCTCTGACAAACTAAAGCATATCAGGAATAAAATTTTAGATAAATAGACATTTGCAACTACAAAATGTAGTATTTATTGAGAATTGTTCTATAGACAATCTTAACTTATTTATTTTTCGGTTTCTAATCCATTACAGGTTTTGCGTTAACTTAAGACGAAATCTTAATAAACTATACTACTGTTACTACACATGTACTATTTATACTATGAGAATATAAGAAATCAGAATTAATATAATTTATATTTTAATTCTCCACATATATAAGTGTTTATGGTGCAACTTTATTTTTCTCGTAGGTACACGTCTTCCGCATTTCTAAACTCTCGTCTTGACAGCTCAAGAAAGTGTTTGCATCTGGATTTTAGAGCAGTAGTCATCCACTGGTTAAGCTACAATTTTGCATAAAGCATTAGTTTGGGTGACACTGCGGAGATAGATAAATAGCACTATCATACACAATATGGGTATGGAATTAAATAGTTCGCTGAGAAGATTAAGAAAAAGCTAAATTGAAATAAATCCCATCCACTATTTTGCTAGATAAAAATATATTACATGTATTAGGGGCATTCTCATATATCTCATAAATTTAAAAAAATAAAAAACCAATCGAAAGAAGCTCAAGAATCTCAATGCTCGTTTTTTTTTATAATTTTTTATTAGGTTGACAAATTAGTGTTATTAAACTAAGTCTGACGATTGATAAAACAATTCATCTCTACTAGTTACTTTGCCTAATTGTTTTAATGGCTAAATACCCGTTCGAATACAATACGAAGTGTAATAAAACTTATTAGTTCTAAAACTGTTAATATATAATATAGCAAGTGCTTACACTCGAAATATTTCACAATGATAGGTATTATTATATGCGAAGATATTTTTTGCAATATTTCCATGACGAAATTTTGTTCGCGCGTACGCTATTATATCATCCATGTAGGTACTTAATATTGAAATTATATTTTTATTCAATAAAATAGCGAAATTTTCAGAGAGCGTACTGTTTTTATTGAATACAACGAACTGTTATTCATTTTATTATTATACCTACTTCGCTCCCGATGGGGGAAAATGCAAAATTATTTTATACTAGCTTTCTCCAGCGGCTTCACCCGCGTAGTACCCAGGGAAATGTTTAGTGGGATGAAAAGTATCCTATTATCTAAATCAGCTAATATCCTATCTATATACCAAATTTCTTTAAAACCAGTCCAGTAGTTTCGGCATGATTGACGGACAACTTTCACATTAAAATATTATTAAGATAGTACACGTACATTACTCTGTATTACTCAAATCTGATTTCGCTTAATTTTTTCTTTCGATTTTTCTACGAAGTACTGTTGTAACTTGTCAAATTTTGTGTATTGAAAAAAGGTCAACTTGCTGTGCCATTCTGTTAAAAATACAGCTCTGGACGCAGATTCAAACACAGCGCTGACTTGGTACAAAAAATGCATATAGGTACGAAATATTAGAAATTATAAAAAAAATGTCATACTTACAATTATCATTACAGGTAGGTTGCAATTATCATTACACCCATTGCGATAATGCATTTTATCTGCATTTGTCATTGACTAAGATGATTTATTTGCCATTACGGAAACTGGATGTAATGCATCAATATACGATTCCGAGCTCGTCCCGATTGGTTATCGAATACTCCGTTGTGATCGAGCGGACGGTCGGAAACAAGGAGGAGCGTGTTTAGTGGCCACACCGCGGTACGAACTGCGACAGATACCCACATCGGACAATATTCACTTGGAAGTGTGTGCATTTGAAATGGTTTGTGCAACAATACATTTAACAAACAGGTTTTTGTTTACTTGTTGTGTAATACGTATACCACCAAAAGCGGATATTAATGAATACATGGTTATGTTTAATATTATCGAAAAATTATGTTTAAAATACAAAAATATATTGTTAATCTTAGGAGATTTTAATTTGTACTCTGCTAGTTGGATATATGTAATTATTATGAATATTTTCGTTTTCGTAAGTAATTCGTTCAAAACAACCATGTTCCTAATTGAGACGGTAGGCAGTTGGATTTAGTGTTAGGGAGATGGTATGGGTATATCGGTTAGCGTAACAGAAGGATTGCAGCCTATAGATCGGTATCATCCATCAATTAATATTTGTGTTTCGATATCCGATTTCGGCCCGTACAATAATAATGACATGGATCAGTCATCCCAGTTACACTGTAATAAGTGGAAGTTTTCAAAATCTGATTTTTATCTATTATACAATAGCTTATCAACTTTGAACTGGAATGAATTATATGAAATTGTGGATCCGGATGAGGCTTTAAATTATTTTTACGATATTGTCAATGATGTTTTTAATGAGTGTGTACCTACTACCAGTTCAGGAGCTTTGAATAATAGATATTGTTACACCCCATGATATACGTTTGAAGTATAAATTACATAGACGATATAAGCAAACTAAGTCGATTGTTGATTATACTGAATTCGCACGGTGCAGAACGCGAGTAAAGGAAGCTGTAGAACTGGCGCACCACCGTTACAGAGATAGGGTACAAAGCAGTCTAGAGAAAAACCCGAAATTATTTTGGCAGTTTGTGAAGGGTAAGAGAAATCCTTTAAATAAACAAAAGCTATTCAAGCAAGGTGGCATTCTGACAGATCAGGAGGCTACACAGGAATTTGCACATTATTTTTGCTCTGTATACAGTCCGAGGCCAGCGGTCTTAGACGTATCGACGGCGAGTACAACAGCGCCGCCTAGTGCGTCACGAGTGCAATGTCATGAGCTGCAGTTGGCAGATGTGGAACGGGCACTGAAAAAACTTAAACCCACACATCCCCGGGGTCTGATGGTATGCCGCCATTTATTTTTAAAGATTGTTACCGAGTGTTAGCGGATCCACTTGTGCATATTTTTAACACTTGTCTCGATAAAGGAATATTTCCAGATAGGTGGAAGTTGACGAGAGTTGTACCTGTACCTAAGGTGCGTGGAAGTGTGGAAATCGGTGACTTTATTTGAGGCAGCGCTTCACCATTCTATATACTCACAGGTAAATGCTCAGTTAACGGAAGCGCAACACGGTTTTCGACCGGGTCGTAGTACTTCTAGCAATCTGCTTCAATTGATGACACAACTTACGCCGGCTGTAGACTCTGGAGCTCAGGTGGATGTGGCGTATTTTGATTTCCGGAAAGCTTTCGATGTAGTTTATAACGATATATTACTCACGAAATTAGCACAAGCAGGCTGTACGCCGAAAACACTTTCACTCTTTGCAAGTCGCATGAGAGATAGACGGCAGTTGGTCGACTGGGCCGGTCAGTGGTCAGACCCGTACTTTACTAGATCGGGGGTCAGCCAGGGGAGTAATTTGGATCCATTGGAATTTATTTTGATGGTAAACGATCTACCTGAAGTAGTTAGGAATGCCTCTTGCCTTCTCTTTGCTGACGATCTGAAATTGGTGAGGAAAATAGACGATATTTTGGATTGCGACAAATTACAAGCAGATATTAATAGGGTAGTACAATGGAGTCATAGAAACAAATTATACTTTAACAACTCAAAATGCTCAGTAGTTTCATACACCCTATCGCATAAACCTCGCCAGTTTCAGTATCAGATAGAAGGAGTAGCTTTACAACGCGTAACTGAAGTGAGAGATCTTGGAGTTTATTTTACAACTAACCTAACTTTCAAAGATCATGTAATAAAAATTTGCAAAAAAGCTTATCGTAATTTGGGATTCGTACTGCGTCAATCACATGGGTTTACAAATTTAAATGCAGTAAGGATGTTGTATGAAGCACTAGTGTTGAGGATCGTCAGCTGAACCGACCTTTTTTATACGTTGTCTTTGTTTTTATAGTTTTTTTTTTATTATATTTGATTTTTATTTAATTTTGTTTTTGTATTGACATATGCATTATTGATTGTCACGTGCTTTGACGAGGACATTTGTTTTGTGGACAATATAGTTTTGAGAAGATAAATTGTTTATTTTCACACCTGTGCCCACACCATTCCTCGTCACCCTCTTCGTCGATAACATCGGTCCTTCGAAAATGTTTACCAGGTCGAAAGGTAAGGTCGAGGATCCCTCACCGGCACTCCCATTGTCGTTGATTGAGCGCCCAGAGGAATCCTCGACGACGAAACCACATACAAATGTGGAAAATTTAGTCTTACGCGGTGATGATGGCCATTTTCAGCCCGCCATATCAAGTTTCGGTGCTGCCGGTGGTGCATCATCCCGCCATTCTAAATCTATAACTTCTTCTGCTCGAAGCGGATCTGTTTCCGCACAGCGCCTCGCGGTTGAGGCGCGACACGCCGCTGCCCTCCTCCAGATAGCAGAGGAATCACGTAGAAAGGAGGAGATGCGAGATAAAGAATTAGCACAACTCAGAGTTGATGCTCAGCAGTTAGCATTTGCCGCAGAATTAGCCGCATTGAAATCAAATTCTAGTCGTAGATCACAATCATCCAATATTCAATCAGTGCATTCTTGGGTTCACAGCCTACCGAATAATATGGATGCACCGTCTGCGTCATCGATGGACGTACAGCAGACCCAGTCCTCAATCCCAAAAGCAGTGGGCCCTATTGTCACGCTGAGTCCCGCCATGGCTGCTGAGACTGAACCCATTCAGTTGGATAACCCATCTTGCCCGGAGCGCGACCGCCCGCGGGTCGCCCAACCTTCGTGTAGTCATGGTCCGCCTAATACACCAGCAGGTTGCCAACAACATTTTATTTCCCATCCCTTGCCACCCAATCCTACTGTCATACCATCGTCGTCTTATCACTGTAACGACATCAAACAACTGGCTCAAGCCATTGCTTCTCTCGGCCATAAACCCAGAGCATGCGATTTGCCATTATACAGTGGTAAGGCGACTGATTGGATTGCCTTCAAACAGGTTTATGTCAGCACGCAAAAGTCATTTTCTACACAAGAAAACATAACCCGTATACGTACAGCTCTGCGTGGGGAAGCCGCCCTAGCCGTCTCTGCACTAGCGCTGACATGTACGAACCCAAATGATCTGCTCCAAGCTTTAGAGGAACGTTTTGCACGATCAGAATTTATCATATTGGAAGAGCTTGCAGCAGTGCGAGCTCTCCCTCGAATACAGAGCGATTACAAAGATCTCAACACAGTCGCCTGCAAAATTCAAAATTTAGTCGTAGTAATAAAACATTTGAACAGTTTGGAATATCTTTATTCGCCAGAATTATTTCACACTATTTTAGCAAAATTAACACCATTGCTTCGCAGTCTTTGGACCCGGTATGCTGCAGAACACTCATCTGGTAACACGAAGTTAGAGATGTTGGCTGATTTTCTCCGTCTAGAAGCTCGATCTCACACACAGTTTGGCTTATTACCTCAAATTCTCAGTGAAAATAGAAAGCAACACCGACACATCGAATTTTGTAATACCACTCGTATCATCTATGACTCTGGGGTTTGCGGATATTGTAAGGAAAACCATACTTTAGTTGATTGCTCCAAATTTAAAAATATATCCGCAGATTCCAGAATGCAGTTAATTTTACAATCTAAACGTTGTTTTCGATGTTTAGGAAATAAACGACATAATTGGCGTAAATGCCAGTCAAAAAGATGTGACATTGACGGTTGTCAATCATTTCATCATCGTCTATTACATGGTACGTCAATGTCACCTCAAAAGGTTTTAGTCAATCCAGAAAAAGTTTCTAATGTCTCTGAAAAAGTAAATACATTGCAAACTTTTTCTAAAAATCCCTTACCACCGGAATCAATTCTTGATGACAACGCGACCTACGTTTGTTCTCATGGGCGTTTTCAGCACCAGAAAATTTTGCTGAAAGTACTGCCTGTTATTGTTAGTGGTCCGTTAGGTGAGATTCAAACTTTCGCATTATTAGATGAGGGTTCTACCGCCACTTTTATCGATTCGGAGATAGCTCATCAAATAGGTTTGTCTGGACCCGAAGGTCATATTAGAGTTCGTGGGGTAGGGGGAATGGTCAAAGAAGATAAAGTTAATTACGTGAATTTCAAAATTAGGGGGAAACATTCAACGGAAACATTTCTAGTGCACAACGCTAGATCAATTAAAAATTTAGACCTTACAAAACAATCCGTTAGGTTTTCTGACATTGAAAAATATACCCACCTGTCAGATATTGTTCAGGAGGTTTCGTTTGAGGACGGGAAGCCTACCATTTTGATTGGTGCTGGAGACTGGCATCTTACTGTTGCGCGACAGATTAAGGCGGGTACTCGTAACCAACCCGTTGCAACGCTAACTCTTTTAGGTTGGGTAGTGCACGGCGCCTCAAATAGCAGAACTAAGCCAGTCGAGTTTATCAATCACACGTCAACCTTAGAAGATTTAGATTCCTTAGTCAGGGAACAATTTAGGTTGGAAGCGCTAGGTGTTGCACGACACCCGCGATGTCTTGGCCCCCAACATAAGCGCGCTATCAGAATTCTCGATGAAACCTGTCACCGTCTACCTGGAGGTAGGTTCGAGGTCGGGCTGCCGTGGAAAGACGACGATCTAGTAGTTCCAGACAGCTACCCACAGGCAATTCGTCGTCTCTTGTCTCTTGAACGCAAGATGGCTAGGGACGAGAACTTTGCCGAGGCATATCGCAATAATATGAACTCTATGATAGACAAGGGATACGCGGAGGAATGTGAGGTACTTCACGACCGGTTAGTAGCTGATGGGATCACGAAGTTTTGGTATCTTCCTCATTTTGCAGTGATACATCCCAAAAAGAAAAAGGTTAGAGTTGTCCATGACGCCGCTGCCAAAACTGAGGGCGTCAGTTTAAATTCTTTACTGCTAACCGGTCCTGATTTACTTCGATCCCTGTTAGGTATACTAATGCGTTGGCGTGAGGGTCGAGTAGCTCTTATGGCAGACGTGAAAGAGATGTTCCCTCAGATAAAAATTAGAAAAGCTGACAGGGACATGCAACGTTTCTTGTGGCGCGATGGAGATCACAAGGCTCCTATCAAAGAGTTTCGCATGAGTTCAATGATTTTTGGCGCCGCTTCGAGTCCTTGTACGGCGATCCATCTCGTGAATACAAATGCTAAAGAACATGCTGAACTTTATCCATACGCGTCGGAGGAGGTCCAAAGGAACATTTATATGGACGATTACGTTGGGAGTGTATCGGACGTGAACACAGCAGCGCGTCTCGCGAGTGACATTGTCAACCTTTTTCGGCTCGCGTGTTTCGAAATGCGAGGCTGGGTTTCTAATCAACCTGCTGCCCTAAATCTAGTTCCATCTGAATTACACGCTGTTTCACCGTGTGAAGTTCCCGTGCTCTCTCCGCCAACCAACGTTCGTACACTTGGTCTTTTTTGGAACGCCTCCGATGATGTATTAAGTTTCTGTCCTGAGCTTCCTGAGGAGCTGCCCTCGGCGTTGACCAAGCGCATGGCTTTGTCATATGTAATGCGCCTGTTCGACCCCTTAGGTATGCTATCTCCGTTGACTATACACGGAAGAATACTTCTTCAAAAGATTTGGCTTTTTAAGATTGCTTGGGACGAAGCTTTGCCGGCGGATCATTACAAAGATTGGAAAAATTGGCATAAACATTTTTCGGCTATTCGAAATCTCAAAATTCCACGTTGGCATTTACTTTCAAATTTCGATCCAGTGACTATTGAGTTACATGTTTTTGCGGACGCTAGTGAATCTGCCTTTGCTTGCGTCGCTTATTGGCGGTTCATCGACGCCCAAGGGCAAATTCGAGTGTCGTTTATAGCCGGTAAAGCCAGAGTAACACCAAACAAACCCGTCTCAATTCCACGACTCGAACTCCAAGCTGCAGTACTCGCGGTACGATTAGCAGTTACAATATCGTGTGAACACAGCTTGGAATCGAATCGTAGATTTTTTTGGACGGACTCTATGAACGTCTTAGGTTGGATACGAACGGAAGGTCGTTGTTTGAAGACGTTCGTAGCGAACCGTGTCGGAGAAATTTCCGAGGAAACCAAGGTCGAAGAGTGGCATTGGGTACCGACCAGCCTTAACGCTGCTGATGACGCCACACGTATAGGTGAAGGGGTTCCCAGAAGATGGCTCCACGGTCCGTCATTTTTGTATTTAACCCCGGATGCCTGGCCCTCGGAAGTTTCGTCGACTTTAAGCGATGAATGTCTGCAGGAATTCAGAACTCCTGTAGTCACTCATGCGACTACTGATGAACCGTCAGTTTCGCGGTCGCTCCATATACCAATCGTAGCTGAACCAACGCGATTTTCATCTTGGTTGAGGATGGTGCGCGCGACCGCCCGCGCGCATCAATTTGTCGGAATTCTACTCAATCATCTAAATTCAAAAACTGATTGTGCTCGTTTGGGTTTTAGTTCAGATAATCATAATTCTACATCACATAGTCATCACTCACCTTCATCCGCTCTCTCCACCTTATTATTGAAGCCATTGGAAGCGGAAGATATTTCAAAGGCTGAATTGAGCATACTTCAAAAGAGTCAACGAGAGTCATTTGATGTGGAATACAAGGCGCTTCTGAAAGGCATTCCGATAGACAAGCGTAGCCGTCTTTGGAGACTATCACCGTATCTTGACGATGAAGGAATCATTCGTCTTCGGGGCCGTATAGAGAATGCAGATGTTCCGATCCCGTCTAAGCGACCGATCGTGCTAGATGGACGTCATCGTTCAGTAAAACTACTACTGGCTCACTATCACCAGAGAGCTGCCCATGCTCATCAAAACCTCATCATAAATGAAATAAGACAACGTTTCTGGATATTACGTTTGAGGAATGCGATCCGATCAATCATCCTCCGCTGTGCTTGGTGTGTGTTGCATAAGTCCAAACCACAATGCCCTCCCATCGGCGACTTGCCCCCTGAGAGATTGGCTCATCATCGCCGCCCATTTACGTACGTTGGGCTTGATTATTTGGGACCAGTACAAATCACAATCGGCAGGAGATACGAAAAACGCTATATCGCGCTCTTCACCTGTTTTACCACCAGAGCCATCCACCTGGAGATTGTGGCCAGTTTATCCACCGATAGTGCTTTAATGGCTATGAAGCGGTTTATTGCCAGACGAGGTACGCCAACCAAAATATTTTCCGACAACGGAACTGCCTTCGTCGGAGCAAACAACATTTTGAAGGTCATGGCAGAAGCTGGATCCAACAGTGGCATTTCTTGGTCGTTTCAACCACCCGCTGCGCCTCACATGTCGGGAGTTTGGGAGAGGCTTGTGCGCTCCGTCAAGGTGGCTTTGCGTGCCATGTTACAAGATCGAAGCCCTAAAGAAGAGCTGCTCCACACTGCACTGTTGGAAGTCGAAGCCTTAGTGAACAGCCGCCCTCTTACCGATATCCCAGCTGATCCAAATTCTCATGAAGCTCTCACTCCATTCCATTTTTTGTTAGGTTGTTCATCTCCATATCATCCTGTTCCGGGTGCCGTAGATGATGGGGATCTTCTCAGTAGGAGTGACTGGCATAAGTCGCAACGTCTCGCTGACATGTTTTGGGGCCGTTGGGTTCGTGAGTACTTGCCTTTACTCCTGCCCCGAGGATCCTCAAACACAGCTCAGCGCCCGGTGGTCGTTGGAGAGGTTGTCCTAGTGGTGGACCCCTCGTTACCTCGAGGAACTTGGCCTCGTGGCCGAATTTCTAAGGTTTTCCCAGGACGCGATGGCGTGATTCGGGTGGCGGACGTGTCCACCGCTGGCGGCACTCTCCGACGGCCTTTGACAAAGCTCGTTCGACTGACGATCCCCTCAGATTGATTTGATGTGGCTTCGCCACAGGAGGGGAGGATGTTGAGGATCGTCAGCTGAACCGACCTTTTTTATACGTTGTCTTTGTTTTTATAGTTTTTTTTTTATTATATTTGATTTTTATTTAATTTTGTTTTTGTATTGACATATGCATTATTGATTGTCACGTGCTTTGACGAGGACATTTGTTTTGTGGACAATATAGTTTTGAGAAGATAAATTGTTTATTTTCACACCTGTGCCCACACCATTCCTCGTCACCCTCTTCGTCGATAACAACTAGTAAGAAGTCATCTAGAATGCAATGCATCCGTTTGGAGTCCATATGAAGAAAATAACAAATTAATGCTAAAACGGATACAGAACAAATTTCAAGCTTTATGGCGTGTACCCGTTTTACCTCTTAATGTATCCAACGTTATTTGTGCTTGGCATGGTTGGATATAATAAGTTAGAGGTTAGAAGGCAGTTGAGTTTAGCTACGTACATATTTAAAATATTGCGTGGTCGAATTTTTAACCATATAGTGTTAGAGTCAGTAGGGTTGTGCGTTCCAAACCGATATGTGTGGCGGCGTCGACAGCCGCCTCTGTTCGCATTACCATATGCACGCACAAACGTATTAAGAGAGGCACCTATACAACGAACGTTGCGTTGTCTAAACGAGACTGCAAGGTCTATAGATTTATTTTGTTGTTCATTGAATGAATTCGTACCGACAGTATTATATGTTTTATGTTATAAGTGAAAGTCTATGTCTACGCTATCGCATTAGGGAAACCTGTAATGATAGTAGTATGTTGCAAATAAATAAATAAATAAATAATTGGGTATTTCTAAATATTATTCATATTATAACCTAAACATAACATAAATATTTAAAAGATACCACTTCGAATTCACTCAAAAGAAATGCAAAAATATCGACGTCTATGTGTTATGTCTATGTGTAAATTGATTAATAAGGTACTTTATTAATCAATTTAATAGTTCGCGTAAGACGCTGAAATACCAGACCGCAAGTTGGATAGAAACTATTCTGAAGCTTTAACATTATAATGGTTGGATCAGGAGCTTCGTTGTTGCTTTTACAAAGTAGAAAATAGTTTACGAGAACATTTTTTTTTAAGATAAGACATGATAGGGTTCCAGTAGTAGATGGTGGAAAAATATGTAAATATGATATGCCGTTATGAGGAAGTGTTTTAAGAAAAAAAAGAAAGCACTAAAAAGCACCTCACTAAGTGACGACTCTACCAAAAGTTATTTTTTGTAAGAAACGAATGAACCAAAGATAGTCATTTCCGTACCTTTTAACTAACATATTAAAAACTGAAATTTGCAAAGGTCAAAACTTAGAAATCAATACAAATTCGAAAAACTCATATTCTGAGTTGTTTATTGAGTTTTGAAAATTTATTTACGTTTACACATAAAAGAAAACCGGAACGGTTGTCCTGGCGAAATCAAGAAAGTACCGTAGCGACCTCTAGTTTGATTTCGGGAACTAATGTTTTTTTTTTAATACTTCCTCATTATTAACGAACGGTATTAACATACATTTATTTACATTGACATTTATTATAGGACACAGATATCCTCCTAGCCATATTTGACTATATCACGCGGAGCATTTATGAAATCAAAACGTAGACTTCGACTGATGGCGTTAATGTTCTAGGGGCATCTTGGCAGCAAGTGCTGTTATATGTTATAGATGCATAGTGGTGATAAAGAGGCGGAGGGCGCTCGCGTCTATGGACAAGGAACACCTTCTTTAAATAAATAGAGCAGAATAAACTCACAAACAATCTACCCTACGGCATGGTATCGAGTGACAACCCTAATAAACAACTTATGTTGGCTCATCATAGCAATAATTTGTTACTCTCGGTATGATCTGCTGGTTTGGTATAAATATCTGAGAAGCCATAAAATGTTAATGCTTGAAAAACAAAATGGAAATCCACGAAAAAGGTAGATTATTCACTGTTAGAATAAAGGCACTTTTATGATAAGTGCGTACTACCTACGTATAGATTAGATTGTGCCTTTCACAGCAGGATTAGAGAAGAGAACCCACCACATCGTACCCAACCAAGCACGAGCAGGGAAAAAATATTTAATTTAATTTTTATAAGTATCATAAACAAAAACTCGTTAAAAAGTCCAGTGCAATTTCTGCTTCATATAAACGATTCGCGCGAAGTTGCGAATAATAAAATGTTAATGCGCCTGTTGTGGGGGCCCCAATTTGTGAGAAGTTGCGCCACAGCGGAATTGCCGTACACAAACTTCAGGCGCTACGAAGTTTGCGACACGTTCTTATTTGGTGGTGAATATACACAAATATACATATTTACAAAGGGACGTGTGAAAGTATGCTAATGAGATGATACTCGTATGATTTCGAATAAATTTGTTTCTATGAAATTTTCAATGTTAGCTCTTTAAATGCGCACCTGAGTAACATTTGTTGAGTTTGCCTTGGAAAGCGATCATAATTATTTGAAACAACTTTAAATGGGCATTGTTGAATGTACGTATTTATGCAAAGAGACTCCTAAATTTTAATTTCAGTTTTAAAAACGGGTCGTAAATAACTGCGCTCGCTTTTTTGTAAGCCCGCGGGAATACTATGTATAAAGTTTCAGGAAATGGTCCAGTTTTATTTGTATGTACTAATGTAATACACATATTATTTTATGCACACATTGTGCATTAAATAATAAAATCAGAGAGATAAACTGTTCTTGACATAAAATTTCATAAATCATAATGATCTTTGCACATTCCCCAAAGGATGCAATTGATAGCAAATACATATATTAGTTAAATCTAAATTTAGTTTAAATCCAACTAAACTGAACTCAAATCGCAGAAATAAATTATTGACGCATTAGAGTGCGGATAACCAAAGGCAACTAAGAGATAACGAAAAAAAATAAAAACGTTTGCTTCTAGTAATTAGCTGATTAAACATCCACAGGCCGTCAACGATACCGGTACAATAACTGGTAACGACGAAACTGGTAAAATACAATGGCACACTCATACATACGAGTATGTATGAGTGTGCGCGAAAAAAATAATGAAACGCTGTCCCGAGAAGCTAGTGATGACAACAGACTACTGTGTTTACGCTGGGAAAATATACGATTGGAGCGATGCACTTTAAAAGGTTTAGTTTAATTAACCGAGTTCAGAATACGTACAGCCTCGTATCTAGTTAAGTTAAACAGAACCGGCGGGTAGTACAGCTTTATTCGTACGACGCGGGCTAGCTGCCCGAGACGAAGGTACCTACATAGGTGAAATTATAAATAATTTGTGAAACTATACGAGTGGGTTAGGAGGTTTATTAAGCAATTAGTGATTTGGTATATTTCAATTTTATGTTAAGTTTAAAAAAAGGTAATGTGAGAATATTCCAAATTATTTGATATAAACTAATTTCTGTATTCTTATTTTACCTGTGTCTGAATGATATAGGGATGGATAGGGACCGTGCGCTCTACCTACAACGCAAGGGATACTGCGTAATAGTTATCATTTTATAAAACTGGAATATGTTTTTGGTCATTTGAAAACCTTAATATTTCTAGACGCAATGAACTGTGATAGAAAATCCTCTTATTAGTCCTCTTATTAAACAACGTCCTTCGAAAGTTATCGAGTCATGTTGCAGTCGCGAAATTCATCATGATAGACACGAGGCGTCAGATCGGGGGCCACGAGACCGATGTCCTGACTTGCAAAACGTTTACCCACTCGCCGTGAAAGATGTGACCCGCATGCCTGACGCCGAACAGTTACGTTACACAAAACTAAAGTGGAATCTCACTGTTGTATTTAAAATAAATACTGCTTTTGGTGTGAAGTAACGAATTGTGTACCTACTTATTGTTTTGTAATTCTTAAAATCAAAGGTCTTTATTAGTTAATACCATTACATTTAGTATTTATACATTATATCGGAAAATCTTTCTTGAATAATGGAAAACTATAACAAAAATAATCAGTGGATACTTTTTAAGAATATCTGAACATGCATACATTAATAAAACTTTAAGTTAAATTAATCACATAAAATGTATAACTTTTTATGATTAGCATACGATCTGTCTTTAGACTGTAGGATTGGAAACGACATTTTTTTATTTATATTCTAGTTTTGACAAATACGAACAACTGCACGGTTGTTGAGTGGCGTCACTACAGAGTTTAGGTGTTTAGGGTGGTGACGCGAAGATGCGTCAGTCCCGGATGTTCCTTAGCCCAAATATGATCATTGATCAATTCAAAGAACTCATAACTTAAATTTAAATGATCAACAATGTTGTCTCTATTAATGAAATTGAAGTAACTTTTTATTTCTGCAGAGCAGGTACACTTGTGGACCACTTGTTTTAATTGGTTAGAATTGTTACAATGAAAACGAATGGAAAATTTTACATCGAAAACTTCAAAATTAACTTCTGCCATGGACGTTGCTACAAAATTTCTGCTTCTAAAAATTCATATATTGTATCGGGTTGGCACAAAAGTAATGAGACACTTGGTTTAAGTTTTTATTTTTTTATTATTATTACAATAAAAAAAGTTTAGTCAATGATGTAATTACCATTAGTATCTAAGACTTCTTGCCAACGATCCGGCAAAGTTTGGATGCCTTTTGCCCAGAACTCTGATGGCTGTGCCTCGAAAAAGTTGTTCAACTCCGCCTCTACGTCAGAGAAATCATTAAATTGTTTACCCCGCAAATGCTGTTTCAGGGCTCTAAACAAATGATAGTCTGATGGGGCGAGGTCTGGGGAATAAGGTGGGTGGGGTATCGTCTCCCAGCCCAAGTTCTCCAACTGCCGGCGAACCACAGATGTGACGTGAGGTCGAGCGTTATGGGGGACGAGTTGCTCACGTCCGCAGGCGTTGGCCCTTAGATACCCTGCACGTATCCCCCGGGTGGCGCAAACGAGCAACAAAAGAGGGGCCCGACTGGCATCTCGGACATATTCCGAGGAGCGGCAGTCGGGCATGGGTGGGAGGTTTCGGCCTGTAGTAGGCCGTCGTTGGCCCTTCATGGGCCGTCGTGAGGGGTGTTGAGGGTTCTGTCCCTTGACGTTTCGATGTTGGGCTCCGGGTCGGCGCCCTGGCGGTAAGCCAGGAAGCGGCGACGCGGTTCGGGCTGGGCGGGCGTCCTGAGAGTAACTCGGGTAGCGGCCGCGCCAGCGAGGGCGGTGGGCCCGTTGTCTCATGGTGGGCTTGAGCTACGGGTGCTGTTTCAGCAACCATCGGCCGACCCCGTTACTCCGCAAGTGTGGAGCCGGGGCGGGGCTGCCCTTTATTGGGTGTCCCCAGGAGGAGACAACCTCAATAAAAAACAACCAGCCCAAGCTTGACGTGGGCGAGGGGTTCGTGGCCGGCGGTTTTTTGCCGGTCGCTACACGTCCTCTGGAGGTGAGGACCGGGCGACCCTCACCTTCACAACCATAGCCTTGTCTGCGTAAGGCGGCTCTACGCAGATGGACCGTTGTTCCGACCATGATCGTGGGACCAAAATGGAGAAACTTTTTAACAAAAACAAAAAACCCCTTTTGGAAGTAGGTGGGCCGAGCTCGGGCGGAAGCGAGCGGTGTGCAGTAGAGGGAGATTCCCCGTACAGAGGGGATGGGCCTAGCGCGGGCGGAGTAGCGCGGAGACAAGGAAGATCTAGCTCAAAATCGGGGCCGGTAGGTTGTGAGCCGACCCAGAGATTGAGATCGAGATCGAGGAGCAGGGGAGGCATCGAGAGCAGCAATAGGGCAGGCTCGAACAGCAGAGCTGATGACCCTAATGAGAGAGGGAGAGACACTAGCCGTGAATCCTTCAGATCACTTTTATCTGCTGAAGGATCCTCTATATACGGCTCAGTACAGGATATGACGACGGTAGAAACTACCAAAAGGCAGACCAGGAGTACGACACGGAAGCAGAAAGAGGTTGTTAGGAGTGAGTCACCTCTCCCCCCCTCGGGAGATAAAACGCTCCAATCTGCGACCGCATCACCGGTAGTGACAACAGATTTGGAAGACCCTAGTACGTCAAACAAATCTGACATCAATAGGAAGAGTGCAGCCTTCATTCTCGGCTCTGAGGACACTGTAGTAAGCCACTCGAGAAGTAACTCGAGGAACTCGTTTGCTGACAAGTCAGATAATGAAGGGACGAACAGGAAGCTCTCGGATGGGACCGGACTCGCTCGATCCCAACCAATATCGAGGAGTGAGACCTTCTCCCCCATGGAGGGGACGGACTGGGCCCTTAAACTCTCCACACCTACCACAGCTTCCAAGAGGAAGCTCGATAAACTGAGTACCGAAGATGATGGTAGAGCTTCCGACGACCGGAAGGGAGAGCCAAAAGCCCAAAGGCAAAATAAAAAGAGGACAAGGCGAAGGACGGACTGGTCGGACGGACATGTGAGTTCGGGCAGTTCAATTAGCATGGCTGAGGCAAGGAGGAAACTCCAAAAGGAGAGGGAAACCAGAAAGGTGGTAGGAGAAGATTATGCTGGCAGCATCAGAGGAAGCTCAGACTCTGATGGTACAGACGGTTCGGATGGGTCTAGGAATGGGGACCTATCTGGTGATGAACCAGCAATACAAGGGAGCGTATACCGGAAACGGCAAAGCGGCGATGATGATACTGAGGAGGGCACCCCCGAAATCATCGCCAGGAAACATATAAGGACAATTTTGGGGGACATTGATAAGTCCAAGAATGTGAAAGGCTCTATTATTAAGCACATGAGGGAAACTACCCAAAAACTAAGCAGGGCAATCGGTAGAATCGCCAATCAGTCTGAAACGGAGCAGATAAGGAGATTGAGGGCAGATAATGAGAGATTAAGCCGCGAATACGAACACATGAAGAAGGAACTCGTGGCCATCAAGAGGACTCTGGAGGAAAAGAGCCGAGAAAGCAGGAAAAAGGCTACTAAGCCTCCAACTCCTTCCTACGGCAGGACAGAAGACCTTCCTCTCCCTCCATTACCCTCCAATGTGGAAAGACCAGCTCTTACCAAGGACGCCTCCTTTGAGGAGTACTTAGGCCAAATCCTTGGTAATGCAATGAACGAGCTGGAGAAGTCGCTTCTCGTTTCCATAGGAAACAAGATAAATGCGAGGTTTGAGGGTATCCAGGACCGCTTGTTGCCAGAGAAGAACATACGCCCTCCTCTGGCAGCAGACAACAGAAAAAAGGACAAAATAGTGCAGTCTGGCCATTCCCCAGACAACACCACTCCTAGTGCCGGCAGAACTCATACACAACCACAACCCACTGTCTCTAGTGGCACCGCTCTTAAGGGACGTACCCCACATCCTGCCCCTGAAAAGCGGAACCAAAAAGAATCAGCGGCCGTGCAAAAGACCCAGACACAGCAGGAGAGTGAATGGACGGTAGTGGGCAACAAAAAGGTCGAAAAGAGGAAAAGAGCCAAAGAGGCAAAGAAGGCAAGAAAGGTGGCCGCCAATGCTCCCAAGGAACAAAGAACAGCTACCTCCAAGCCCTCAAAGCCCCTTAAACCCACTTCCTCTAATCCAGCTAGGACGTTTGCTGAGGTGACGGCATCTACCAAAGGACGGCTGCCGAAGTCCAAAGGCGAGAAAACCTGGCCTAAATCGAGGCTCTCTACACCTTCGTCAACGGCTGTCGTTATCACCCTTTCGGAAGAGGCCAAGGGGAAGGGTGTAACCTACTCACAGGTTGTTAAGCAGGTCAGGCAAGATATCCAACTCAAGGACCTGGGTATCTCCGCTGTGAAAATCCGTCCCACAGCAACAGGGGGCAGAAAATTTGAGATTGCAGGAAATGCTAGTGGGGAACAAGCCGACTCCTTAGCCAACAAAATAAGGGAGTCATGTGGAGACATACTCAAAGTGGCCAGACCCACCAAATGCGCCGATATCAGAATCTCTGGCCTTGATGATTCCGTGGACAGAGAAGAGGTGATATCGGCCATTGTCAAATCGGGAGGATGCCGCCCTGAACAAGTAAGGGTAGGCAATATAAGTTTCAACGCTGCGGGATTGGGGGCGGTAATATGCAGATGCCCTATTGCGACTGCCAAAGCCATCACCAGTGGTAAATTCCTGGTGGGTTGGACATCCGCAACAGCTAAGGTCCTCTCCCCACGACCCATGCGATGCTTCAAGTGCATGGGCGTGGGGCACACGAGGGAACTATGTCCAAGTGAAGCAGATCTTAGTGGGCTCTGCTTCAAATGCGGTAACAGTGGCCATAAAGCCGCCGGTTGCAAACAGGAAGCAAACTGCCTAATATGCTCTAAGGCCGGCTTGCCTTCCAAGCATACCATGGGCAGCATAAAGTGCAAACCACCGGCAGCAAAGTTTATGGCTAAAAGGATCCGAGCCAAGACTACAGCCACTGCCATCATGATGAGGGAAGAGAATGTTGCTCTGGAGAACGATGAAATGTCTTCGTAATGTTTAGAAGACCCATCAGCTTTCTCCAGGGCAACATAAACCATGCAGCAGGGGCTCAGGACCTCCTGCTGCAGACGGTCAAAGAATGGGACGCTGATATCGCTGTCTTTGCTGAGCCCTACTATGTGCCAGATAGGGACAATTGGACAAGCGATATTAACGACAGCGTCGCAATCCTTATCCCGCGTTCCCGGGAGTACTCTCCGCCTATCCTAACGGTGGAAAGGGGACCGGGCTTCGTGGTTGCGGACTGGGGCGAATTTCGCATAGTAGCCATATATTTTTCCCCCACCAGAACCGTCGCCCAGTACCAGACCTGGATAGACGGCGTGGCCGGGGCTATACGGCGCCATGAAACAAGCAGAATGATAGTCCTGGGGGATTTCAATGCGAAACACACTGCATGGGGATCCCCCAGAGACACGGTGAAGGGAGGAATAGTGGTGGACTGGGCTGGAACACATGGCCTGGAAGTCATGAACCGGGGTAACGTCTTTACCTGCGTTAGGGGTGGGGGTGGATCCATAGTGGATTTAACATTCGCTACCCCAGCCCTAGCACCGCGGTTCCGAGACTGGCGTGTGATAGTGGACAAGTACTCCATGTCGGACCACAGATATCTTAGATTCTGGATTGCCCCGGAATCCGGTATAAGTGGTCCGACATCGACTAACCTACGGGAACTCTTATTTCCCAGATGGTCCACAACCAAGCTAGATAAAGAGCTTTTGGAGGAGGCTGCAGTCGTACAGGCCTGGTCGATTCCATCTGAAATCGACGAAGACACAAACGTAGCAGCGGACAGACTGAGGGATGCTCTCACTGAAGTATGTAATACTTCCATGCCTAAAGTGAGAGCACCACCCCCCCGTAAATATGTTTACTGGTGGACCGAAGAGTTGAGCACGCTCCGTGGCAACACATATAGAGCACGAAGGGCTCTCTTAAGATGCCACAGGAGACGCACCAGAGTTCAGGGTGAAGAGGAGAGGCTCCACACGGCTTACAATTCGGCCAAAAAGGCCCTCAAAGCCGCAATATGTAAGGCCAAGTCGGATGCATGGAGTGAATTCATGGAGGAACTGAACAGGGATCCGTGGGGAAGGCCGTACAAGATGGTTCGTGAGAAGTTCCACCATCAAGCGCCACCCACGGAATCCATGGACCCGGCCCTACTGGATAGAGTCGTCGGTGTTCTCTTCCCAGCGACAATACCCGACCTCCCCCCCAGAATGTCTCTCCCTCAGGAAACAGAAACCCTCGATCCGGATTTCCCTCCGATAACGGAGGAGGAGTTCGGGGATGCTGTCGAACGGCTTAAATACAAGCGGAAGGCCCCTGGTCCCGATGGTGTTCCTGGCCGTATTTTTCCCCTGGCCATGAAACACCTCGGGGAGTACACCCGAGCATTGTACAATGCATGCTTGGACAGGGGTACCTTCCCAAAAAGCTGGAAAAGAGGCCGACTATGTTTGCTGGCAAAAGAAGGTAGATCCCCAGAATCCCCGTCGGCCTATCGTCCCATTGTGCTGCTCGACGAGGTCGGCAAGGTCCTCGAGAAGATCATTGCCGATCGCGTCGTGCAGCACCTGGATACAACGGGCCCAAACCTCTCCACGAACCAGTTTGGTTTCAGGAGAATGTTGGGAACGGTGGATGCTCTCTTGAAGCTCAAGAGCATAACCGAAAAGGCAATCAGTAGGAGAGAGGTCGTCATTGCGATATCCTTGGATATCGCAAATGCCTTTAACACCCTCCCCTACTGCTGCATCAGGGACGCTCTACGCTTCCATCGCCTTCCCACATATTTAAGACGGATCATCGAACAGTACCTAGAGGAGCGTCAGGTATTGTTTATAAATCACGAGGGTCTAATTGTGTCGCGCGAAATGGTCCGAGGTGTTCCACAGGGGTCGGTGCTGGGACCGCTCCTGTGGAACCTCGGGTATGATTGGGCCATCCGAGGAGCACTGCTGCCGCGCATGGATGTCATCTGCTACGCGGATGACACCATGATCACTGTACGTGGCAGCAGTTACTCCGAAGCAAACAGCCTAGCGAGAATTGGAGCCTCCCTCATCATCAATAGGATAAGGATGCTGGGCTTGGAAGTAGCCACTCCTAAGACAGAAGTCATCGCCTTCCATGGTCCTAGGCGTGGCCCTCCGGCCGGTTCCTCCATCATCTTAGATGGGGTTAGTATCCCTCTTAAGCCGTGCATCAAGTACCTGGGATTACATCTTGACAGCAGGTGGAATTTCCACGAATATTTCAAGAGGCTGGCTCCCAGGCTTGAAGGCACGGCTGCAGCATTGGGGAGATTGCTGCCTAACGTGGGGGGACCAGGGTCGGTATGCAGAAGGCTCTTCTCTGGAGTGATAAGATGCATGGCCCTCTACGGGGCCCCAGTGTGGTTCGATGCCCTTGATGGCGAAAACAAAAGACAACTGCGAAGACCGCAGAGAGTCATCGCCAATAGAACCATCAGGGGCTATCGCACGGTGTCGTATGCTGCGGCTTGTGCATTATCTGGCGCTCCCCCATGGGAGCTGGACGCCCGCATCCTAGCGGACATCCACAAGGCGCGGGTTATAGCAAGGGAGAGAGGAGAGAGGCCTTGCCCGGACGACCTATTAAGGGCAAGGAGAGATGGGGAGGAGAGACGCCTTACTGAATGGAGAGGGCTCCTAGAGAGAGCACAGTTTGGCAGACGCACCATAGACGCAATACTCCCTGTCCTGGAGGAGTGGTGCGAACGGAGACGAGGGGGACTAACCTTCCGTCTGGTGCAGGTGATGACTGGACATGGCTGTTTCGGCCACTACCTGTACCGTATCGGGAGGGAAGTTACTCCAATATGCCATGAGTGCGGCAACGCTGATGACACGGCGCAGCACACTCTGGAAGAGTGCAGCACGTGGCATATGCAGCGCAGCGCACTGACAGCAGTGATTGGCCAGGATCTCTCCCTGCTTAGGGTAGTGCAGGCAATGCTAAGCAGTGACCGTGCGTGGAGGGCCATGACATACTTCTGCGAAGATGTCATGACGCAGAAAGAGGCGGCTGAGAGGATGCGCGAGGATGCGCGCGGGGGACCTCGCCGCCGTAGGGGGGGAAGGAGGAGAAGGCGCTATGCGCGCCTACTACCTCCGTAAATAGAGACTAGGGACTTGAGGCCCGCGCCCCCTTGGTGTGTATGTGGTGCTCTCCGGGCCGGGGTTGGTTCGCTCCTGCGAGCCCTCCCTTTGGCCCGGTGACCATGCACATGCACACCCTCACACTCACATTCACAACACTCACATACACATACAGACTAACATCACTTACACTCAGAGTACCGGTGATCGCCCCTCCGGGGCCGTGAGACACCACCTCGGGGGTGGCATGGCTCCGGAGGGGCGGTCATTGGATCACTCATCATCACACACACATACATCACACTTACGGACACACTCGCATACACTCATTCACTAGCAGACACACACATACATCGTCACTCATACACTTAATACTAACTACAACTACATATTACATAAACACTTACCTTATTCCACTTACCTTTCCCCTCCCCCGCCCCGTCGGCGTTGCTTCCATCCCTCTCCTTAGAGAGGGCACCGGATGCGATGCCGGTGGGCCGGGGGGGGGGGGGGACGCGGGCTTCTTGTTCCTGGTGGGCAGCCAAATTCCCGTGCCTCAGATCTTTCCGTGCGGACCGGACGACGGGCCTCTAGTGGCGGGAGCACGACAGTGTTCCCGTACTCGAGGTCTTGAATCCGCGAAGGTTACCTTCTCGCCTTGCAACCCTGCTGGTTACGATCGGCAGGGAGGCTCGGAGAGCTGGTAGTGAGGAAAACCGAGGAGTCGGCCGGCGTATGCTGGTGAGGGAATTTTCCATCTTGCTCTCTGGTAGTGGGGCCGTCGGAGCCGGACTGCCCCACACACCGTTCGGTGTGTGGAGTGATCGGGCCTCGGCGGGGCCACTATCAGAGCGCGACTAAGGAACGGAATACCGGTGACTGGTTCGGTGCACGCTGGGCTGGACATTGGTATCCGGGGCTATCGGGGTGAGGGATTCACGAGGGTTCAGCCCGTGTGAATTCCCTCTCTTAGACGGGCAAGGGTGGGAGATGCTCAATTGCGCATCTCCTGCCTTTGACAGGGGGCAAGTCTGGCGGGTTAGCGCGCTCGCCAGGCATTGCACGCTCCTTGTCCTGTCTGGGGTTGGACTCGAATGTTCCTGAGCCCTTCCCTAACCCGAGACGGGACTCGCCCTGTTAAGGGGTGGGTCGAGCGGGGACGGCATGCGCGGGAAGTGGTCCCGTTGGGGACCGTTACCGCGCGCTGATCCCCCGCAGTGAGGGACATCGCTGAGTTTTAGTGGGTAGGCCTCTGCTCTTTGACCAGTCCCATTCTGGGGTTGGTCCGCAGGGGAGAGTCCCACATAACCCGTGGAGCTCGCGCAGGGTAAAGCGGGTATGCGGAATGCATTTCTCAGCGTCACAAAAAAAAAAAAAAAAAAAAAAAAAAAAAAAAAAAAAAAAAAAAAAAAAAAAAAAAGGTCGAGCGTTATCGTGCAGTAAAACTACATTGACTCGTCTTCGTCGTTTTTTCTTGATAGCGGCAGATAATTTGGTAAGCTGGGTTGAATATTTGTCAGCGTTTATAGTTTCATTGTGTAATAGCTCATAAAACAGTATGCCTTGCGCATCCCAGAAACAGCAAAGCAGAATTTTTCGGCGGTTCTTTTGACTCGGCTTCGGTTGAGTTGGTGGCGTTTCTTCTCGAGGCAGCCAAAAAGCACGACGTGTATCGTTCTCGTAATAAATCCATGATTCATCTCCAGTAACCAGATCTGACAAAAACTCTTTACGTCAGGGTCGCAGCAAAAGTGACTGACAGATAGGGACACGGACTGCACGACTGGCGTCTGTAAGGATGTGCGGTACCCACCGAGCTACAACTTTTCGATAACCAAGCTCATGCAGATGGTGTTCCACAGCCTGGTGACTGCATTTAAGTGCTTCCGCTAATTCACGAGTGGTAGCATCCGGATTCAACTGCAGTTCGCAGCGCAAATCGTCATCATTCACTGCGGGTGGTCGCCCTGAGCGTGGCTGACTTTCAAGGCTCCTGTCTCCTGATTTAAAACGGTCAAACCATCGGGACACCGTCGCATGGCTTGTACTTCCAGCGCCTAATGCATTGTTGATATTGTCAGCCGCAGCTCGCGCACTGTGGCCTAACAAGTACTCGTATAAGTATAGTGTTCGAACTTGTCGCTCGTCCATTTTTCTTCAAACTGACTAAACAAATCGCGAGCGCGGCTTTATATACCCTACACCAGAAGTACCTAGAATGTTCTACAACATTCTAGAATATTATCGAAAAAATTGATTTTAAAAAGGAAATGTTATAGATTTTTCTAGTGTGTCTCATTACTTTTGTGCCAACCCAATATATTATGCTTTCGTCAAATTAGGTCAATATCATCAGTTCTATTTACTTCACTGCTGGAGTACAAGCCCTCTGGAGAGAAACGAGGAGAACTAACTACGCGAGTCTAGTGCGGATCGGTGGACAATGTCATTGGCATCAGGGACTAATTATTTAACGAGCGGTTGGAAAAAAAATGAGTTAGAAACAATAAATTGATCCCCCATCTAATGCCTGGCCTTTGCAATAGTTGCTTAACCCCCACAATCACAGAACCAACGCGCTAACCTTTGCGTCGTTTCAGACAGAGAGCACGTGTCAAAAATGTGCAAGAGTTTTCTAAAGTTGTATATTTCTGTGTGCTGAAGTACTAAAGGTATAATATACTCGTACTTAGTACTTCGACATACTAAAATGTCGAAATTTAGTAAACTCTTGAACATTATTGTCACGATCTTTTAGACTATTGAGCCTTCATAAGTAATAAATACATTTCAGTAATCACATCTTTCATATCCGTCAGCAAGTTGAAAACTTTGAAACGATCCCTACTTTAACTTGTGAATTGCTGACGTAGGCTCGGTAGGTAGAAAGATGTCACCCTACACAACTTCGGTTCCCTTGTAATTTTGTTCGTTGAAACAATTCTGAACGAGGATCCATTATAGGAAATGACAAATGCGCTCAAACCATAATATACAGTCTATGGTTACGTTCAGATCATACCATATAATCTATGGTTATTGTGAATATGTCGCAGCAAGCTCAATTCCCTTGGATCACTTAATTAGTTATCACTTTAAAATAACACTGACGACTAATTTTATTTTCTTCTACAGTCAATTTAACACAGAAATATCAAAAACTCATTTCATAATCTGTGAAAAAATCAGAAAAACATGACCGTCTGTTGACGCCATCTTGTAAACTAGCACCACGGTGACAAAGTATAGGTAGGTATAGGTGTAGAATCTGATTGCGTTTCTCAAAATTTTTATTTGTAGAAGGCAACATTGGGAAAAAGGATAAAGATGTCTTGATACTTGTAAAACTTTAATACTATAATAAACACTTTTCAATAACTCCCTCATAGCATTGAACGTACTCTATCTCTGACGACTGACCATATTTCTATCTCGACAAATTCTGACATAGATTAGCCATGGGACATACTATACATAGTGCACAAACATATACCTTTAAACTCTCTCTATATTACCAACATATAATATTATGACGCGATAGCACCCGACCCGGAAAAAACCTATAATATTATACCTGACTCGAAATCTAACACGAATAAATAAAAGAAGCTTTACTTTGTGTATTTCTTTATTGCCAATCTCTACTTATATTGCAACAGCAAATCTGCTTTAGTTTATTTTGTTATTTTCACGGTTTCTATTTTTACCCGGTGTAGGATAATTACTACATATCTTCTTCTTCACTGATAATTTGTTTTATTGTAGTACACACCAATGAATATTTACGAATTAATTCTTTAAAAAAATAAGTATCAAGGCTCGTCAAGGCAATTCATAAACATACTTTAAAATAATAAAAAAGTCACCTATTTCAGCTTCATTTCAAAAATTTTGCTATTAATATAAAAACAATATTTCTCGCTTGAGATATTAATGGCTTCTAGGTATTTCATGGCATTTTCACAAAATAAATTTATAATTTCAAAACTAATCACAACAATTTACACTTTGACTTGATATTTTTCAACAGAAAACAATTTATATTGCCTATTGATAAAAATCGGGATTTTCTTCTTTTGTTTTTTTTTTGTCATCAGTTTCTGGTACACACATATATTCAATGAATGTTACGGTGACTCTTAATATTAACATCATAAAAAAATAATGCTCTAATTAAATTTCATGACTAGTCATCTTATTGATTGGTAACTATCAAGAACTACAAATCTAGATACGAATTATTAACGCGGTAAAACTAATACTAACCATTCTAGAATACTCGACATACGACATTTACTATGAAGAACTTACAAAGTATTTAGCCTGAATAAATTTAAAAGTTGTGGACAAAGTTATAAAGCTAACACTCGCCAAATGTAGTTTTAGTTCACTAACTTTCCACTACTAAACAAGTTAATTTTAAACCTATTCTGCTATTATAAAAGTAAAATATCGTACCGCGACATTTGTAATAGTCGCTGAAACACAATAATGACTTTAGAACTATATTTATTCAATTCTTTCTTCTTCCTTTTTTATCTAAAAGGATGCATCTCATAAACTATAATAAATTTCATAAATTTTATTAGTAATATAATAGGTTCCGTTTTTTACTCTTTGGGTACGGACCTCTAATACAAATCCCATTACAAAAAAAACCTCGCTTAATCATACTGTTACAATTTCATCGATAAGGTAATATCGATGGTGCAGTATACTAGTATCCATATTTTTGTATAGTCCTTTTCCTCCAGAAAGCTTAAACTCAAGTTTTGGTATTGTTATTAAAATCAACTACATTTAATATGCTTTGCAGTGATTGAACTCCTATTTAACTATAAGACATTGGACAATAGTGTGCAGTACAGTGCTTAAAAGATAATATTCTTAATGAAAATGCTTAACTAATCCACTTTGCTCCTAGATGAGATGGGATGGGATGGGACAAAGTGAATTTTTTAAGCATTTTCAGTAAAGCATTGTGAATGTAAAATTGATCAAATATAAGAATTAAAAGACACAAACAGGAACAAACCTTAATTTTGGCGTCAAGCTTATGAGGTTGGTTTACCATGAGTTGTGATATTTTTGTAACTTGACCTGATTTACCAGATAAGTGTAACTTTTTTCCTTAACTGTCCTTACTAATAATATAAATACGAAACTTTAAAAGTTTTAAATTGAAGGGTATGAAAAAGTATGATACATTAAACAAATTTCATACAATTCCTATGAAAGAAATTAAAAGACGGGTAGAAGTTATACTCTTTCAAACAAAATAAGAGCACTATGAATAGAAAAATAGTCAAATTTAAAACTTATACTTATTTTTGAAGTTTGTTAAACATAAACTACTATAAGTAAAAATTTATACAATGCAAACAAAGTTGCGTGCAAAAGCTAGTTCTTCATAAATAGAAGGCTAGTTAACAAACTCAAAATCAAACGGATAGCCTTTTTAGAACTTTTTGGTAATGTCTAGAATACATTCGTAGGGCCGAGGCCAATCTGGCAAGAATGTTCTAGGTCCTATCCTAGAACAGTAGACTACCCTCCTCGGGATATTTTAGTAATCAAGCGATCTGAAAGCAAGAGCGACCGAAAGCGAAACTTGAAGCGATAACTAGTGAAGGAAACTATCTGGACGATCCAAGTAGTGTTTTGAAAATGACAATAGTGAAGTTAAGAAAAATAGATACGACAGTTCAAAGAAGATCTGTGCGGAAAGCTGTGCGTTCAGTTAAAGGAAGTTAAAAAGCATGAGCAACATATACATCAGCACCAGGAGTGTTGAACGGCGACTGAAAGTGCGATTGCAGATGTAAGTAAAACTTTAGACAATCTGAAACGGTGTGTCGTTAGTGTGCCAGTGGTATCGAGTTCTGCACCTGGCGGATTTAAAGCATCTCCATTTGATGGAAGATCACCGTGGACGGCTAACAAAATTCAGTTTCACACAGTCATGGAGGCGAATAGCTGGTCTAACGAGCAAGCACAGAAGACGCTGACGCTGGTCCCCGCGATCAGGTCTTAAGCGTCGTTGAGGCAACAAGGAGATGATATCACCTATGAGAAACTAATGGAGGCATTGGAGGCACGATATGGTGATGCACACCTGGAATATATTTTCGGCCTCAACTTAAGGACCGGTTTCAACGGAGCAGTGAGAGCTTGCAGCAGTAGACTCTGGAGATCGAGGAACGGATGACGAGGACTTACGGCCAATCATTGAGTGGTTCAAGACTGATTGAATGAGGTGGCTGCAAGGAGCCCAGTTACAAATAGTTATTGGTCACAATGCCCCGGGAAAATTCCCGGGATATAACTGTCACCTTCAGATGATTGTGGCTAAAATCAAGATACCAGATGTGCTCAAGTTATACCATGATGAAGGTCAAATAGGAGTAAAACGGAGTGAGATTCTACTGAAAAAAAAATATTTGCGATACTTATAAACATAGTAACCATTGATAAAACAATTGACAAAAATAGTTTAATATCTGTAATTCAATATCGTAGCATAATCTCTCCCAAGATCAAGAAAACGAGTTGATGTGATGTCTGCGGCGGCGGCGGCGGCGTACACCCCGCCTCCTCCAGATTGATGGCAGTCCTTAGAACCAATCAATACCTTCCGGTGGCCGGCGCATTGTTCCAAACGTCCTCATTTTGTCAATGTCGTGAACCTCTTCAGGGCTTCGTTCGATTCTCAGAGGAGTTAAAAATATATATTTTTTTAAACAAATAAATACGACGCCAAATTTAAGTATAGCCAGCAAATTCTTGCCTCGAATTATCGAAGAAAATTTGCGATTCAATAAAAAGCCCATTCTATTACAATGTTTATTTATAATACAGTATGGCAACGACGAATGATCCAACGTTTATAGCTAAATAATCATGGTAAACATTTGTTGAGCAACTGTTGATCAACATTGTTACCGATCGTCGAACAAAATCATTTCACCATGTGGTGATCAACTCCGCAACACGCATTGTTGCCAGCAACGTGTTAATAGCAACACGGCAACACGTTGCATCGATCAGTTTATCAAAACGTCAAAATCTAAACATTATATGTAACGTCATATAAGAACTATTTAAACGTAAACACTGAACGCAGATCATCCAAGTAGGTATATTGTGTGAGTGTAATTTAAATAGGTACAGTAAGAAAACATCGTCGGCGAACTGATTACCTCGGACAAGCTCCCTGTAAGCCCTGAGTAGCTCCCCGGACACTACGCCCCAGTAATCGGCTTATAGAGATTCCGATGCGTAGTTATATAAATCTATAAGCTTAACTACAGCCTTTTGATAACGTAAAAGAAATATACATTGTAATTGTAAATATTTATACAATAAGTCCGTTAAATATATCTCCAATAAACTTATTGAAGAATTATTACTGAATCCAATTTTAGCATGGATGAAAATTCCATGCTATTTTTAATACTTGACAATTGACTACAAAATAAATCAGATACTCAGCTTTATCGAATTTACTCTTTGAGTTGTTAGTTGTTTTTTTTTTGTTTATTATGTCTTAAAAAACATTATATCGAAAAAAAAACTTTTTTTAAGATTCTTTATTACTAAGGAAAGGTTTTATTGCATTGCTAGTCCAATGTAATTCGGGAAATGATTTATTTTTTAAAATTCCATGAATAAATTTAGTTGAATTTACTAACCACTCATCAAAATAGTTTTGAAGACGGTTTTTTTTTTTTATTAACTTCGATGTATTTTTCTATAATATATCATGAATTTGGGTTACAATAGGACCATCGATAATACTGTGAACTTTTCTCTTACGGTTCACACACATAATATGATGTCTATGGAAGTTACAACATAATAAATATTTTGAATATACCAAAGTAAACTCTCGATAATTGATAGCATTGTATTTTGTACACACGTAGTACATACCCAACGCCAGGCTACCACAATATGTCAATTTTCCACAGTTGATTTTAAGCTGTACCATCAATGCTTTTAAATCAAGAGAAGATTTTAACAGCTTTGTATAAACTGATGTGCTGTTGACTTTACATATAAAAACACATCTGTCTGTGTAGTTAAATCTGTAAACTGCAAAGTTAAATCTATAAAGTTTCAATCGTTTTGAAGTAATATTTGTACATTTGTGTAAACAGACATAATCGTATCTAAACGGTCGGTGTTACCACAAAAACAATCGGTTGGAACACACAGAATAGTTAGTAGTTGAGACCTATCAACATAATATATCGTGCCTAAACGGACAGTCAAAGAGAAGCCCTCGACTGATAAGAGCTGGGTGTTTACGTCATTAATCAAGCCGGCCAACGACTCATGAATATTTAGCGGAGAGAATAACCACAGTGGAACTCGACGCATTAATTCACAAGGTTAGGCAGGATCTAACAATAACTATTGACAACGTATTGAACCAGTCCAACGTAAAATACCTCATTTGAATTACGTTCCACACCAAGACGAAGGCTAGACTACACTACTAGGCTAATGTTTAAGATTTTTTTTTATACTCTCGGTATGGTATGGGGAGAAGGGTCCCGGACCCAGCAAGGAGCCCGCCGGATCTAACCCCACTTGATGTCTCTCCCCGGGCTGAGCATGGCTAAGTATACTTGAGGACCGTGAGCCAATTGGTTTAATTTAAAAGTTGTATATACTGCGGCATCAGTATCACCAGCCTTTAGATTAGTCCCACTGCTGGGGCACAGGTCTCTCCTATCGATAGAACCATCAACACATGGGGAGAACGGACGTAACCTATCACGCGTTACCGACTCTAGTAGCAATTAGAATGATTGTTATTTATGAGATATCGTTAAAGACCATGAACATTTAAAATATAATACAATCGCAACATTATTGCAATTGGTTCAAACATTGCACAACAGCTTAAAGTGCTTTCGGAAATACGAAGGAGCCGGAAGTAATGAGATTTGTCACCCGACGGATCATAGGATAACTTGTCATGGATTTAGTTCACTAAATAAAATTTATAACCCTAGTGTAGATGTCTATTTCATTATATTTTATTCAATTAAACTTTTATAATTTGTGATTTATTAACTTATTTCTCTAAATTACATTACTATGAACGTTCATCGAGTAGCTCGGTTCCTAGTGAATAAAAATAAAGGGCGGTCACGCGATGGGTGACCAAAATATTATTATCTCGAACTACTCCGTGCTTCGGAAGGCACGTTAAGCCGTTAGTCCCAACTGAATCTGCAGTCGTTAATACCCTCCATTCGGTATTGGGCCCGTGTTGATGATGATGATGATGATTCATCGAAGAATATAATATCAAAGAGGTTTTAAAACTGTCAATCTCTCTTTTAAATAAAATTCTTTTAGATGTACATCACGATAACGAGCCGATAGTTTATTCATAAAAAGTTTACCGCAAAACGCGTTCAATGAATAAACCATTTTGTGCTCCATGAAAATTTCAATAAAATCCATCGAGTAACGTAGAACAATTACTTATTCATTTCCCTAGAAATCCATACGTAGGTCGCTCCAAAATCTGGACGGTAACCGGTGGCTCTCCCCGAGTAGGTCATTAATCTACAGCTGGTGTCCGGCGGACCTTATGAATAATTTAATGACTGACTATTAGTGCTCTAGAATGCCCGAAATCCAGGGTTCAACTATCCTATAACAATATTGTGATAGGACACTTGTAAAGATACGGAAACTGGTGTTGGGTTGGCGGTCGTAAGTCGGCGTCCTCTGGCCGTTTTCGCTGACCCTGCAGTAACAAAGCTTGTGTTACGGTCACGCCTTTTTTACGTCCCAACCCACGATTTCTTTTACATATTACAATGAGCGCACATTCGCCCGCAATTTCGAATGGTGGGAACGGTTTCCTGCTTTTATAAAATATGAAAGGATCCTATATGATTTAAATGCAACGTGAGTTCTCTCTGTTGTAAACAGCGCGGGACGTGGAATCGCCTTCTATTGCAGTTTTACTCACTTTTCTGTTCGGAAGTCGGTCCGTAAGTGCCACAAATCGCCAACAAATTTTCAACACAAACATTTATATTTTTGTGATGGCTCTTGGAGGAAAAGTGTTGCCCGTGCGTATATATTTATTTACGGCTGGCACTTAAAATTAGAGACTTAAAATTTAGATAATACATTCCTCCTATTACGTAAAGGTGTACAAAGAACGGATTTTTGTAAATTACACCCCGAAGGGGATTAAAAAGAATGAAAGATTTCCTTAAAAATTGGAAGTCGATAACATAATTTAGAACAAAAATGGTATTTTAAACATAAAATTTTCAACTCTTATATAAAAGTAAAACAATTTTAGAAATGTGACCCACAGACATGTATTGTTTTCATTTGTCTGTCAGAAAAATATGGATATTGCTTATGCCTTTAGGCCTGGAGCCCACGATGTGTCCTAATTAATGATTTGTTATTTTCCTGCTCAGATGAAAATGATGACAGAAGGTGTCCTTACATCATATAATAAGTGATTATCAGACATTTACCCAAATAAATAGTTACACAATATTTTTTAAAATTATGTGAAGATTTTTAAAAGTACAAAATACCTTCTGTCATCATTTTCATCTGAGCAGGAAAATAACAAATCATTAATTAGGACACATCGTGGGCTCCAGGCCTAAAGGCATAAGCAATATCCATATTTTTCTGACAGACAAATGAAAACAATACATGTCTGTGGGTCACATTTCTAAAATTGTTTTACTTTTATATAAGAGTTGAAAATTTTATGTTTAAAATACCATTTTTGTTCTAAATTATGTTATCGACTTCCAATTTTTAAGGAAATCTTTCATTCTTTTTAATCCCCTTCGGGGTGTAATTTACAAAAATCCGTTCTTTGTACACCTTTACGTAATAGGAGGAATGTATTATCTAAATTTTAAGTCTCTAATTTTAAGTGCCAGCCAGCGACAACGCTCTCACACCTTAACCACTTAGTCCAGTTGAGATAGGATATAGGTTACTTTTTAATATTATCAATGCGTTGAAACTTTATGTTCAGGCATTTTACGTGATAAAGTGACTTAATATTTGATTTGGCGTTTTTGGAAATGCTGCCCAAACTAAATATGCAACGCGGACGAACGCGCAGGCAAAAACTAGTAATGCTATATGTACTACTTATATATTTAAACTAATAGATAAATTAATTAAGTAATGTAATTATACCCAATTACATAACTAAATTAAAATACAGAATTTGTTCAGTGTAAGATCATATGAGTGTACTTATAACTGTTGGGAAGCTACGCTACACTTGCCAATTCTACAACAAGAGGTATCCTACCGAAAGAATCACCAAAGGCTATTTTTTGTTTTATTTCATATAGATCCGTCTAGTTGAGCACCGTATCTAGATGTTAACTTGGTAGAATAATCTATACCCTTATAATTTTATTACGCTTTCCTCGGCGTTTCTACACTAATACATACATACATGTATAAGAAAAATTCGTTCGCGTATACCAGTCTGAATGTCATAAAAACAAAAACTACTCCTTCATCTTAAATGTGATTTAGCAATTAATTATTAAGATTTTCTTTATCTTCAATTAAAAATTGTCATTTCGATGAGAATATAATTTTTTGACGTTTTGTGACAATTCGCTAAAGTAGTTACCTATGATGATGTTTGGTCAAGATACCAACGTGGGATAACATCATGCTAACTGAGAGTTTGCGTGTAAATTATAATTGTACCGCCATTATTCTAAATTCACATACAAACGAAAATAACCATTAAAAATACGTTATTTACGCAAACAATTAATTACAGAAGAAAATAAATTTACAGGTGAAAGTTTACATAAATGTAAGTTGGCAAATCATACGGGAGCTCCTCGATGTTTAAATGTTAACTAAAATAATCATTATACACCCATGGAACATGTGAAATAATATAGAAAATGGAGTACAGGTCTAAAAATGAAGGTGTAAACCATAATGAAATGAGATAAGTATGATGAAGAAGCAATGACGAAGGAATCCGAAAATGCAGCTCAGTTACGACAAATCAAGCAAAAAAAAAACAGAAGCAAGTTATACCTACAAAGGAAAAACATAGAGAAGAGGGGGTAATTTAGAAGAGAATTATGCTTTGTCTTTCTACACCTACAATTTTTTTTAATTATATAATTTTAATTTACTGTATTATATAATTGTTTCGAAGTTACACAAAATAATAATATGATTAAAAAATTGAGTAATACGAAAAACTGCCCCTCCGCCTGTTGCAAGCTCAGAATTTCCTTCTGTTTTAAAAATCTCATTTTATAACAAAGATAAATAAGAAATATTTTAACATTCTAAATTCGTTCCGCTTCTAAGTTTGGTTTCCTTCATTTATATAATAACCAAGTGGAGTTGTTGTTGAGTGCTCGGCTCGAGGCATTAATCCTCGTTCCCAACTGGGACTCGGAGGGCTGTGAATCTCGCCGCCGCGCCGCCCACCACTCACTGACTTACTCGCACTGCGTTCAAGTTTGCACGACATTTGTCATATTCTCACCGAGACACCCACATTTTTATGTTATTAAAAAAGTATCTGCTTCGTTTTTGCCGTTTTCGGTTATAAAAAACTGTTTGGTTTAACAAGGAGCAGCGTTACTACATGTTCTCATTATGACGGGATGATCCTATTATTAAACAAAATAACCCCGCCTCTGGCATCATCTCGCCCCTTCGTCGTTATGTTAGAAAAAGAACGAATCGGCGAACCCCCTTCCTCATTCAATTATTATTACCAAATTTATTCAACAATATATAACATAACAATATAGTATCTATCTTGGGATATGTTTATTTTGTATGTAGATACTAACATTTTTTTAAATTCTTGATACTTTACTAATTTTTCTGATGAATTATGCGGGAATTATCAAGGCCCCTGTCCCTCCCTCCTCTTTTCAAAAGAATAATAATACATGGTCGACCATTATATGTGAATAAATTCATAATTGTATGTATTCGAGACTTACAGACCGTTACTGTTAGCTGTAGCGTACTTAGCGTACTAAGTAACGTAAAGTATTTTCATGCAATGTTATTAAGTTATTGTTAATTTAAAAATAATATAATGCGCACAGAAAAGACTTTGATTATATCCTTCTTTGGAGCAGAAATCTCTTTGTATATGCTGTTATTCAAGAGGTGTCTAAAACCCGCTTTATTAGAAAAAATGCCATGGGTCAACATGAAAGTACATAAAGCAACACTTGAAATTAAAACAAAAATCCAATTCAGGTAACTCTCAACAGTTTTATATATTTATACTGATATATATAATAGTAGACTTCTTCTGGTCTGGTTAATGCAAATGAAAAACATGCTACAACCAGCTGACCCACTGTATAACTAACTGAACATAATGCAACTGTCATTTTATAAGAATTTAACGGTGACTGAAGGAACTAACTGTTTTCTTTGCCCGCTTAAATTATAGCCATGTCACCCTCTTATGATGTAGTTTCCCCCTAGGTGAAAGAATTTAAAAAATCGGTTCAGTGGTTTCAGAGCCTATTCGCCTCAAACAAACAATCACATCTTTCCTCTTCATAATAATAGTATAAGATGTAAACAGTTGTAACTACCGCGTTAATATTTTGTGTCTGGAATTTATTTGAGAAATGTGAATATTCATAATTGTGAACTTTGGATGGTTCGTGCTGCTTGCTAATCAATTTAGGGCAAAATCAAGCTGAAGTTCATATCCATGTTCATATGTCACGTGGTAGACCTTCAATCTTAATGTAACACTCTAGACGCTGACGCTCTGTATATAAAAAGTATTGTTATAAAATAGATCGTATATTATTCGTCGGTCGGTCGTTTCTTTCTTGTTTACTGTGCGGCTTATCCCGGTTCAATCCCGGCCGCAAATATTCGTATAGTGAACAGAGGCCGAGCGAACGAGTTGAAGTGTTAAACGCATAAATAGAGTAAGAACGCCCCGCGGACCTAAACAATTTGTAAAGCAAACGAGCGGCCGCGTAATGGCGCCCGCGTTCGCAGGGCTGCCACACCGATAATACATTTTATGACCATCAAAGACAGGCCATAATGATAACATAAGAAAGAGAGGCTTTAAAGATAGTGTCGGTTGTAAAAGAAACAAAGATTGGTTCAGACACGTGGTAAGAAACCCTCACGAAAGAATGTCAAATGTTTTCTGTAGTAAGAAGTAAGACAGTCATAATACGTATAGTAACTCAATAGCAACATACCATGAACTAACATTATCGATTGTCATACAACTAAATCAAAATCAAAATTGTTTATTCAGTTTAGGCTTTTACAGAGCACTTGTGGAAGTCGAAAACTACGCCATCGGTTCACAAAATACGGCGGGAGACCTTGTACTGTTTTATTTCACACAGAGAAGTCTTATTGAAAAGTTACTGCATTAGAATATGAAGTCACGTTAAAGTACAATATTAGAAATAAAAGAGATATTTTCGACTATATTGTTAATATCACTTACACATGATTAATTATCATTTTCGATGTTTTATTAATAATAAAGGCATTTAATTAACATCTTATTCATTTTGCAGTTGTCTGTAATCTCACAACAGGTGGCAAATGTGTATGTTTATTCTAAATGTGCTAAAATCCTACGTATATGATGCAAACGACCAAACCCGCATCAAACGTCTCGGCAGCCCTAATGCCGATATCCGAGCGGTAACTTTCCCCGGAGATCTCGCATAACAGGATCATAAACACAAATTACATGTTTACGGCATCACCTTTCTCGCTCGCACAGTTCCTGTACTATCCAGGAGCTCTACCCCACCTTCTTTCAGGTTTCATTTTGAAGGACGAAGAACCTTTAATTGGTCGCACCGGCTAAATAGCCGAAGTTTTTAAGTTAATGAAGTTCAAGTAGTTGCGCTGTAGACCAACAGTTCGTCGTATCATTTATAAAGCGTAGAGTCACAGAAAAATAATAGCTTTAAAAAAAACTTCATATAAAAGTTAGGTAGTCTGTATGAACTCAGAAAATTTAAAAACTACCGAGCAGGATTTCGTTCATTTTTCATAAATAAATGGATTAGATAATTCGTAAGGAATATTTGTGTCATTGAAGACATAATATTTATTTCCGAAGATGTCAGAACGAATCAGGTCGACTACTTCAATATAAATTGCAAAAAATTGTGCAACATTTGCTGATTGAATGTATTAGAAAAAAAATCCTCTCTAAGGAATCGTTTATAAGGTGAACGTTAGAGATATTGGATTGATACAAAGTATTTAATCAGTCCCATTCTCGTAAATTTAAGATAACCTAACCGTAGATTAGACTCAAGGTAATATATTGCATTTATACTTTTAGCTTCGGTTACATCGAATAAGAATGGGTTGATGGAATTGACATATCCAACAAAATTAAAACAAAATTTCACCTATTTGAAGAAGATTAAACACTATTACATATAATACTCTAAAAAAAGGTAAAGTGAGTAAGTAACGTTTAACTTTGTGACATTAAAATTATTACAATATAATAATATATAATCAAGTCCACTTGTAAAAAAATTGCTTTAAAAAAACTTCAACGATGTAAATTGTGCGTAATGAAATACTTTTTCCGCGTGAAAAGAATTCGTAAAATGAGAACTCGCAAAAAATGAGTCTCAATTGTGACAGTTTGTATGAAACAATCAGCGGAGGCGAACCTTTTTGTATCTGGGAAAGGGTACAGTATGAATTTATTAGTACTGCGCCTTTTCTTCAACAAATGTTTTTCTCTGGATAGTTCCAGCTCTATTCACGCGACGTAATATACAAACATTAACGTCTCTATAAATGTTGCTCTTACACACGTTGCTTTGTATGAAATGGCATTGTTTGTATTGTTAATTCGACACAACACACGCTAATACTATACATATGTATGGGGAAAAGCATTTATTTTATTTGTTACAGAAAAATATTTTAATGATTCTTCCATCTTAGGTGCTAGAGATATTTAGATCCGTAATCAGATACGCTCATATACTCAAACTGTCAATAAACTCTTCAACTGACCGGATTTTGTTATGTATGTATTAGGCGGGTGTTACTCTATAATAACATTTCTCTAATCAATTTTAAAATAAATAGTTGTAGGCATTATTCTAAAAAAATATATGCTTTTAACCAACTTTAATAAAATGGATGATAAATATAGAAACTCCTTTTGCTACGGATACAAGACGGATTATTTATTTATAATATACTTCTAATTGTAAAAACTTATTAAACTATCGGTCTGTACGGATTGCGTTGGGGTGATGTATTGAAAACGCAGATTGATATTAAGACTGTCTTTATTAATAATGTAATTGATTATATAGGAGTGATTATATGGCTACTATTATATTATACGTATCTTACCTTACAGGTCAATATGCTCGTAATACAACTTCACTTAATCCAAGATAACGCATCGATGCCATTCAATAATTGATTAATTCTAAATTTGCATATTATACCTGTAGGTATATAAAGATAAAGCATTTGTGCAATTTGATGAAGCAGTTCTGAGTACAGACCAACCTCACCTCATACATAACGTTCATTGCATTTACATAATTGTACCCCGGGGTACAGCTACGTACCTAAATTATTAAACAATTTCACTCAATATTAACACATCCTTTGGTCGCAATTTAATGGATGTATTGGGTCGTAACATTACATTAACATACATTGGATCTAATGCGCACAATATTATTGTTTTACCCTCATTGTTTTGTTTTTGATAACAACGGGTTTCATGATAATTCTTTACTGCTAACTCGAACTCGATACCTTTTATTTATTAGACTTTAGTAAATTGTGCGCAAAAATATTCATATATATATTTTTTTTTTCTAAAAGTTAATTACACTTTTTACGCGTATTGGGTAAAAACAAGCTAAAAAGCTTTAATAAAAATATAATAATAAAGCATTATTTACACCACCAGCCCTTTTACGTCCCCACTGCAGGGGCTCAGGCCTTCCTTATGGATGGTTAAGGAGGATGGGCCATGACCCTCCTCGCTGGCCCAATGCGGATTGGAGGGTATTAACGACTGCAAATGCAGCCGGGACGGCCTAACGTGCCAACGGCTTAACGTGCCTTCCGAAGCACGGAGTAGCTCGAGATAATAATTTTTTTGGTCACCCCAGCGTTATTTGAATGTTATAAAATATTAATACGAGTATATATATATATATATATATATATATATAATATTCTTAATGAAAAATGCTTACAAAATCAACTTTGTCCCTGATACTCTGAGATGGGATTCAATCCCACGACCTTTCGCAATCTGAGCGACTGCTCTAACCACTGAGCAACCCGGAACCTAACTAGAAGTGAACAAACAAAAACTGCAAGATTAAAAAGTTCCATAATATCAATATTACCTGCGAAATCATTTAATCCATTCCAAAATTGCATAAATTACAATTAAGAATTAATATTGAGTAGAGGTTCGTTTTGATGTTATTTTAAAAGCTTAATTTGGCTGCCACTTGCCATTTCGTTTACATCGTTGTCATTTTGCCGCAACTCTCGAGGATAATCTTAGATTTGTATTACTTTTAATATCATTACAAATCTTAATCTTAGTTTAAATGATGTCAAACCTAAGTGTCAACCCAAGAAAACAATTAGAACCAGCAACGTTACATCGAATCGACCAAATTCATAAAAAAATAAATCTTTCATTTATTATTACGTTAATAAAGACCTTGTTACAATTTTGTATTGTTATTAACTTCTGACATATTGTAAATAAATAATAATATTATTACAAAATCTCAATAAATAATTCGTATTATACTATTATCACGTTCCGTTTTGCTTTCTAATTATAGGACATTATTATATACGAGGGTCAAACTGAAAGTTCTTAGAACTGGCCACTTATAAACAATATAATAAAAAAATAATTCTAAAATTTGAAAATATAACTCTTTGCCAATATTACTGAGTATATATTTCATTCATTTGTCATTTGTTTTACGATTTGGCGGCAAATTGAAAATTGTCTGTGTCACGTCATCATGAATTTAACACGAGAAAATTTTCGTGCAATGATTTTTTATGACTTTCGATGTCATTTAAGTCAACAAGAAAGTTATGATAGACTACGATTGGCCTTTCACGATGAAGCCCCATCTCGTGCGACTGTTTACAACTGGTTTAATGAGTTTAAACGTGGTCGCACTAATCTCACTGATGATTTACGTGAGGGACGGCCTTCTACGGCGACGACTGAAGATAACATCTGTGTTGTGCGGCGTATGATAGAGACTGACAAAAGAGTGACCTATCAACAGATTCGGACAAGCTTAGGCATCGGTATGAGTCAAGTGCACAAAATCCTCCACGAACATTTAGCGGTCAGGAAGCTTTGCGCCCGGTGGATACCTCATAATTTGACTGAGGCTCAAAAACTCCATCGTGTGGATTGGTGTCGTAAAATGATTGAAAGATTTAACGGAGGTGACTCAAATGCTGTGTTCGACATACTAACAGGTGACGAAAGCTGGATTTACTGTTATGATCCTAAAACCAAAAGACAATCTGCTCAGTGGGTGTTTCCTTTCGAGGAGTTGCCAACTAAAGTGAAGAGAGATCGAAGTGCGGGAAAAAAAATGGTGGCCTCGTTCTTTGGAAGGATAGGTCATTTTGCAACAATTGTGTTAGAGGATCAAAAAACAGTTTCTGCAGAATGGTACACTACCAATTGTTTGCCACTTGTCTTGGAAAAAGTTCGAGAGAAACGACCTCGCAGTAGGATCCTCCTTCACCACGACAACGCCTCGTCGCACACCGCCAAGCGAACGATCGACTATTTGGCGACATCAAACGTTGAATTACTGGGTCACCCGCCGTATAGCCCCGACCTCGCGCCTTGTGATTTTTATTTATTTCCAAAAATTAAAGAAAAACTTAAAGGAAAGCGGTTTATGAATGCTGAAGAAGCGGTGGCTGCGTATGGCGATGCCATTGAAGAGACCCCTAAGGACGAGTAGGCAAAGTGCTTTTCCCAGTGGTTCCATCGCATGCAGCGGTGTATTGACGTGAATGGACAATATTTTGAAAAGATATAATAAAACTAATAACTGGCTAATGTAATCAGTTTTTGATTTTCTAAGAACTTTCAGTTTGACCCTCGTAGTAGACTCCCGCGACTTTAACCGCGTAAATTGTAGAGTACGTCACTGGCATGTGATGCAGCTTCCCATAGGCGAAAATATTTTTAAATTCGATCAAGTAGATTTGGACCCTATTCAGTGCAAACAAACAAACAATAACATATTCTCTATAATATTAGTATAGATTTTTCGTTAGTAAGTAAGAATTAATGTATCATAGAGGGCCATAATTCCGTTTTTATCAAGGCCACATCGGCTGACATAATGTCGTCACTAGAAATAAAACACTGGGAGTTCACTCGAAAGATAAAATGTCTGATAATGATAGTTAGTGGTCGCCCAAATGTCGAAATGTTACCATAAATTAGTTTGATCAACATTAAAGCTCTATTATCAAAAACCGTTTTTTTGTGATTATTTGTCAATCAGTAAACATTTTTTAATAAAAATTATTAAAATCCTGGTAGCGACATGCATATGACATTTCTAATGTATTCATTCACACTACACCAGTGGTGCGCTGGTGAGTACACGTAACAAACGACTCGACGACGAGGCGATGTACCGGATAGGGCAGACTCAGACTTATTATTTGACTGACAAGACCCCCGTCATCTGCACGCGGCCGGATAGTCCAATAACGTTATTTGGGAAAGAAAAATTAAAAAAGTTCCTCGTAATATTGAGTACTTCGGGCGAGTAAAAGTGCTTTTTGTCAGATGATTTATTGAAATTACAGTATAAAATTTGCCTTGTGTAATTATGGTATACATACACTATTGAAAATAAATATATGAAGCCATCAACAGTCAACACGCGGTCTGTATAATATCGAATAATTCAACAAAAGAGTTGTTTTTGTGAGCTACGTCGTAATCGTAGCAAATTGAGGCGCGGTGCTCATTGATCTAAACGTTTTTTTTTCTATTATGTCGTGTTCTTTATACGCCATTTTCAATGTGTGTATTGTTTGAGTCAATAATTCTTTCTGTCTTCATTCAATTAATGAATAGTGTACGTCATGTCGTTTATTTTTAAAAATACATTTAGACCTTTATATCGGTGTAAAAAATTAAACAGAACATCGAATATTTCCTCAACCTAATAATAATAGATATATTCCCAGATAGTAATAGCTAACGAATCGAATAACAATACTGTCAGGCGCGTCCATTTAACCAGATTTGTGACATCTCTATCGGGGTGTAGAGTGATCGCCCGCACCGAACCTGTCACAGGGCTGGCCGTCGATCGACACCCATCACTCATGCTCGTTTGTCCGTCGACAGTCGCTGATATAAGTCCGTCCGTTTACAGATGAGCCTTATTACCACGCCCCGCACCTACACCCACCCCTCTCTACGTCAACTTTGTCTTTTATCGTCATTACGTTAAGTTGGAGAGACTTTTAGTTTTTTATTGGGTTTTCATTTATTCTATCGTTTAGTTTAATTGATATTTTAATTTTATTACATCGTAGTGTAGATATTGAAATTTAAAACTACACCTCATTTTCTCATCAAATATCCGGAAAGTATAAATTTGAATGTTGTTTACTGAATAAATAATAATGGACAGTACCGCATGTTTAAACTGTGGTTAATTTCTTTTTTGTATATTAATAATTTCATGAAATACAAATATAGCAATTATATTACTTACTAGCTGTTCCCGCGCCTACGCTCGCATAAATTATAGTCTTGCAGCTTCCCGAAGGTGTAAGAGTTTTTAAAATTAGTATTAGAATTCAACACCCTGTATTGATACAAGCAAACATACTAAGCATCAAACAATAAATCTTTTCTACTTATTATATTATTTGTATAGATGTATGAGAATATTAATAAGGGTTTTAGTTCCTTATTTAGAGTAAACATTTTCTATCTTCATATTATATTTACAAACTTCTTTCTTTTTTATGTGACTTCAATCTTAAGGCTAATATCCGTCGTCCCCATTATTTCATCATCATGAACACCATCATCAGCCCTGTAACGTCCCCACTGCAGGGGCTCAGGCCGTCCTTATGGATGGTTAAGGAGGATGGGCCATGACCCTCCACGCTGGCCCAATGCGGATTGGTGGGTATTAATGACTGTAATTGCTGCCGGTAACAATGGCTTAACGTGCTTTCCGAAGCACGGAGTTACTCGATATCATAACTTTTTATTCATCCATCCCGTGACCAACCCTAGCGAAAGTTGCTTAATAATAACGATCGTGAGCCGCGGCGCTTATCCACAATGGCACCGAGCTACTCCCCAATATTTAGGTGACAGTTATTAAGAAGAAAATAGCTTTATTACGATGTTTGTTATGTGTGGCCAAACAATCGACAGTTCCGTTTACTTTGTTACGGTGATACAGAATAGATATTTTTTCTTCCTTGAGATAAGAAATACTGAGAATCCCGTGTTTCGAGAAAGATCGATATATTAATTCACATAGATATAAAATTTAAAACAAAAATTTTAAACTTGGTCGCAAAAAATCTGAAAACACTAGCTCAAAGTTGTGTACGTACGTCTGGAAATCTTAATGTCATTATTATATATAAATCTATACGTAATAATGTAATGCGAAGGCACAAGCTTTATAATCTAATTTACACACACCTAGTTATTTTTGATATTTTATTTGATATATTTTACGAAACAACCAACGATAACCTATTACGCAGTTGTTCTAAACATATTTTATTAGAAGCGATAAAAAAAGTCACAAGGAAAGAAGCATATTATTTTCCAGAGCGCACCACTCAGCGAAGGAAAAGATAAGAATTAATGTCAGTAAGATTACATTAATAATTCAGTAAAATTTTTATGGCCGCCTATAAAAATTAAAGCTGTTGTCTGCCTCCCGGCCCTTTACGACTTTAACGAGTGCACAAGGAAAATGAGTAACGTTCTAGTGAAAAACATATGTATTATGTTTAAGGCTTTTCAAGTTTCGAAAAAGTAAGACATGATTTTAGAGATATTGACTAGGAAATCATGATTAAATTACTTGAAACCTCGATTATATTACTTGAAAAATCATCAAGTAATATAATCGAGGCACATTATATCTTACCAGCTGTAAGCCGCGGCTGCACCCACGTTGTCCGAGCTGGGGCATAGGCCTGCCTTATAGATGGAACCAAATCTACCACTGTTTTTGTGGATAACACGCATCTTTTCATAGAATAGTCCAGTTGCTTTTCTTTCCATTTTACTGCCCAGTAGAATCGACACGCCTTGCAAAAAATACAAACAAATATTTTCATTGATTAAATAGTCTGCTCAGGACTAACTGTGCCCTTATATGTAAATAGCTTTTGCTATCAGGCTTATTGTACTCTTTGTTTTTATATAACTATACTTTTTGGAATACCATATTTGTATGTAATTAAAATATATTACAAATAAAACTATTAAAAGTCAGTGTGTGCAAAACAAGCGGTCGTATCGTTTACATATCGATATCGTTTCATAATTATGCCGGCATTTTGCTTGGATCTAGATATCTGAGTATTGTATTCATTCTGGACTTTCAGGGATTTTGATGCTTTGCTTCTGCAACATTCTATGACTGATCCTCAAAGCAACTTGACGATTAGCTTGTTCTTGCTTTCTGAATTCTGCTTTTTAAGAGTTTTTCTGCGTGACCCGAAATTAAATTTTACCATCAGATATTCTGCCATCACTCCAGTTAGTTCTAGTTTCATCCACTCAATATTTTTTCAGTTAACTAGATACACAAACATTATTTAACGCCCTAAGATAACAGTTACATTTTCTTCGGATGAATAATTCTCCACTAAAACATATTATTTAAAAAAAAACCGGGAAAGAGTATGTCGGACACGTGCACGAAGGGTCCCCTATAAAAAACGCAAAAAAAACAAGTACGTTCTTCAAAGTAACAATCGAACAACTCGTTCGATTTTTTGTGTTAAAGACATTTCGATAATAACTTATTAACCACAGTTATCCTTTTATCTTCGTTAATATATAGATGCTATTGCCGTGACGTTTAAATTTCTACCAATAACTGTTGAGCTGATAGGGGGGGGGGGACATTTGACTAACGAAAATCGGAAGTTTGAAGCTTAATAAGTCACGAACGGTTAAATCAAAAAACCGTCTTCCCAGACCCTTAATATTTTTATCCATCGATACCTCACGCAAAGGATAAAATCTATTTTCACTCCCACTTTACATGCAGGAGAGGTACCGGAAAAAACTTGGTGATTTTATTGATAAAAATCTAAAAAAAATAAGACTAAAAACAAAACAAAAAATCAATATCCCGTTTTAAGAGTCTAGTAGCGTTATCTAGTTATCGGTAGCGTCAGCTAAATGTAACATTTTCGTATACTTAACCAACATAACTTAAGAATTTAATATTACCGACGATTGTACCTATTTGAATTATTCAAAACATTATTTAATCCTGCGTAAACAACTTAAATCATTCAATAATTGATTTTCAAAAGGATGACTTGGAATATAATATAATTACGAGTACAATGACAACTTGTATTTTAGACAATGGTTACTATAGTTACGTTTTAATGCCTTATATGAATTTCCACTATCATTTTCGTCTGTTTATGTCACAGTCTATGTGTTATTTTTCGGAATAATTTTGTAATACATGATTTTTCTGTAACTTTCACCGTTTATGCAGCACACGTAAGGAAAAGTAAAAATAAAATTAAAATTTTCTCTCGTTTTTGCAACATTTCCCATTGCTGCTCCACTACTATTGGTCACAACGTAACGTGATGTCAACTCAATAAACGTAGTTCTAGTAGTTCCAGAAATTATAGAGTTCAAACAAACAAACTTTATTATTAGTATAGATTGATCGAATAATAAAAAGAGATTATCGGTTGACACCGAATTGATCTTATGTGAAAAATAACTAATAACTAGCATTTTTAATTTATATCACTTTTTCAAATAAGTTACTCTTAAAAAGAGCACAGTACACAGTTATATTGTTTATAATTCATGTGGAATATAAAGTCATATCATTTCTACGAGTGTGACCTTATTTCAGAAATATCGCAGCATAAGGCGCGAGAACCGTACTTACATTACTGCGTGATGTATGCCCTCAGTAGTTTAACATACTGAAATATCAAGCTTTAAAAACTCTTGTACATTTTTGTCACGATCTCTTACACTCTAAGGCTAGTGTTGCATATTAGAACACAAATTCTTTCGAAATTATTTTCCTTAACACTGGAATGCATTTTATGTTATCATTCGTAAGATATTTATGACAAAAAGCAGCGACCGCTGGTGCTGGGAGTTCATACCAGCTGGCACGCGGCCACCTGCACTCACTTCCACCGTTTACCCGATTCATCTTTTTAAAATTGACTCTCTTCCAACTGATACACCGATGGGATTGTCAGACAAATCTACAGCTCTAATGGGAAAACGAGGCAAATTAAGTCATCGTTTATATTTTGCAGATATTACATATTCATTTACAATAATATATCGAAAACACACACATACACTCACTCTCGCGCATACGTACCGATACGAGTGTGTAATATACATCACACATTTACATAAATATATACGCTTGATTCTTGTGTTTTTTAAATGTAAATTTATTGATAAACATTTACAGTGTTATTAATAAACAAGGTTTAGCGTTGGCGTTAATGTACGCTGAAACTGCACTTAGTGTTAGTCAAAATTCATATTATTAAACAGAGACTTAGCAAAGGTTAACATAGTACGAGATTTTACGGGTGTAATATTTACTCCTAGAAGGCAGGAGGTTTGCTATTTTCTGCATAATATGAATTTGAACTAATACTAAAATTGCAATTATAGCATAAATTTACTCAGTCACTAAATCTTGTTTATTAATTTTCACCACATATTGGGTTTCAGGACACGTAACCTAAATGCATTTATCATAACATAGCTTAGATGGTTAAAAATTACCAGAAGCCTGTTCTTGTGTTCTTATTATTTTTTTATTATATGTACTGAAAAAGTATTCGTTTCACAAAGATTAACTATGAATAGTATTGTTATGCCGTATCGAAATCCAAACCGCTTGAAGAAAACGATTATCTAAAAATATCGTCGAGCAAAAAGTATTGATAATAAAATTACGTTTCTGACATATCTTACGTTTTCTGACATATCTCGAAAGACGCTATATTATTCATAAATTCGACACCTAAAAGAGATTCTAAAACAGTTTTTCGACATACTTATCGTGCAATAAATCCGATAACCTGCAATATTCTTGTAGAAACACAAGGTCATTTAGCTTTTTCACATTCATCGCACTGTCGCCTTAAAAACCGCAGTACTGCAATTGAATTATATTCCCAAGACGCACTCAGCGCAGAGTCAGTTGAGTGGCAAAGATAGATTAACTCGCCATTGCTAACAACAAGCTAAATCCGAGTGCCTTAGACCTCAGAGTGATCACAGAATATAAACAAGTTAGCTTTGATGTGACACTGTCGAGGCATGTAACTTTGCAATGTTATTATATTATTAAATTTATTATATTATAATAAATTAACTATAGTCTGGTAGTGTGTATAAAATATAAAAAATAAGCTGGCATTACATGACGCATGAAATGATATCCGTTTTAGATATCATTTCATGCGTAAGTACTGTACTTGGTCTTTTTTATTTTATAATTCTATTATGGAAATTACTATTTTTGATTTCTTGTACCCTATTAGTTGTATTATAATGTAACGCTACCACAATAAAGTAAACCGTAAATTATTGCGTTTTAAAATGCAATATGTTACGGTTATGTAGTGTCTAATAAACAAACGTCATTGAGTAAGGCCCACAGTTTGTTGACCTCTGAAGTGTTAAAAACTATCTAGAATAAGTCTCAGTCTTATGGCCCAGCACCTAGTGGCCAGTAAGTGTACACAGCATGGTTACATTAAGAGCGACCGAGCAAAATAAAATAACAACAGTAAGCTGTGGTGATTGGGGCTTAGGCAATACAGCTTGTGTAAAATAATTGATATTGGAAAAATACTTTTTCTTTTATGACTACAAGATTAATATTCAAAAGTATTCTAGCTTTCAACTAACCTTTTTTGTTTAGACATAAGTTATTTTTGGAATAACAGAATTACCGAAACTTAGTTTTATTTTTATACGTCATCCTAAACTAGAATATAACTCGTATGAAATTAATAAAAGCTTTATCCTATGTCAAGATGAATGTCTTCAGATTTATCTTCAAATGGAATAGAAAAAGTTAAAATTATCAAAGTAATAATAGTAACAAATCGTACAGGTAAGAATACAATATATTGTATTCTTACAGCAACGTCTGCTTGAGTAATCGCGTAGGGATTGTGGTGAATTCGTCGAGTGGATAATTTATCAACAAAATATATTACGTGACCTTAGTTTTATTCAAACACCATAAACTTATACAAAATCATGTTATTAACTATTAATTTATCAACAATTTAATAACATATTTTAGCTAATCAATGTTGCTCTTTTGTTTCAGAATTAGAATTTTATCTGGTGCGGACTGCGGTGTAAGGTTTAGCTGAATATATTTAAATTTAGATTCATCAGATATTTTTTACTATTAATATTATTATGAACGTTTGTATATATATTACCACAACAAGTAGAAGTTTATGGAACACCAAACAGCCAGTAAACTTATAACAAAGTTTATATTAATATTTATTAACGTAATTTTTATGCGCGCTTCAGCTTACAATATAGCGATGAAGCCATACTTTTTTAAGGTATTCAAAAGAGTTACTTATTCAGTTACGCCCAGTGAATTGACAACGGGTGTTCCTCTTATAGATCAAAAGATGTACAAATTAATTTAAAAAGAAGTTTAAATAAGTTCATTTGAATAAAGATTTTTTGACATTAGCGTAGAAAGAAACATTACTAGGTGGACAGTTTAATGTTGATATAGATTATTATAACCCGTTTTATTATAAAACGAAGACTAACTTTAGTCTAATGGTTTAAACAATATCGTATCAACACTTCTTAATTTAACATTTCACTTCCGTCATTGTCAATTTGCTTAAGGCGGCCAATGGCGGTATAGGTTCAAAAAGTCCCCTACAATAGTGCCAATCACTGTTCTATTACATGCCTGTCATGTGTCCACGTCCTGGCGGCACCGTTCACAACCAGAAACCGATATATCAAACATGATAGGTGGCCAAGCTCTTCGGTGACACATTGCGATACATTGGACAAAACCAGATCAGTTTTTGTTTATTTAAAAACGACGAGTAATACGTGGCCGTTTTCATATTTGTATACGTTCCGACGTAGATATGTTGCGGACAACAACGGCCAGACAGACAAATGGCAAGCAATTTGTTGAATGACATGAATTTGTACACCTTAATACTTTATTGCCGAGCTAATAATTTTCTTCGAACGTCCTCGTATTACTACTCCGGCTTTATTTTGGACAATAAACCCCTAACTAAAATTGAGTTATCACTGAATTAAATGTAAACAAAGCAATTACTAATAAGTAAATTCATCAATAAAGTGTGAAAGATACACACGCAACAGGTAAGCAACAATTTTTAAATCAAACCGTACATATATACATTAAACCACCCAAACATAACAAACAATGAATGGACATTTAATTTTCAATTTCAGAGGTTATTCTCATAAACTAACAATGTTTCCTGGCTCGAGGCCCATCCTTCGTGACGTCGCTCAAACTTTAAAGGCTTGTCATCCATGTTCACATCGGTTGACACAAGGTTTACCCAACCCTTTTGAGAGATCATGTAAGTTTACTACAAAAAGTCAAACTCTTGTAACCGGTAAAATTTTATGTATTGAAATTTAAGTTTAAGGTTGATTGTATAATTCGTTCTTCTGCAGCAACCTGTGCTCTGGGTGAGTAGTTCAATGTCACTATGGTGTATTTTGACACCTGACATCAAAACATTTGACAGAAAATGAAAACCAATTCTATACCTCGCGTTACAGATAAACTAGCCACTGATCGAAATTAAAATAAAATAATTGGTGTACACATAACTACGTGTTGTTTTATTATAGGGTACCGTATTAATTTAGTTTTTCTAAAACGGTTTCATTGCAAATAACCATTTGATGTTAGTGGGCTAATGATGATGATAATGAATAAGTATTAGATTCGATACAACGAAGGAGCAAAAATATGTTCATAATTTACAAATCATTCCGAATTAAGTTAAGATTTTGAATTTGTTAGACTTCAATATTGTAGAGCGCTCTGGCCTGTAATTATAGTTTTTATTCGCAACTTGAGCTTTATGTACCCTGTGTGTGCGTGTGTGCGTGGCGTCAGCCCTGTCGAGTGTGCACCTGTAGGTATACGTATTTAATAATGAATGCAACACTAATTGGCGGGGTGGCTGCCGCCGCGCTCCCCCCGCCCGCGCGCCGAGGGCATACTCTGTCACACTATCACACGGCACTGTGTTTATACTTTGCATCACACTTCTAGTACGGACAACCGATGCTATGTTTACCTTTGGCCATAATATAATAACTAATAATCAATCAACCAACTTATAGCAAAAAATATAACTTTATAGTGTTTGCCCACGGCTTCGTCAGCGTTGTCAGCATTGGGAAGCAACTGAATAACGCATATAATGAATATTTATCTATTTCATATCAAGTGCCTAAATTCAGTTTTATGGTTTTATTTTTCACTACTGAGACACCTTTAATCAGTCTTTCTTGATTAAAGGTAACCTATGTCCTTTCCCAAGACCAACTCTATCTTTGTTCTAAATTTCTTTAAAAATGGTTCTTATATTTAGGCGTGACATCGTATCATTAAAAATACGTAAAACAAGTATAAAGTTGAATGACATATAAAACTGAATAATCGACATTTTTAATACACTAATGGCACACCTAAGAGGATTTCGAAACTGTCATACAAACAGGCAAATGTTTATTTCAATGGAAACCAAAGTGTTAGTAGAGAACACAATCTCCTTAAGTAGGTGAGCGGTGCCGGAGATAACCTTATTAAGACTGGAAACATTACATTAGTCGATGTTTCTATTTAGGTAGTTTATAAGTCTGAGTCTCATCACGACTGAGACTCATCACGCAGGTCCAGTGCAAACCGCTTGGTGCTAATGATAACATAGGAACGCCCTAATAGAACCATCGAGCTTCTATTTAAGTATTATCGAGTCTCATTTGTTCACTGTCATGGAATATAAATTTGGAATGTTTATGCATAATTAACACAATTTAGTCCCCGCCAATACAATAAATAATGACTATAATAATGCTGGGCTTTTGCCTTTCATTATCGTTCCATTTTGACTTGAGTATGTCGTTTAACTTTATATTTCATCATCCCAATAATTTTCAAATTTTAATTTTTAATTTTTTTTTTAATTTTTAATTTTAATTTTCAAAGCCTCCAATAATTTTATTAATAATTTATTTAACTCTTATAATTCACTTGTATAATTACTGGCGTGTGTGTGTTGTGATTAATGCAATCAAATATATTAATCTTTCATTCATTCGCTCTTTTTTTAATGTTCTTGTGTACTAACAACAAATTCCTATTCTTTCTTCCTTCTTTCCATTTATCATCAGATCATCACCCTAGAATGGAATAGCACGAAATAAGGAGAATTCGCCATTATTGAATAATAAATTTGGTCAGCCATCTGATGACAATCGCTTGTAATAGTAACTTAACTTCCGCAGTTCAGACAGACAGTATATAAACATGTATAAAATATATTAAACAGGTTCTAATAACATTTTTAAGATAATTAAGAACATGAGTCCATAATGAAACTATGCTGTCTATTATCCGTGTGTAAAAACTCTATTTCAATAAACTTTTCGCTCGAATACCTACCTTATTCTCATGCAACAAAGTCTCAAATTGACTAAACATAAGTATCAGCAGAAATGTGGACAGAACACATGCTTCGGTTTCAATTCCGCCGCTATAAGGTTTGAATACATTTTGGGGTCTGACGCTTATTCGGTTGTATTCCAACAATTATGATAATGGCCGGTGGACGGACCGCCGGTGCCGGCGATCGGGACCGGCGCCCGGACCGACACATCCGGTCCCGTTTATAAATATCAACTCACCCGCCATGTTCAGAAGTTCAATCATCAAATTATTCGTCTCCCATCGAGCGCTCGTTTGCTTCTGATATTCATTCGAAATATAAGATTCGCTATTTTTGATTCTCTCGTCTCGGTTTTAACGAATCGAATAAATGTCAACGTAAAAAGTGCAACATTTTACAAAGCAAAGTTCTGTACTTCGGAAGGCACGTTAAGTCGTTGGTCCTGATTTTTCAGTCTTTGTGTGATTGAGTTGATCCTTGGGCTCAGCAGTAAAACAGTCGGATGTTCTATAGACGGAGTCACTGTCAATAACAAAATGCTGCTGGGTCCAACGGTCAGCTCAATCAGACTTCTAGAAGTGTGTGAAAAGTATGCCGAACAGTCACAGTCTTATCTATAATGTCAGAAAGAGTGAGTACCCTTTGGTGTCAGAGGTAAGAAAATGGTTTACGACCCAATCATCAAGTTGAACGGCACTACCCTTAACAAGGTGAAACAATTTAAATATTTGGGCATTACGTTGTCGAAGACCTCAGAGATCAGGTGGACATTGAACAGGAGAAGCGTCATGGAGGCCCGTTGTAATATGTTGGCCCAGAAGTTTGCTCGATGTAGTAAGTTGCCCAAAATTACAATTTTCAAGTCTTACTATCAGTCCTTCTACTCGAGGTCGCTTTGAACATTATAGTCAGGCGACTTTGAACTCGTTCAGGGTTCAGTATAATAATGGTTTAAGAGTGCTGATGGGGTAAACTCGTTCCTGCAGCGCCTCAAGCATGTTCGCTGAAGCGCGAACGGACGATTTCTTTGCAATGATGCAAAAGAAAACAGCATCCTTATTGACAAACGCACAGGAAAGCTCCAACAGCATTCTGAAAATATTATGTTGTAAGCACGAAGCACCAATCGTTAGGCATTTCTCATTTGTGACAATGAGACCAAACGAGGAATGGCTAAATAAATAACATTTTAAAATTTAATTTGTAATTACCACCATAATTTTTTAAGTTAATATGTAATCTACTAACAAATGAGCCGTAGTTGCTAAATAAATGAATTTATTATTAATAATTTTTTTCCATAGGGAAGGTCTGAGCCCCAGCAATAGATACAATTGTTGAAAACAGTAGGGTAGATTTGTATAATTAAAACCACAAACAGTATTTAACTCGTATGTATTGAAACTGCAGCCTTTAAATAATAAAATGACACTCTCAATCCTTATTTTTATCGATAATAGTCAAAAGCATTTCATGAGACACAAATCAAAAGCACAAAACAATATGTCTTTTATTCGAATTCATTCGCAAACACTAAAGAAGCAATGATAAAATAACATAATTAAACTTTATTTTAATGTAAACAGATTAAACCACTTAACACAATTATATCAGTACTTCTCCTTTTTTTCTCGGCAAGCATCTTTTTTTAATAATATTAATTAGCAAACGAATTATGATTTTTAAGCCAAACACACTTCCGTCAATTTACACCATTATTATTTATTTATTTTGTAATTATTAACTAGTTTTTAATATTATTAAAGTGACAACAAGTAACAACAAGATTTAAACTAATTAATTTAAATAATAATATTAATTTAATAAGAATTTTAATTTATAATCATAAAGGGTCAATTTCGCCGTCATTTTGCCGGATCTGCCTTACATCATGTTCATCACAATAGTAGGCTGGTGATGATGATGACGAATGGTTTAAACCTGGTACTAAAGTTGTCTTGGTTTCACAATAAGACCGTTTAAAGTTTATTAATTTTTCACTACTGAGACGCACAATTAAGAAAAACAGAACAATAAATAACATGTGATGTGACTAAAGTCGCACGCGGCGTACGAGGTGATACGATAGTAAGCGAGTGGTTCTTAAATAGGACTCCATGTGCAGACACAATTTATATCAGGTGCTAAAATCGATTGAGATATTTCGGTCCAGGTGTTATTTCTAAACGCCACATTCTGTTTTAAGCCGTCAATATTTATGAACGAGGGTCGCGGATTTGCTTTTACCATTGACACAAATGCGTATTTATGGATCACGAATACCTAATCTTAAATGCTTTCCTGTTTACAAATAACTTTATATATTCCTAATGTAAAATGCTTAAAAATCTATTTTATCCCTGGCAGTCTAAGATGGGACTCGAACCCATGACTTTCACAATGCGGGCGACTGCTCTAACCACTGAGCTTCACAGGTATAATCTACCCAAACAGCTGATAGAAATATTTTTACAAATATTTAAACTTTCGGTAAAGATAAAAATGTGGATTGCCTGAACATTATTGAAAATACGCTCTGTAGTAGCTAAAAGCAACAAGTGCTAGTAAAATTCGTCGATCCTGTTAGGTCCTGGGTTCGAGTCCCATCTTGGACTGCCATGGACATTGTGAATGCAAAATTCATCAAATATAATATCTTTACATATTATCAACGTTTATGGATACACTATAGGTTGAAGTTTTACTTCTTTAGTTCTCAAATAACAATCCCTCCTAACATACTCGAATACTTCTTAATATTTATTTTGCCTCATAATGCAAATATAATGCCACGCCGCCGGCTGGAGTTAGCACCCATTTATTTCCACAATGAAAAGAAAACTAAAGTTGTTTACCCGGTGAAGTTACGGGAACGCAAACAAATCGCTAGCTACGTACTGACACAGGACTAGAGAAACGGAACAGAGACAAATATTCATACAAGCGCGCTGTGACAGGTCAATAAAACAACGACTGACCAATAAAAGCGAGCACAGGGATCACCTATACGCAACACGCGTGTGGGCGTTGTCGACAAGTGTAACTGAGCCGTCACCTATGACGAGAAACTGTAATCAAATTGTATAATTTCCAATCTATCGCCGTCCATTTTAACTCGCAATCGCTTCCGGAAGCGATGACGATTTCAATGATCAAGATACATAATAAAAACCTATAAACTAATATTTGAGTGTAACGTCAAATTAACAATTTCGTTCATTAATCATCTTCCAAAAAACGCCGCGATGGCAATCGCTATCTCATGTCAAATAGTTGTCGGGTGAAGTTCGTGAACGTCTTTAAAATGTTAAATTGAAAGAGATTACGATATATTTTAAAATGAGACAATTAAGCCCCTGGTTTGTATAGGCTCGGCTCAGTAACGCACAATGACGCGCGTTTCATTGCCAAAAATAATTGGGATTACGATTTAATAAAAGTGTAAGTATCACTTGTTTTAGAAAAAGATGATTTAAGTCAATATAAACATATCAATGAATGCAGTTTAGAATTTGTTTGTTATGAAGTTAAGGACAACATTGTCCTATTTATTAAATGACTAGTGAACTTCCGTTAGTATTTTGATTTAGAAAAAATGAACGAGAAAAAGTCCATTATAGCGCACTTATTTCACTAATAAATAAAAATTACAATCTTTTTTTTGTTTCAACCCTACCAAATAAAGTAATTTCCCACAGTCTTTAGAAGTTTTACCTCTATAGTAATGGTAGTTTTCTTACGGGAGTGCTACCGTTTAGTTTTTTCATTCTAATGCATTTAAATTAATACTATTAAAAGCTTAAAACAACAAGTTTAGTCTCTGTTTCTTTACACCTGTAGTACAATTGTGTGGCAGGGAGGGAGGAGGGGGGGCGGCGAGCGGCGCGCGGCGAACATTACCGTCAAAACACATGCGATTAATGAGAGCATATCGCCCGCTCACTAGTTACCTATCATAATATATGAAGATAACAGAAGAAAGCTGAAGTAAACATTCGCCCTCCGACTGTATTCATTATCCCTGGATTAAGCAAACAATCTTTCTTTACCATTGCGGTACGGTACAAAGAGAAAATTGCAAGAACAAATTAAATATTTGAATACACTCCGAAGCTATCATACTTTAAAAGCAAACAATAAGTAAATTTGTATGAATTAAAAAAATATATATATTTTCCGTTACTTATTATTACGGCGATAAGCCATTACTTACCAATACTCTGGCATCTTCAACTCTTCAATAAAGTGCTATTTGGAGTGGTTACTCATGTAACATTATTAATTTTTCGTTTATTAAATTGAGAAACTTTTCTGGTTGTGATAAATAATTAAAAAGAATACACTGTTACTGCAGATTGTGTGTATGTCATTGTGTGACTAGTTCTGCAAATATAATTCGCCTGACCCAAGACAGAAAGTACGAGAGCTGACTACCAACCTCTACTAGGAGGCATCTTAAGAAGAAGATCTAACCTGGATCGCTTGGACGCTTGACTTGTGAAAGGTATGAAATTAATGAGTCTTCCGTCTTACAGATGAAACCTAGGAACTTGTGTCTTTTATTTATTTATAAAATAAAATATAAACTCAGAAGAATTAGCTTAATAAATCCTGGAAACGCCAAGGCTGTATTTAAAAACAAATGAGTAATTGATCCCTAAAAAGAGTGTCCCAGTGCTTGCAACAGGCGATGGATGCGACGGCGCTTTGAAAGGAACCGAGACTACTTCGAAAGGGAATCAAAATATTATTTAGGTTGTTATTTTTTGATTCTCTAACAGATATATATTTGAATAAAGTAAATTTTTACTTTAACTTGGTAATTATACTTAATTAATTGCTTTATTAGCATGGACAACCAACGGTATATATTTTAATAAACTGTTATAAAAAGTATATTGGCATTTTGGGTAACATTATCTTGCTATAGTAAAAAATATAATTTACTGTTCCTTGGTTGACATCGCAGTTATAACGGCTTGTGTTTCGTTTGATTCAACCCTATTAAGTAACCGCTGTATATTATTAGTACTTAACTCCAGAATATATCGACTTGAACATTGAATAAACAACACGCATTGACGGTTACACACCCGATCCCTAAACATGTCCTCGCTTTGTTCCCTCGCGGGAGGGATTCCCGATCAAAAGGCGAGGAACAAAGCCGTGCCGAGGAGCCTCCTCCCCCGTACGAGATAACTGTGGTAGACGACCGACCTCATAATTACCTAACTGGGTCACACCACATCATTCGGGCAGGACGGGTATCAACGACACGTGCGTGCGTGAGGTTGTCTAGTAGTCAACACGTCGTCATCCACAACACATTATAACTGACCTGTGATATGCGACCACATTGTTTTTTTAACCGGCTTCAAAAAAGGAGGTGGTTCTCAATTAGACTGTATTTTTTCTGTTTGTTACCTCATAACTTTTTACAGCGTGGGTCGATTTTGATGATTCTTTATTTATTAAAAAGTTATTTATTTAATTTGGTCCAAATCTGGCAATGGCATCTTTGAGAAAACCATAAAAGGCTTAAATTTGCATTAAGTATGCGTGATGTTTTTTACCTCAAATTTCATAGTATTTGTCAGACTTAGGAGAAGGTTTAAGGTATATTAACCGACTAAAAAAATGATGTGCGCCCTTTAACACGGTTTTGACGCGGTTTTCAGTAAAGTATTTTTAGTGTTACCTATTTTGTAAAAATATCAATATCACTATAAAGCATGAAATAAATAAACTTAAAAAAAATAGAACCGACTTCAAACTTAAAAAAGTGAAAAATAACACTTATCTCAAAAGCGACTTATTCAAGTATCGCCCACAACGGCTTGTTTTACTAATTAATTTTTCTTGGTTTTGAACTTTTTATTGTTTCAAAAAATCCATTTCTTTTTTCAATTTTCTCGACTAACTGTTCAAATTTTTATACTTATTGGAATAAACGCTTATTGGAATCATCATCAGACAAATATATGCTATCGAAAATGATGATATGTTTTTAGCACAAATCATAACTTATGTAATAATACATATCCGATTTTTGTCTACGCTCCTACACGTCCTACATTATTTTTAAAAAACATCAACTAAGTGAAATTGATAAGATCCACACAAAATGTACCAGAACAACTGCTTAGTCTTAACAATAGTAAAATTGGTTTATTAAATTTACACTGAAATATTATAAGTGGAGTGTTTAGTAATAGCTTTTTCCGATTTAAGTTTTGTCTAAATATGAAATCCATAAAGGTAACATTTCTTTCTCGGAACTTGTAATGTGAATTTCTTTTTCTATTTTGGTAATAAGATTTTTTAACATAACAAATTTGTTCATTTAATTCATTTTGAAATACCCAAAGAGAAACAAATTCAATAGTCGGAATGAACATTGAACTGATTTATTTCCTTTTTTTAAATATTATTTCATTGTTATAAAAACCAGCTATATACAAACAGTACTTTTATTTCGTTTTGTACGGACCAAGTTAGGAATCCTTTTTCTCGACCCATTTTATTGACAAGGCTGGTTAGAGCGTGTTGTTTAATTAAAAACTCACGTTACCTGCATAAGACTAATATTAGGTCTAATAGAAGTTTAATAAATTAATGTATATGTGCTGTTAACTCGAATATCACACGCGCTGGTTTTATTGAAAATATCCTATTTACACACTAATTACTGCGAACACTAATTTACGTGTTCAGCGCAACAATCTGGCTTGCAAATGAAGCGGGCAGCTTTGTCCGAGTTATTAAGCGCGCGTGTCCCCACATTATTACGGGTTATTATAACGATACCCTTTGATCATCAGATTTTCCTCATAATACAGAGAATAACTGATCTAAGACAATATTTCATTTCTTGGTAAATGATATCTCTTTAATTTTGAGAGTAGACACTTCAGCACGCAGTTCTCAATATTGACTGCGGATCGATAATCTGCGGGACGTCATGATCCTAATATATTCGATACTGCGACAGTTTCAGAGTATGTCATGCTCTCATAAACTTATTTGTGGGTGAGCCTTGTGGATCGGTCGTTACGCTTCCTAAAACATGGTTAACCAACCGATTACTTGTCAAATTACGATATCGGGGAGGCGTAACGTAATTTTTCGACTATAATAAGTGAAATGAGTACCTTATTTAATGTAAGTGGTTAAACTGAGCATAGGTATGTGTTATTTTATTAAGTCGCTAGCTCACTTTAGATGAAAACTGTGGATTTAATTTGGTTTATTTTTACTTTGGTTCTGAAATCTTGAAATCGACATTCGATGTATCGTGGACCATATCGTCATATCCTGCTCCAACTTGCGTATTTTTATGTTATGGATTAGAACAGAGCACGATGAAGTAGACGCAATTGTACACTGACCCGCTGCAGCATTTATAAAAAACTGTCAGCAGTATTATGAATATTTACAGCGTTGGTTGCAGAGTATTTGCAGTAACAAACGCACTGTGTAACCCGCTTGCACTGAATTATTATCTGTGCCCTAATTCACAGATCGTGCAAACTCTAGCGTTTCGTTTACTCTCTGTTTATTGCCCGCCTGTTTTTTTCTCCGCCCAATAAAGTTGAGAGTGGACGGCTGTTTCGCCCGACTGGTTCCACTAACACTGAAAAATCTAAACGCTTTTGAGTTTCCAACTAAAATTGTTACTCGTTTTCGAAATAGGTTAATATGATACATTCCACACAGGCAACCGAGAGTCTCAGATACTAATGATAATCTTTAAAGGTATCTTTTCAATTTCGGAGATCTCTGTCGGAATGCCATCGAATATTCGCTCCAAGGCTAAAAAACTTCTTATTTGTTCAATGATAAAATTTGCAATAAATTAATACCTACCCTTTGTAGGTATAAATTATAATAATGTTAGGTATAACGATTTTAATAAAAATAAAGTCACGTTACTACCTACTTCACGATCCTACGTCACCGTATGAAACATTAATATTAAAATGGACGATAAATGTACCCAACCAGGGGGTATTCAGAAACTCGATTACGAAAACAGTTCAATAAGTCACGATGGGGCCATTGAATCCGCGTGGTGGCGCTGGGCACGGGACAATAACGGAGCGTTATCAGCTTAATTATACCGCAGATACTGGGAAGCCCGCCACCGGAGTATATCACCGACGACATATCTCAATTCTATGTTACACATTATTTTCTTTGTTATTTTGTGATGTTTATAATTATTATCAACAATACAAATAAATTTCTGTTATTTAGCGCATTAATAGCAGAGAAGAAAAACTCGTGTTCTTTTTACTTATAATAACAAAGAAGAAAACTGTATAATATTCCTGCTTTTAAAGCAGATTGAAAATATTGTACAAAACCTAATTATTCCCGCTTATCCTTAAAATAATATCGTATTTAAATCTATTATGCCCTCTTACGTTGTGTTAATTACTTTAAGGTGTTTTCTTTCTATAAATTATTAATTTGCTTTCACGTAGATTATTCTATTTCATGGTTAAATTTGATATGCTCCAAATTATTACTTTTACTGCCGTTGTATGTAGATGTACGTCGATATAATATAAAATTTCATAAGATATTCATATTTACGAACTTATGAAAATTACTATTCTATTACACGCTGTAGACCTACTCAAAGAAACCATTACTATATATAATAATAGTATTTCGGAAGTCCTTTGCGTAAATGAAAGTAGTATATCCCAGCAACATGAGACTCGGGAGGATAGGTACTCTTCACAAGTGCGTTCCTTTGACATAACTCGTGAAACTTTTTAAGGAAAATTCACCTCCAATTCCACGCACATATTTGACATATTATTCTGACGTCATATGACATTCGTCAAAATTAATAACTAAACGATATAATAAAATGCCAAATGATAATGAGTACAAGAGTAACACCTCGCCGCTCGAGGAATTATTATCGGCATCGGAAGGTATGTATTCTATATCTTTTTTCTAAATCGGTTCAGAAATCGTAACAGATAAACCGAAAACTTTGGTTCCCCATACATCTATAATTATTGCACAGTAATTATTATTTATAAAAGTCGACAGAAAAACGGAGAGGTGGTCCTCGGGTACCCAGTTTTGCTTCGCCGATATTTTTTACAATCAGTAGATCAATTCTAGGCTCACTTAATGTCCTGAAGAACATTTTTAAAAATTACCTACGAATTTTACAAATATAAGAATAATAGAAATGATTTTTATTTATAAAAAAATATATTTGTAGTTACCGCCTTACTTTAGTGGTTCATTGTTATGCCTAGCAATACTTATATGCCAATTTTACAGCAACAACTTTTGCTTATTATCGTAAAGAAATTAATAAACAATCAACATTTGATAGAAAAATTACTCTTTATGCACTCATCATCATCAGCCCTGTTACGTCCCCACTGCAGGGGCTCAGATCCTTATGGATGGTTAGGGAGGACGCGCCGTGACCGCCCATGCTGGCCCAATACGGATTGGAGGGTAAGCACACGTACCTAAGACAAAATGGCTGGACTAAAATACGCACAAATAATTAATCACAGAAATGTAAATACACAATTTATTTGATCTAAATACATATTGTAAAATAGTAAACCAAAAAGCCAGCAAAAAATACAGCTAACTGTAAAGACTGAAATAAGATATCACATTTATGCAACATCATATATGATATACAGTCGGAGATATGCAGGAAGAGATAATGATTTGACTTATTATTTAGTTTCATGCCTTCGACTGCATGTTATGTATGATGTTGCATGCAATGCATTATCTTGTTCCAGCCTTTTCAGTTAAGTATTTTTCACGAAGGCGGGTTTTTTGTTTTATTTTAATAATATTTTTGTTTATTTCTTTTTTTTTGACAAATTACCAGGTTGGTTCAGAAAGTGAAAGAACAAAGTCCATATTTTTAAACTGTTTCATTGTATTATTTTTATTAATATCATCATCTTATACCTTTTTGGAATCCTTGAGCCCTTTAATATACTGGCGTCGCACAGCCGCCATATTTGATTACATTTAACGTTACCTATCTAAGAACACTGGGGTTACTAAGACAAACAAATCTAATCCTTGAAATAATATCGTATGAAAACGATATGCCCTATCTATTATGCCCTAACGATACCTTTTTTTATATAAATCCGTTAAGAGGTTCTGAAGATATAAGGTAATAATATTAAACAATATTACATATATACGTACAAGATACGCTAGAAAAACATAACCCTTCCTTTGCAGTCAGGTAAAAACTATAGGTACAACAAACGGTATTGACAAATTAAAAACAGCTTATATAATATTCAAATAAAACTGACAATATAAAACATTGCAATAAACCCGCTCTTAGTCCGTTCGGTTAGCAGAATTTATACATGTAACAGAAAGGACGTATAATCTCTTATCCAAGTAAATAATTAAGTAACCGCAAACGGAGAAGTCTATTAACTGAAACAGATTTTGTAAAACAACTTTCAAATTAGTTCACTATTTATATATGGCGGACCGGGTTAAAAGCAATCCATTAGAACTTTCTTGTAACTTATCAATTCATTAAAAGTAAACTGGAATCTAGACAGTTTCTAGATATTTTAATGGATTCCCTTGATGTTTACAGTATATACCTCAAACCTGTCCACTCAACATTTTCACATTAAATTCGAATTAACTTTGTGGGTACTACAATTACCCATGAAAATCTACATACATATTTATATACATATATAAAAAGAGATGTCCTAACATACTGACTGACGGACAACGCACAGCCTAAGCCGCTGGTCGTAGAAACTTGAAATTTGGAGGAGACAGTCCTCGTATTACGTAGGGTGTACTAAGAACAGATTTTTGTAAATTTCACCCCGAAGGGGATTAAAAAGGATGACAATATATCTCAACACAAATTGGTATTTGAGTAGTTTAAGACTCTGGGAAGATAAAAGGCTATATTTCATTCCAAAAGCCAGCTCTTAAAGGAATAAAAACGGGAATGGAATTTTTATGGGCAATCAAAATGTTACCAGAGCAATCATTGTTTTCAATTTGATTTGTCATTGTAATAAATCTGTCTTACATTATTTATAAAGATTTCATTATATAGTGATGAAAATGCTATTTGATAACATCATTTAGAACAAGAGTAACATTTTAAATATTGAAATTAAATTACAATTTTACATATTTTATACAATTTTGAAAATATTTGAGTACAAATCATTTTATATAAGAAAATAAGAACGACTTTTTATAAAATTGAATTATACTAGATGGCGTTAACTATATTCTACATCGCATCGTTTTGGTCAAAGTTGAATTTTAAAATAAAATATAGTAAGCACTTTAAGCTTTGCTATAGTAGATAGAGTTTATTTTCAACTAAACTGCGCCATCGTTTGGTTCAAAGCAAATTAGTTAGATTTCAGTGGCCAATTGTGTTTTTGTAATTTGATTCATGTTTTGTATAGCGACGAAAATTGGTATTCGAGTAAATATTACATTTTTTCCTAGAAAAGTTACCCATAATAACTTTTCAGCCAGCGGATGGCGAGTGTATAATCTAAATCGCCAATTATTTTGATCAAAGAACTTTGCGCAAACATTAAAATGTTGCTCCAAGTTAAGATTAAGAAAATTGAAATTATTCGTGTTTCCGTTTCATCAGTTATTAATTTATTGAGGATAAGTATCGCTAGGTCTTAACCTAATATTTTCAAGTTGATAATTTTCACAAATCCTATTTTATTACATTTGATCATTCGTATTATGTAAGCACCTTAGTATAGGTTTCCAAGTATATTTGTCGTGGCCAGATCTTAGAATTGACCAATTCGTGATGCGGCCAGCCATTTCATTAAAGTTTACATTTCGAACAACAATTTAAAATGATCAAAAATAAAAGAATAACCGTGGGAACAGCTAAATAAAAAACGAGTAGGTATTAGACACAAGCGACAAAAAATAATTTCATAAGGGCCGTTCATAGGATAAGTGATAACCAAAACATGATTATCTTGAGTTCGGAATGCACGTTGAGCCGTTGGTCCAGGCTGAATCAGCTGTCGTTAACACCCACAAATCCGCATTGGACCCGCGTAGTACGTTACGGCCCTTTGATCATATTCGATTTGATTCCATCCATAGGAAAGAAAGAATTTTCCTAATATACTTTCCCACGCAGACGGTGTCGCGAGTTCAACTAGTTATGAATGGATCAAGTAAAAATAGTTAAATATGTATCACTTAAATGTGAATGTAACCTAATTTTTCCACTTAATTTCTCTCCGTAATGGTTTTTTACGTAAGCATGAACTAATAAGATAAAAAAAAGAGCAAAAAATGAAACATATGGTGGTGCTGAAACATAAAAAACAAGTACTCTGAGATCAAATGCAGTGAACCTGCAGTTTTCATAACCATACTTAAAATATATGGAACATACATACATACACACACCACTAGATATATACAAATTATACTAAATAAAACTACGTATTCTTAAAACAATATTTAATATTCTTAATGAAAATTGGAAAAATGGTTGTCCCTTGCACTCAATTTTTAATAAAAATATTGTTCAGTATGGCACTGTAAATGCAAAATTGTTCAAATATAACGATATATAATGTTGATATTTGATATAAAGGAACCTGATCTATTTGACGTCTACAGACATCACAAGCGCGGTAATTATGCTGTTATTATATTTAATACTAGCTGTGCCCGCAACTTTGTCTGCGTGGGAAGTATTTTGGTAGAATTCTTTTTTTCCTATGAATGCAGACGAATCGAATAAGATCAATGGGCCATGACCCACTACGCGGGCTTAATACGGATCGGTGGGTGTTAACGTTGCTGATGCAGCCAGGACTAACGGCTTTACGTGCATTGTGCCAGTGTTGTGCACAGTGCTCAAGATACTAATATTTTGGTCACCCATCCTGTCCTTACTACTGCAATTTTTCTATCTTTTTTCTCGTTTCTCGCGCTCTGGTTATCTCTTGTGTCTGAGAATTTTATTCGTACCTTGAAACTGTCCTTCTTTTGTTTTTGATCTTTTTGAATTATTATTGTCTAGTTGTATGCACAATCGGCTATTTATTGTTCTATTTTTCATGTAATGCTAGTTTGCCTGGAAGAAATCGCTGGCTAGCGATGAGTTTGTCGTTTGTACTTATGTATGTAAAATAAGTATTCATGTATGTCCTTGTTGTGCAGTATTTACTTACTTATTTAACTGCAATTTAAACCGAATGCGCTAACCCACTACGCTATCGGATCCCTTATACCTGAGCTATACAAATATTATAAAGAGGAAAGATTTGGTTGTTTGTTTGTTTGCATCGAATTTGCTCCAATACTACTGGACCGATAGTTTCAGAGTGATTCCGACCTACGGGAAGCTACATCAGACGCGCATGTTATAGGCTATAATTTTGCGGCAAAGTCTTGGGAAAATAGCTAGTTCGTTATACCCTGTGAAAACTTATCTGCGGTACGCCTGTGGAGTATGAAGTCAACACGGGTTGGCGATAATCGAAACTACTTTCTCGATCTCTGTTGTGCAAACTGCGAGTTCTTTAAGAGACCATGCGCATTTCCCTATCAAAAAGAGTTTCATACTCATACCATACTGCATGTATGTAAATGCTTTAGATTCAACTTTATAGTGCTTGAGCCTCGCGATAGGCAGTTAAATACGCTTCGCGCTTTTCAGGTGTCTCCCGAGACCGAGCGCTTTCTGGCTGATCTCTTTCTTTGTCTATAAAAGTCGGTCGGTACATGTCTGACGGAAGATACATGGAGTTTTATTTATTGATATAAAAAAATATATACATATTTTAATTTAGACTTTCCACACTCGAAGGAAACCGTCTACTAACATACTTCTTGAGGTGTTTAACTGAGCTTCTGTCAGATTTGAACGGCCCTCATCATCATCATCATCATCATCAGCCCTTTTACGTCAGCAACTGCAGGAGCTCAAGCCTTCCTTATGGATGGTTAAAGAGGATGGGCCACGACCCTCCATGCTGACCCAATGTGGATTAGAGGATATTAACGACTGCAAATACAACCGGGACCAATCGCTTTACGTGCTTTCCGAAGCTTGGAGTTGCTTGAGATAATATTTTTTGGTCATCCATCCTGTGCCCGACCTTTGCGAAAGTTGCTTAACAACTACAATCACGGGCCATGGCGCTTATTCACTACGCCACCGAGCTACTCTGAACCGACCCTCAGACTCGCGTAATATTATATGAGTGTTGTGACCAATTAATAAAGCATTGTTTCCAGCGAAGACTGAAAATACCAACTTTGAAGAACGTATCTACAGCAATTTGTATGTTAAAAAAAAAAACAAAAAGAGTATTAATATAAAAAAATAGCAATAAGAGAAAAAAATATATATAACTCGAGTTGTCTTTACGTTCTTAACCTCAGTTGACGTGAATCTAAGTTTTTTAACATCGTGGAAAAACTTCTGACATTGTCTCTGTTACCTGGCAAGCAACAAGGGTGAGTAGGATTCTTCTCCGTGAACCCGATAGTGAGCTACCAAAACCCGTACTCTACACCCTCTCATGGGAAATGAAAACCGGCAAGCTATGGCCGAGTCACCAGGACACTCAAGTAATGGACGATTCGTCCCTTTGCAGATGGACAATTGGAGAGACTCGGGTAAATCGAGTGCCTCTCCCTGACAGACGAAACCTTGCAATACGGGACCGACTGCCAACCACCTCCGCTGGCCCCGACGACGACGTGAACCTAATCTGATAAAAATATGCGTTCACTGTAAACTACTCGAGGCCTAATTGCATCATCGGGCTCTTTCCGCTTGTTCTCCTACTCGCGTGATCGTATACCAAATGTCCATTATAAGCTGAACCCTATTTAATATGATTGGCCATATATAAATGAGGTCAACTTACTTCGGAGTTGACATAATTTTGGAATCTTATTTTTTGTCATCATACAAATTATCATTTTATAGACAGTATTAATTCGTAGCTCGGTGGCGCTACGGATACGCACCGCTGCGCACGATCGCTATTGCTAAGCAATTTTCGCAAGAGTTGTTCACGGGATGGGTGACCAAAAATGATTAAACAAAGGCCTGAGGCCCTGAAGTTTGGCTGTGTAAGAGTTAATGATGATGATCAATGTATCAAAGACGAAAATTTAATAAAAGAGTAAATATTTCATAGCAATTTTGGCGACCACGACACTTCAAATTGACATAACTTTTTTATTTGTGAACCGATTGAAATAAATCTTGCCCTAAATGTTAACGGAAGAATGTCGCAATATAATAGTGAAAACTGCGTTTAAATCGATTCAGCCGTTTCTGAGATTATCGTGCACAAACGCACAGACAAACAGACAAACCGACAAACAGACAAACAGACAAAAAATTTAAAAATCATTGTTTTGTGTTCTATTACTCTTATAAATGTCCCTCATAACAGTTTTTTTCATATATCTTCAATGTACAGACATCGATCGGTTACGTTTTTATTATAGTATAGATACCTTGTTTACGGCGGTGACGGTGAAAACAGGCTCCAAGGCAACGTAATTGTGAAATATTAACTGGGAGAAAATGGCCAGAACCAGACTGGGTATAGTATAAACATAATGTAAAGGTGTTTTTTCCAGTGACTCGATCCCTTAGACCTCGTCCAGAAGGGTTGAATTTGCCGCGAAATCATTAAAGCGCGATTTCAAGTTCATTACTGCATATGTTTTATTTATTGGTAACACTAATACTTACCAACGAATGCGTGCATAACGAAACGCATCTAATATGCGCGGGCAAGAGTATCGAATTGTGTTAACTTGCAACAGAACACCGAGTGTTCACCGTATTGAACTGAGTAACGAACAGAGCCCAACATGTGCCCGAACGTAGCTTCGGACATTAAGGGCATGTTCCGATATACACTGCGAGCACTGCGCAGTGGTCTTACTGCTGAAAAATCCGTTCCGTTATGGACTGCCAGTACACTGCTACAGTACCCTAGGGAAATTTATGACGTCATAAATTGCCGCCATATTTGTACTGTGAGCACTGGAGATTTCGAGGTAAGGTGCTCGCAGTGCTTTTGATCACGTGATCAGTCGAAACAGAATCAGAAAATGATAAGTTTCTAAATAAACAAAAAAAAATACTTACGTTTATTTATAAGATGGATTTAATTGATAAATAATTTTTTTATACAATTTTCCAATTTTATAATATTTTCTTTTGAAAAGAGGGAATCTTTATATTTATATTCACCTTGCATTAACAAATTTGAAAATGGCGCCAAAAAATAGGATTAACAGTATACTGGACTGCGTTCCGTTTTAAAAAGTCACCAGTATAACTAGCTAGAAAGGAACGGGCTTCCAGTATACTAAATTGACATACTGTTCAGTGGTCGCAGTGTATATCGGAACATACCCTTTATCGAACAACAAACAAACTTCCTTCGCGAGATGCTCACTTAACTTTATAATAAAAGAAATCATTATAATATATATTCACTGTATAAATAATTGCTCAAGTGTATCAGCACCTTTACAATTATCCTTCGGGACTTGAAGATACATCTTTCTACCCTTTTTATGTGTTAAAGCGTTAGAGTCTAGGCAGTATAAGAAACGAGCAGTGATTGGCGGACGTAATTGATGGTTCTACGAACGAGTGTATTAGATTAATGTATGAACCCGCAGCGGGTCCGCACTCGGAGGCGGCGGCGGCGGCGGCGGATCACCACGCCAGAGGTAAATATATAACTTACCGCGTGAACACGGACGTTGTTATGTAAAGGTTGAGGAGCGATGAATGTGTGAAATTACAGTTTGTAAGAAGTAAAACTGGGTAAACTAATGCGCGCTCTCGGCAATAATTCAATCTAAATATTTATTCAATAGAGTAATGCTATATTTAACTTTTATGATTCAACATAATATTTCCTGTAGTCGCTCACCTAATGTATTGTCCGGTGAGATGCTTCACATTCTTGAGACAAAGGAGTACAGAACTATGTGTGACCCACGAACCTTCAGAAGGGTGTCTGCTTCATGAATATGTAACCGGCTGTTGGCTTCACTCACATATACACACACGCAATATGCGTTACATTTATGTATTTCCCTCAACTTTTTATTGATCTGCTTACGTGAGCTATATACTAACGAGACTATTCGATTACTTTCTTTCTAGAAGGAATATGAGAGAAATATCATACCTTTAGGTTCCCTGGTTTAAATTAACTGTATTGTAAAATACTGAAGTAAATAAAGACAAAAGATTGGTGTAATGTTCACATGTTAAACTACATTCTGGGAATCGTTGCCAAAGACAGTAAGTACATATTTTGGATTAGGCAAAGTAAGCCTTTGATTAGCTGTTATAGAAAGCTACGAGCATAGATTATATTAACTACTCAAGTTACTAATTGGAACTCAAAGCCGCGTCGACGTCTCAATTTGCAGCTGTTCTACAGTTACTTGTCGATACAATACTGTGGCTTATTAACTAAGTTGCCATTTGTTTTTATGAAAGTTTTGAAACTTTCAATTTGTAATATAATCGAATACAAAATGAGCAAACAAATAATGGCCCACGGTGTACATAAAAAAATACCATCTGCTATTCGATTAAATTAAAAGTTTGCTATTCCTATCGAATAGAAGTAGGTTGCCTTTTCATAAGTATGGCACGTGCATGTCGAGACTTTTAAATTGATGAGGGATTTTTCCTATATTGTATCTTGGACGTATGGCCGCCACCAAACGCCAACAAAGTGGTGTATTTCTGGTGGAGATTGTATTGTTTGAAGGCAACCCAACAAGTGTCGGCGTCGGTAGTAACAAACGGGCTCGTCCAGGCGCCGCCATTAATCTCCACATCGGGCCGCATGCTCGCAAATAGAAAATTTCCACAAGACAAATTACGACCCTCCGTAATTTTATTACGCAGACCATTTTTATTCGGACCCCTTCTTTGTAACATTCATTAGAACATATTAACCGCTTAAACTTTCACTTAAACTTGTGTGCCGTTATAATCCGTTAAAGATACGGAATACATGAATTTTATCTATTTTTTTCTTGTTTGCGACTAACTGACATAGGCTGCCTAGCTAATTTAGGACTGTAAAAATTTTTTAATTTGCTTCTTTTATCAACCTAAGCCCTTTAAGATGAAAATCCTGTATTAACCAAATAGAGTTCAATTAAATATAATTGTTATTCCCTATCCAATAGCATTATAATGGCTTTTCAAAGGTGAATTTATAAAATGTTCTACAAAGGCTCATTTGAACTTTATTTTATATCCAAAATCAATTGAAAGTCCGTGTTTATTTTATTTTTAGCGCCCTCTTACATATCCGATTTGCGAGAGTTCACCAGTTCGATTCTAACCTGATAAAGTCAATAGCACAATTTATAAAACTATCAAATTTCTCCAACCGATATCGAGTCTTAATTTGTTGACTCCTCAGTTTTAAAACACTTGTATAAAAATTTATTTTTAGTAACCTTGATTTACTGTCGTGTGTACTTGAGTTGTTTTTTTTAACAGAAATTGTATTGATATACGAGTCATACTTAATATTTCTATGTTAGGTATGATTTCAAATTCAAGAAGTAATATTAATTATTGGGCCTGTTAAACTATTAGTAAAGGGTTTAATTAAGGAAACAGAGAGCCAATTACTTATACTCGGGAATGTTCGCGTAAACTCATTTATTTTATTCTACTAGGAAACATGAATAATTCCAGAGATTGAAATTAATAATTCAATAACATGGTGATAAATTAATCAGTTGTTATATTGTTAGTTATTATAAGCTGTATCAGATAAATAAATTATTAAATTAGTTAATATACACCAAACGGGTTACAATATATTTTACATCAAGATATATTTTTTAATCTTTTTTATGTAAACTTATTCTTACTTATTTTATAAATAAATTCGTAAAATGACGCCTAGACTAGCATAATCTCGTCTTATTGTTATGGTTTACGAGCATTGAGAACACCTTCTACCTTGAAGCCACCGCTCGGAACAATGATGAGGTGCTGATAGTGGTTCCAACCATTGACGGAGACCGCTAAACCAGGATCTCCTTCTGCGGCCTGGTTTTCTTTTTCCTTCAATTTTCACTTGGATAATATCTTGGATTAATCTGTCTGAAAGTTAAAGAACTCTATGCCCGGATTGAACAATTTCTGAACATGAGCGTAATATTACAAAAAAATTATAGGACTGCACAATTATTTCGTACTACGACTTACTGCAAGGTCCTCCGTAGCGAGCACCTTAATGAAAGCCAGGCAAAAAAATGCATCATTTTTAAGAAAATATATTTCAAAAATAAAACCATCACTAAAACCACATTCCACATAAAACCAAATTCTTCAGAGAATCAAAATATAACCACTCGATTCCAAATGAAGTAGACTTTACGATTAGGTACCAAACAATTACAATACCTAATTAAAAATCATGTTCCTCTGGTATGCTACCACAGTATGCTACGAACAACTACGCATCAAACTCCCAGAACTACGCCGTAGCTAGCGTAACACGTAGCAAATGCTACGTATTTAGTGACAGCTCACGCGTAATGTAGGTAAATCTACATTGTTCCTGAAATTGGAATCAATCAATTTATTATTGGTTTCGCAGCAAATAATTTGAGAATTAACAATCTTTATGCTGTAAATTTAGAAATGCCAATGTCAACGAAGCTCTAACAAATCTTACGTATTGTACATTTGTTTGGGAGCAAGGAAGCCACATCTTTCCGTTAAAGGTCGAACGGCCTTTTTAATAATAAATATTTACAGCTTCGTGCAAAATTCATAAACTTTAACAAGCTTCTTACCTGTAGCTACGCAATTTGCACTAAGAAAACTCGGCCGATGTTAATCTCCTGACAGCCCTAATGCCAGAGGGGAGAGGACGGGAGGCGGGCGGCGGTGGATGGGGTGTAACCTTGAGTAAAGGATCAAACAACACAGCGCGTCCTGTTCATAAATAAAAGCCTACCATTAATATTAGGATCGCCTGAACAAGCGAATGATTAGGTTATATTTCAGACCTGTGCTTACCATCTCTTCTTCCACGCTACTTCTCATACAGATGGTAGACGTCAACTGGGTATTGATATTATGATGTACCATGTCCTGTAAGCACTCAAGACATGTTATGCAATTTCTTCAATTCAACAATACCTTTAATTATCAAGACGACACATGCTTCAGTGAGTGAGTGTGAAGACATTTATATATCCTGTGACAACCATACTCTAACTGTAACATGTAACTGTGCCGCTGCTAAGCGTCAGTTTACAATATCACAAACTTACAGCAATTCATTTGAGGGAGAAGTTTAAATGAAACCGGTCCGGGCGTCCGTCGGTGGACCGTACGACCCTTACTGTAGCTGTTAACAGTTTAATTGTCTTGTCCAGTCTACGTGTAACGGTTGCGTTGTACTATTTCACAGATTAAAACACAGATTTCTACTAGTGTCTGCTCGCCCAGTCATGACTCTTATTTACCCGATAAATCTATCTAGAGAAAACATAATCTTAGTCCCGAGTAAATTAATATTAATCCAGAGTCGAATAACAGTCGGAGTAAATTGTCGATGTCGATTCGTTGACAACACGTATATATTTATACAACAAAAAATAATGGCAAACGTTCGTATATATTTATGGTTCGACCACAGAGTAAACGTCGGTCAATATTTGAACAGCGGACGTTTATTATAAACATCGTATTGTTTGGCTTCGTCCGATGCCTTTTCTATCCCGAGATCCTTTTCTCTCTGACGCAGTGCTGACGTCGCTCTTGTGATTCCCCATAAAGTTATCTTCTTTTTTGTTTACAAAATGTTGAGTATAAAGGTAGTTGTGATTACATTTATGTTAATAATTTTTTGAAGCACAAACAAACATTACTCTTAATTGTTTAATAAAATAATTTTACAACTAATTTAATCTATCTTTAGAGTCAAGTGGAAAGGCGTTCGCACTTTTTTAAAAACCTCTCTAAATTGGACAATAATAAAATAAATTTAAAAAAAAGTCGTGAATCAGATTGGCATATAATTTAGGATACTCGTGCATGGCGGCCTGCGTCCAGACCAGGTAACGAGGACGTCAACGCTGCTGTTGTGTTTAAAAAAATCCAATAAGAAACTTTGCAAGGTTCGGTAACCTGCGCAGTAGCAGACCAAACGCACTAACCACTGGACCCATCACAATCCTCTTTTAATTCCCACATGATCGCCGTCAGTTGTCAGTGAGTTCAGCGGCCTGGCCCGGTCGCCGCTCCACGCGATCCACAGATTTATTCCCACTTAGGACCGGCACGAGACCATTGTTATTTTTTCCTGTTAAATGGTTCATTGCTTCTCCGTTTCCAAATTTAATTAATGGCCGAGATTTGTAGCCGGTAATACTGTTTTATTGAGTTTCATGTGATGTTCTTCGTAATATTTTTTTGGAAAGTGTGTACTGATTGTTTCCTATTCATTTAACAGGTTAAATAGAATTATAAATACAAGAATTTTCAATAAATAGAAACCAAGTGCGAACCGGACTTGCGCTTATAGATTATTGTAATATAGCCTTCGGCTTCAAAGTGACACGCATATTTATTTATTTTTTCATGAAAAAGAGGATAATTAATAATTATTAGAATAAATATAAACAAATTGAATTTCAGGTCTAAGTTTTTGATTGTATTTTGAAAAGATAATTTTATATTATAGTGCTTTGGGGTAATACCGATTGCGGGGAAATCCCAAAAATAACGGATTACCTCCAAATCAGGCTCATTTTTATCAACTGTCGATAAAGGTGACAATTAATAAAGATTTTTAATAGATAATTCTATTCTATTTTTGGAATTTCTCCGTCGAAAAAATCGAAAATCGAATCGAAACGGCTTTATGTTCTACGGCGATTAATTTTTTTAATGTATGTTCACCGATATATCTTATCGAAATTAAAGTAGCGAAATTCATTTTACATTTGTATAAGTAATTTTTTTAATACACCATTATCAATCATCCAAATATTATGTAACAAAAACGTTAGTAAATTTATCTATAAATTAATTAATAACAAGGAACTTAAGAGGATGAAAAATATTATTTTTAATACGAGTATTTATTTATTTCGATAGATGTTCTTGTTGTTGTTTGTAAACAGTTGATTTTGGGAACTGAAAACAGATATTTATAACTGAATTATGTATGACTCAAGCAATTGTTAATTGAGATCCGGTACCAAAGGTATTGTGTTGAATCCTCGGAACTGTTTATGTTTTCGGTGCCTTGTAATTAAGGACAAATTTCTTGTCAAACGCTCCGAGGTTTTCACGCTTTGTCGTCTGTGGTAATTCACAGTTGTATCCGTGCGCTAGGAACGCGTGCACACAGCACGAGTTAGTCAGTCTCAGAGACGTTCACTATATAGTAACTTTTATTTATTTATAGGCAAGTTACAGGGGGCGTATTTAAATACGTATTCGTATACAAATATGTACACCTGGCTAAGGTCTTACCCGCGGTGTTTAAAGGGAAATAATTCAAGTTATTTCGCGTTGAAACCTATATTTAAATTATTTATGTATTTAAGCTTTATTGTAAAATTTAAATGTACAAATGGCGGACTTAATACCATGGGGCATTCTCTACCAATCAACCTCGGAGTTGTAGCAGAGAGCTTAAAAAAAGGCGGAGCAACAATGAAACAGAGAGATAAACAGTTTCAATGTGAAAAATAAAATTACAAATAAACAAATGATATTTTTATTAGTTCCTTACATATGAAATTGGTCTTGGTATGGGAAAAACAAAAAGTCGAATATTTTTTTAATATAATATATTTATTTAATCAAAGTATAAACCATTATCTATGCAATTTTGCCATCTCATAGGTCCTCAATAAAATCTTTGAAGGCGATCTGCATTGCCCTATCGGAGTTGAATTTTTTCTCTTGCAAGATGTTATCCAAATTTCGAATTAAATGGTAATCTGTTGGAGTAAGCTCCGGGGAATACGGTGGATGTCTTAGACATTCCAATTGAAGCTCTTCTAGTTTGGTAGCCTTCTGTTGTGCAGTGTGTGGTCTAGCGTTGTCGTGAAGTAGCAGTGGCGTAGAGCGATTGACCAGCCTCGGTTGTTTAACAGCTAGTTTTCCCATAATAGTTTGCAATTGCTGACAATAGACGTCTGCCGTAATTGTCTGGCCAGATTTGAGAAAACTGTAGTGAAAGACACCGGTACTAGTCCACCAAACGCTTACAGGTAACTTTTTTGGGGTCAATTTGATCCAACTATTGATGAGCGCTTCTGATTATCGTAGAGAGACCTGTGAAGAAAAGTGGAAAAACCCTTCATTATTGTGCCGGTTAAGTAAAATGACGCAGTAGTCGAAGCGCCTTTGCTTTACTCAATTCGTGTCGTACCCACCTTTCAAGCTTTTTAATCTTTCCAATTTGCTTCAAGTGGATTAAAACAGTTTTATCACTAACACCGCAGCCTGCAGCTAACTCGGACGTGGTTTGCGATGGATCCACTTCCACAATAGCTTTCAATTCTTCATTATTAACTTGGGTCTCCGGCCGTCCACGGGACTTGTTCTGCAGATCGAAATTTCCAGAACGAAAACGTTGAAACTAAAAACGCAGTATGTTTTCTTTTGCGACATAACCGCTATACACATCATTAACCCTTCGAGCCGTTTCCGCAGCACTAGTATCACGGTGGAACTTGTATTCGTTCATAACACGATACCTACTTCAAGTTTTTATACTGGGTAACGTAATATGACAAACAGAAGAAAAAAAACAATGGATGCCGTCTAACGAAACACAAATACATGTGTAAATGGCTGTATAAATTTGAATTTGGAATTCCCAACCAAGGAGGAGAAATTTGTGATTAAAGTGGCCAGTGCGACAAAACGCCAATTTCATATGTAAAGACCTAATATATATATATTAAAAATCTTATTTATTTTCTAAAGAACTAAAATGACTCTATAATTACTAGAATCCTAATTATTACCAGCTTTAAAAAAAGTAATGTCTTTACTAAATTACATGAGATCGGGGAAAATACTCTCATCAATACAGTGCTTGAAAATATCAGCGAGATAGGGAGCAATTATATTTACTGATATACCCTATAAGTCACGATTGTTTTTTAATTCCTATTAATTTTAATAACATCTTATGAATCAATTTTGTACTTAATTAAGATATCACATTTTGGTACACATTTCTTACGTATAACCATTGCTGCCTCCGGCGAAGATCATCAAAATATTCCGATATTATAGTTCTATATTATAGAGTCAGGGACGGATCCCGGGTGGGGGGGCAACAAGTAGGACAGACCTAAAACCGACTACGGAAAACCTTCGTGTGGCGGAAAGAATGAGGGGTCCAACACAGAGGCACTCGACTCAACCCCATGTGAATACTCGCTTCTAGGGGTCGACATGGTCTCCATTCATCCCTAATATTGCCCCTACCTACCCAAATCCTGGATTCGCGCCTGTACAGAGTGGTTCAAGGTGGGGCCCATAATTAATTATAGCGGTACAATTAATTATCCGTGGCATAATTAAGATCACACCCAGTCAAATTCGAAATTATTTCTACTCCACGACCCGAGCGCGCCTCATAATTGGTACGTAATTAAACATTTTGTTCTGCTCATTTTCCATCGTGTTTAGAAATAAATACGCCTATCGTTGGGTATTTAAGTGGAGGTCTCATTTCCAAGAATACGGATATAACTTCACACCTACAAGGAGCAACATTGTAACTTATTTTTAATATCCTCACAGCTGTCTGCGATTAAAATAATTCAATGCAATATAATAACTCATTAATTTTATGCTGCGTCATTCATTATTAGTTATTCACTTAAATTCTTGTTAGAAATTTGAAGATATCTTATTATAAATCTAGCGAGTAAATTCGTTTAGTAAAATAACTTTTGTTTAATATCAACAGTCCCGAGTGACCAATAACTCGAGACCTTAGCAATACTGATACATTTCTCGAGCACTTATTCCAATACAACTCCACTAATATAACTTACTATTGTATCTGTGCCGAAGGTCAAATTTCTATTCACCTAACATGTTCAACCATAACTACTCTTTTTTTTATTTTTTATTTAAAATGAGCTCACTTTTGATTTCAATCTAGCCTAAGGACATAGATGAGATCTACGGTGGGTGAGCTTGTGCTTGCCCGAAGGTACATATTCACTCTTGCCTTAAATAGATCTGGGTTATATGTACTCGAGAATATAAATCAAACATAAATTGTAATAACACTATGTGTAAATAAAATAAAGTAAGAGCCGCAGCTCGATTCTCTTATAAAAACATCCTAGAAGTCAACATCGAGCAAACATAGCGTAGAAGTTCTATGAAAATAAAAACCACTTCAAATGGTAATAAAGGTTTTGTTCCATTAAAGCTCTATGACGTCACAGAGTTGTACAAAAAACAACAGGCTGTTGTTAATAGAATAAAACAGAAAAATAATGAATACAAAAACCTGAATGGCGCGCTGATAGGAAACAAGAATCCATTAAAATAGTGCACGCAACAGGATTCCCGCGAAGAGCGATTGACAAATGAAACATATTGCGTTGCACTTCACAAGTTGGTGATTTTAAAAATACTAAATTGAACTTTAATTACTGTTCTATCGACATCGACGGAAGATTCACAACGCGCTATGTTCAGTACTTCAACGTACTGCTAGTGAGGGCACTTACATGAATATTTGAGCAATCTCCCCATTAATTACTTTATTTGAATTTCTAATTATGAGACCTGTCTGAGAAAACTTAGCGAAATGATGACTCCTTGAAAAAGTAATATAATGATATACCAGAAACTTGTAGCAAGATAAGCAGTGCATGGTCTAGGTTTGAATGCATGTAATACATTCTACTCTGTTACACACTTTTATTAACTTCTGCCTTTTGCATTTTTTTGCTTGTTTTGGCTCGATATTGATAACGACAACAAGTAGGCTTAAAATATTTACAGAATATGTATTTATAAAGTAACTTTAAAAACAAATAATTAAATAAAATTAAACAAAGGGGATTCATGCAACAAATGTGATTTTTTTGCTCGTTTCAGGTAGGGAACCCTAGAAACGCCATCTATTCGTCAGTAATAACTAATGAAACCGCGACGTTCACCACGGCACAGGAAGACTGAGAATTTAATAATTCACGAATAAAAACGGAGCGACGTCGAATACATATATTATGGCCCGTTAATGTGTCCAGAGAAAGTTGAAATTTTTATCAAAGGTAACGTTCATAAAAAATACAAACTGGCAAATGGCCGGACATCAATAATGCAGCTACCGTCTCCGGAGGTGATGCTTACTTACTAGAGTATATATAACCGTGTGTCTTATTGGTTGGCAGTGGCATCCAGACTTTGAATATGCCTACAGCAATAGGTCAGCTTGGTATTATTAAGGACAGATGCGATTTCATATGCTAATAAGAAACAACAACGTTGGCGTACTGATGCTATAAAACTTAATATACGAAGTAATTTACCATACAGGGTTTGATTGTAGAAACAATTTGTTTCAATATTTAATATAAAATTCTCTATTGAGCTCTTTTGTTTTCATCTTATATTAATTTCTCTTCGTTCTCAGGCTGTAGTCATTTTGTGGTTTTGTCTCTGCATGGCATAGTACCTATACCATCTGGGGTTTATCAAGGTACCTTAATTGGACCTTTCATGTTTAATATTTTTATTAATGATCTGTATCACATTATGCGAAAAAAGTTGGATTACGTTCTTATTTCTACCTACACAGTTTATAAGTATATGAGTATTAAAAGTTCTCGCTCGACTGTCCATATGTTCATAGTATACTGGAGTATTATTATCAGATTTGGAAACAAGAATACGATATTCACATAGACTTGAAGCCAAATTAATTCATGAAATTCTGATAGTACTAATGCAAATTGTTTAACGTTAACAATAAGATAAGATGTAAATCACACCACATAATGCGGTTACAAAGGAGAATGACAATTAATAAGATATAGTTCTCTCTGTCAAAATTGCCCAATCAAAATTAAATTCCACGCACCTCCTTTCTAAGCTACAATTTCGAATTCCTAATAGGTCAAAACTCATATTTCATTAGGTTTATTATGTACTAACTGTAACTCGCAACTTCGTCCACGTGGTCTGAGGGTGCTGTGTGCACCCTGACCTGCTATAGTGGGTTCTATAGTGTAGCTATAGTGCTACAAACACAATTTTTCGCCGTAAATATAAAAGATAAAGCAAGTGTAACGTGTTGCTGCCATTATTACTTCGAATATCCTATTGCACTTTTGAATCACGCAGTTACTTTTCGCTAACTGCTTGCAATTATTTTTATTATTATATCCATCCAACAGGGTTGGATAATATCATTTATGTATATAAAATCATTTGTTATATTTGGAATAATAAAATCATTTATACATCTCAGATACCTTTACATAATTAATAAAGTTTTAAATCTAAAGTAATAAAAAATGAGACAAAACAGTATATGACTCAGTGACGATGAGTGCACCCACAGCCTCTGTTATTCTGTCATAACCACATAGAAATTCAAAATGACCTCCTGCATTTTTATAATAAAGCTAAGTTTATGTTACACAAAATGGGAGGACAAGTACCAAGTAATATACAAGACATCGAGACACTTGACTATACAACTCCCAATTACGCACTTCACCCACCCAGACCCAACACAAGAGACTGCTGTTCAAGAAGCCATTCTTTACAATATTTACGAAATGTTCTAAGACTGCACCCCTTACGCCGGTTAATCTACATAGTGATACATGCAACATTGGTCGCCTGTCCCTTAGAGAAGGGTTGATTTTTTTATTGATATTTTTTACAATAAATAAACTTAGTGTAAAACAGTCTATACAGAAAACATGAATATTTAAGAATACAAGCGTTAGACATATTGAGCATACGCTCTTGCAATAAATGCGGTGAAATTCTACTTCTTCTAGGTATTGCATAACAGAATCCATAATGCGTTTTGAACTCGTTGTACACTTTTTAAGGTTTTTTTTATATAAACAATATCCGCTATAATTCAATAATTCAAATGAGACAGTACCAGAGCGTTACAAAGAGTCAAGCGTGTTTGCTTTCTAATATCGTGTCACATACCGATATCCTGTTGACGTCAGAGGTGACGACATTTTAATATCGAGTCGTGTCGTTATCGTCGCTGTGTGAAAGCGCCCATTCGATTGAATTACAACTTAATTATAACATTAACCACACAATTGTTTACGTTCACGTGGCACGTTTTAAATGAAATAATATTTTGATATTTTTCCAAAAATATTATTGGCAAATAACTATCATTTTTTGTTGAATGTTATTCAAGGTTACATAAAAATCGAATCATTTCTCTGGTTACGTAATGGTAACCGATATTGCCAAATAAAGCCACGTGGGTGTTATATCAAACAAAAAGGTCGCCTAGAAGATGGCATTAACTATTCAAGAGTTGACCCGGTGCTCTAAATCGTATAAAGGTATTATCTCACGAACACTACACGTGAATTGTGACACGAATATAAAATAAAATCGGGTTGCGTCAGGACGACTACCACATGTCTAATTCCGGAGGAGGGTGTAACGCCTTCGCGCAAATTGGAGGTAACTTTTTGTCCCAAACGCGATATTAAAATCGTGGTCACCGTCACCTATACCGATAAAGTTAACCTTAACATGACAATAATATCAGATAATAAAAACTTTGTTCCAAATAGATTAACACTTGCCATGCTTTATACTGTCCGATTTCAAATGAGGTTTCATGAATTTGTTAAATTAGTAATTCCATTTTTTGAAGTTTAACAAGGCCTTTGAAGTTTAAAAAAAAATATTTCCTTTTGAAGGTTTTATTTTATACTATGGCAGCGCCACATTCAATGTCGATTCCAAGGCCATTTTATTTATTTATTTATCCTTATAATTATATTTCAATTACTATTTTTTAAGTATTGTTTTCTATTATTCTCTGGTTCGAATTTTCGCCTCAATAAACATTGTAAAATAATACTTAGAGAAAACGATCATAGCAAATCTACAACGCCACAATGATAGGAATAATCCATAGACTTGCTTTTGACCCCACCACAATATGTAAACTGTCTGCCTATCCGTCGAAGCCTGGGGGTGCAAATGCACTGGACCATGTATCATTCCACCACCAGCCCTTTTACGTCCCCACTGCAGGGGCTCAGGCCTTCCTTATGGATGGTTAAGGAGGATGGGCCATGACCCTCCACGCTGGCCCAATGCGGATTGGAGGGTATTAACGACTGCAAATGCAGCCGGGACCAACGGCTTAACGTGCCTTCCGAAGCACGGAGTAGCACGAGATAATAATTTTTTGGTCACCCATCCCGTGACCGACCGTTGCGAAAGTTGCTTAACGACTACGATCGCGGGCCGCGGCGCTTATCCACTACGCCACCAAGCAATCATGTACCATTATTTTATACAAAACATATAACACAAATAAACTGATACAAATTTTAAGTTGCATACTTCTAGTATGGATATCAGAAATAACGACGGTATGAGTAACAACACCCAGACTGAGACGGTATAAATAAGCTTTATCTACATCGGCCCGGCCGGCCTGGTCCATACCTCAGAGACAGTGGAGCTACTCAGCCACGGAGCCGTCACAAAAGGTCCTTTATGTATCACAAAGTTTGAAGTCGATTAATAATTAGCGCCTTCATTATAAATATTGTGAGTAAAACCAATAACAGCTCAATCAATCTCAATCAGTGGATTGATGTCACTCAATGTGGTAACTTATCGATAAAAAAAATTTTTACTTAATAAACTTATCAGTAATTTACTAATTACCCGTGACATAAAAAATAATATTTCTCTAATGGTGTTTATTCCCGATGAAAGGCCATTTAAATTAAACTAGCATAGTAATCGTTTAAAGTTGTTTCATTTAATGAATAGTGCCTGTGAAAATATAACAAATCAGTAGCGTAGTAATTTAGTTAAATATTTTGTTTCCAATTCTATCTCTTATATGATAATAGAGAGAAACGTGTAGAACATTTGAGTTAATCTATCAGGGTACTTAGCGAAGATTGTAATCAGCAGCCAGACTGTAACAGCGAAAATAGGTATCAATAATAAACATGTAGTAGGTACGAGCCAAATGCTCGACACAAGAACGACAACCAGAGTGCGAGAACTCGGAAAAAGAAAGATTTAAAAAAAAATTAAGAACAATAAAAAGTGATCACTTGTCTGGTTGTAGACTGACGACGAAATTGTGGTTGCAACAAATTATAGACATAGGAAGTCATGTATATGATCTAATATAATTAAAAATAGAAATGTACGTAAGATAGAACCTTAGGAAACCATTTATATCTAATCTTTGTGTTCTGAAACTAAGATACGACAACATCAGTATTTGAGCAGTACCTTTAATGCAGTTATGTAGCCCTGTAAATATGTATGCCGTGGCTGTTGCATTACTTACTGCAAAAACTAAATATTAGCATCACCTCCACGACGGTAGCGAAACAGCGAAGATATACATTTTTACTGATATGTAGAATTTGTGAAGTTATTGTTCGATGTTATTTATCCGAGTCTTTTTAATACCTACGTCCTATCTGAAAGTTCCCAGGGTTCCCTGTAGGGACACATATGCCTACATGTACATGTACAGTTTAGTTTGTAAGATGTTTATAAACAATTTGTTAGCGTCTGTAGAACAAAGACTTTTTAACTAGTCGCTAATATACGGAGTTACAGAGTGAACGTGTTTTCTTATTTAACCTTCTGATAACATAAATAGGGTCCGACACTTAATACCCTAAAGTGGTGACCGGTGTTATGAACATTACGTTTTTAGTTGTTTTGAACATTTTATTTAATTAACATTTATATCACTTTTTTTATTTTTTTATTAAAAAGTGCAGTATAAACAATGAATCCACAAAATGAAAGTTCTCAAGCGCGTGTTTCGGAACACAACCCCGAAGTTAAGCCAGAGACTTCATCATCTTTGGACTCCATCACCATTTCATCGAGAGTTCCTGATTTTTGGTCAGACCAACCGCGACTCTGGTTTGTCCAATTTGAGGCTGTCATCCAGTCACAGAAACTATCGGACGCCGCTAAACAAAATTTAGTGGTTACTAAATTAAGTAAGGCTGCGATTACACAGGTGAGCGATTTATTATTATCACCACCAAGTGAGCACAAGTACCAGACCCTCAAAGATAGACTACTGCATGTATTTGAGGAGTCGGAGACGAGGCAGTTCCAGAAGCTTCTTGGTGAAATGGAGCTTGGCAGTCAAAAGCCTTCGCAGCTCTTACGGCGCATGAAAGATCTAGCCCGTGGGAAAATACCAGACGCGACATTACAAATCATGTGGAATAGCCACTTGCCACCACCAGTGCAAGCTGTGTTGGCCGTTACACAGGAGACAGATATAACAAATCTGGCTGTAGTGGCTGATAAGGTCATGGAGGCCACTGGGCATTCCAATATAGCTGAAGTATCAACCAGCAGCAACTCCTCAGAGCGTGAGTCAAAAATTACATGTTCGGAGCAATCCGACCTGGCGGCGTTGGTAGCACGTCTCAGCATAGAAGTGGCGGAGTTAAGGCGCTTTCGGCAAGCGGATCGTGGTAGACCGTTCAGGGGTAGGAACTACAGTGCTGGAAACAGATTCAGTCGGGCACCGTCACAAGGTCGAGAGAGAGAGAATTCCAGAAACCGACGAAATCCTAATTGGCTTTGTTTCTACCATTATCGGTACGGAGATAAGGCCGTAAAGTGCATTGAGCCCTGTAATTGGCGGAAGCCCAAGCCACAAGAGCCAGCGGAAAACTAAGTGCGATACGACCGGAGGCGGAGGTTGGTATCGGGTTATCGAATAACCGCCTATGTGTTAAAGACAAAAAAAGTGGACTGAAATTCTTAATTGACACAGGTGCGAACGTTTCGGTTATTCCGGCATCGAAAAAGTGCGTTTCCGATTACAGTGCGAGTGATAAATACAAACTATATGCAGCTAACGGAACCGAGATAAAAACTTATGGTATGCGTACTTTAATTTTAGATTTTAATTTAAGGAGAGCATTTAAATGGAATTTTATCGTAGCGAATGTTAAACAGCCGATAATAGGAGCGGATTTTTTAAGCCATTATCAGCTGTTAGTCGACATGAGCGCGCGCAAGTTAGTAGATCAAATTACACATTTAAATGTTCTCGCCTCTGTTGTAAGTCATAACGAATGTGAATTATCTATTAAAACTGTTTTAGGTAATAGTAATTGGCATGATTTATTGCTTTGTTACCCGGACATAACGAAAATAGTATCGTACAAAGAGACACCTAAACACTCTGTGTGTCATTATATAGAAACTACGGGCCCACCGGTATACGCTAAAGCCAGACCTCTTCCGCCTGACCGTTATAGAAAAGTTAAGGAGGAGTTTAGCCACATGTTGGAATTAGGCATTTGTAGGCCATCTAAAAGCGAATGGGCCAGTCCATTACATGTGGTACCAAAGAAAAATGGTGATATTCGGCCTTGCGGTGATTACAGAAAATTAAATGCAATAACAAAACCAGATCGCTATCCGATTCCGAGACTGCATGATTTTAAATATTTATTAGCGGGAAATAAAACTATTTTTACGCGGTTAGATTTAATTCGTTCTTATCATTTCGTACCGGTTGCCCCGGAGGATATTGAAAAAACTGCCATTATAACGCCCTTTGGACTGTTTGAATTTCCGCGCATGATCTTCGGATTACGTAACGCAGCTCAAACATTCCAGCGTTTCATGGATACCGTAGTACTACAAGGGTTAGACTTTTTATTCAGTTATATCGATGATCTTATTATCGCGAGCGAAAATGAAAGTCAACACAAAGAGCATTTAAAGGCAGTTTTCGAAAGATTTGATAAATATGGAATAACTATTAATCTATCTAAATGTGTTTTTGGTCAGTCAACACTTGAGTTTTTAGGATTTGAAGTGTCTACGGAGGGTGCGCGACCACTTCAAGATAAAGTACAGGCTATTGTAAATTTCCCGAAACCCGAGACAGTCGATCAACTACGCCGTTTTCTCGGTATGTTAAATTTTTATCGTGCACACATTCCAAACGCTGTTCAATATCAATTCGAATTGAATAAATATTTGCACAATACAAAAAAACGCGATAAAACTTTGATTGTGTGGACTGATAAGGCTGTCGAAGCATTTAAGAAGTGTAAGGAAAGCTTGCAAAGCGCCGCTACACTGTCTTATCCTTTACCAGATGCTAATTTAGCGCTGATGACCGATGCCTCGGATACTAGTGTAGGTGCTGTATTACAACAGAAAAATAACAACAATTGGCAACCATTAGGGTATTTTTCAAAAAAACTTTCACAAGCTGAAACGAAATATTCTACTTATGATAGGGAATTATTAGCAGTATTTATGGCTATCAAATATTTTAAAAATTTAGTGGAAGGCCGTGTACTGACTATTTATACTGACCATAAGCCTCTCGTTTTTGCATTTTCAAAATTAAATAACGACAAAGAAAGCCCTAGAAGAATTCGTCAATTATCTTACATTAGCGAGTTTACCACCGATATTCGTCATATCAGCGGTGAGCAAAATGTAGTCGCAGATACACTTTCGCGGATAGAAACGATCAGTTGTCCTACATTACTCGATTTTAGAGAAATAGCTGAGCAACAACTTAGTGACGAATACCTACAGCAAGCGTTGCAAGCAACAGATAGTAAATTACAATTTAAACAAATATTATTGCCAGACTGCGAAAAATATATTTATTGCGAAATTTCATCTAACAGAATTAGACCATATTTACCAGATAAATTCAGGAAAATTGCTTTTCATTCGGTTCACGATTTAAGTCACCCCGGTGTTAAGACTACCAGAACTTTAATTAAACAACGTTTCTTTTGGCCTAATATGCTTAAGGATATAGCGAGTTGGACTAGAACCTGTTTTAGTTGCCAGAGATCAAAAATTAATAGGCATACGATAGCAGGATTAGGAGAGTTTGAGCGTGCAGACCGTTTCCAACATGTTCATATAGATATTGTAGGCCCGTTGCCTACATCGGCAGATGGACATAGATACTGCGTAACAATGATAGATCGTTGTACCGGATGGCCGGAAGCTTTTCCAGTTCACAATATTACAGCTGAAACAGTAGCCAAGGTAGTATTTGAAGGCTGGATATCTCGATTTGGAAGCCCTTCGAAGCTTACTAGCGACCAGGGTAGACAATTTGAGAGTGATCTTTTCAGTCAGCTAATGAAGTACCTAGGTATTTTTAAAATGCGAACAACACCTTATCATCCGCAGAGTAACGGCATGGTTGAGCGATGGCATCGAGCACTAAAAGTGTCACTTACGGCACGTTTAAACTGCAATAGTAACTGGGTGACCGAGCTTCCAGTCGTGTTGTTAGGCTTACGAGCCGCAACCCGCAGTGACAGTGGCGTTAGTGCAGCAGAGTTAACTTATGGTAAAACAATTCGTTTGCCAGGTGATTTTTATGAAGATTCCAAATTAAATTGCTCGGATTCGGAATATTTACAAAATCTTCGCGATTCCATTAAAAGTTTGAGACCTAAACCGTCAAGTCATGGTAATTCACGTTCGTTATTTCTGCCTAGCGAATTAAATAGTTGTAAGAGTGTATTCATAAGAAATGACGTATTTCGTAAATCTTTGCAACCTCCTTATGATGGTCCTTACGACGTTGTAAGTCGGAAAGGCAAAACTTTCGATATTAAAATAGGAGATAAGACGAAAACTATTTCAATAGAAAGATTAAAACCAGCATTTTTTATAAATAGTGATAAAGATTTTAGTTATAGTTCGAATTTTAATAAGAGTAACGATTCTAGTTTAGATAATGAGGTCACTTCCAGTAAAGCTCTACAGCCGAGAACTACGCGTAGTGGCCGCGTTATCAATACAACCGTACGTTTTACAGCATGACGTAATACATTATAGTCGAACGGACGAAGCATAGAGAACAGTATACGAAATACGAAGCAAGCGGAAGTCTTTGTAAATTAAATAATAGGTAGTTCTGTTCTCAAGATTTCAATTTCATCGATATAGCTCTAGAAATAATAACAGTGGGTACTGATTTAAACAAAGAGCTTTTGTCAACCAATTTTTCTACTCAACTTACAAGATCGCCGCGATTTGTTAATGTAAATATTACTCATTTGTTAATGTAAACAAATCGATACGATACGTGAATAGTAGTGAATAAGTAGCATAGTGAATATTAGGTTTAGTGGTTGTGGAAATTATAGGTTCAATTCCATATTTAACATGTATTTGTAGAGTATAATAAATATAATTTTAGATTGGTTAGGATTTAGATACTATTAAACAGTAATTTTGTTTAGTAATAAGCTTTTGATAGGAAACATGTAAATTAATTTAATTTGTTTACTAATAAGTAAGAATTTGTATTCGATAAAAATTAAATGTTTTATATGACATATTATTTTATATTTACTTTAATTACTTGTCATTTATTTAAAAATTGTTTATATTATTTTTATTGTTCTTTATTGTACTGTTCTTTTACATTTCTTACAATATGTGATGTGTACTTTTATTTTTTATTGTAAGAGGGGGAGTACTGTAGGGACACATATGCCTACATGTACATGTACAGTTTAGTTTGTAAGATGTTTATAAACAATTTGTTAGCGTCTGTAGAACAAAGACTTTTTAACTAGTCGCTAATATACGGAGTTACAGAGTGAACGTGTTTTCTTATTTAACCTTCTGATAACATAAATAGGGTCCGACACTTAATACCCTAAATCAAATCAACTACAACACAGCGTATTTGCTCATGGCCTATATTCCTACCTACTTTCTAAAACCTCTTCATCTTCTAATAACTTATCAAATTGACTGTCATCAAAATTATAATTCTCACCGGTTTAAACAACAAAATATGTACATCAGAACCGGTGGCACATTATCACTCAAAGATTGTTTACTTATATAGGTAGTATAAGAGAACCGTGTCACTGACAGGGCTTCTAATTAAATTTGTAGGGAATAAGACGACGTGTATTAACAAACTTGTATGGGAACCGTATTAAAAGTATTGTTCGCGAGATAACAGACGGGATCCTCTGCTTATAACTTGTATATGTCGCAGCCATCTTGTTGAAAAGGCTGTTTAATTACATGACTTAGTCAATTAATTTAATAGGGCTATTCGATTGCACGTCTAGTTTCATAGTAGAAACATTATGAAATGTGAGCATTATTTAGTGTAGAGAGTGGTAAAACACCGTTCAACTCTAAAATGTGTGCGACTATACATAATACATAATTTTAAAAAATCCTTTCTAGTGTATATTTTTTACAAATCTTAATAGTTTTCTAAAAAGTTCAATTAAAATTCCAAATATTAAAAATTAAAAAAACTTTATAAGATGAAAAAGTTGTCAAGTTGAAGTACCGTTATTAATCCTGTACGTACTTATATAGATAAGTATACCTATCCTAACGTATATCCTTACCTATATTCATATGTTATTACATGTTTTGATTTCTAATACATACTTACGGACGCGAGCAAAACTAAGCAAGGGCTTCTTTTTTCTCCCTGTTTTATTTTACACAAAGAAGTCTTATTTGAAAGTGACTTCATTAGACTATGTTATCACTTTCCATTATAATATGAGAAATAACATGAAGATGCATTTGAGAGAGCAATGATTGGTGTTTCCCTGCGTGATAGTATTAGGAATGAATAAATCCTTGGAACCAACGTTACTCACATTGTTTGAAGAATTGCTCAGTTGAAGTAGGAGTGGGCAGGATACAAAGCTAAAAGAACCGATGGCCGTTGGGGCTGAAAGGTTCTGGAATGGTGACCGCGTACCGGACGTCGCTCAGTGGGGCCAACCCCCCACCAGGTGGGCCGAAGGTCTTATAAAGGTGGAACCCGCTGGATACGGCTACTTCACCCTTTATTGTCACTCTTTATTTATCTTTTATTTACTCCTCACGCATAGGTATTATCAATTGAGATTAAACCAATTAGCGGAACTTTATATCTAAACGTGTGTATATCTAGATAAAGCATTCAACAAAATTCTTGTATTCAGTTTATCCATGTTAAATCAAAGGTCGTGTATTTAAACGTCTATTTTAACTAGCTGACTACAACATATTTCACTCAAAACAGCATCGAGATATAGCCGCGCGGGGATTACAGAGAAACATCATTAATAAGTTATGACGTCGATATTTCATTATGTCGATGACGATGCTCTAAAGAAAAACAAAATAAAATGGTTCCTCGAATCACTCAATATTTTCGGCGTATATCAAATCAATATTTGATCAATTCCGCATTCGCATTGCTACATTGATAGATTATTTAAATGAGAAATATTTAAAAATCTATATTCTCTTTCATAGCTAAAAAATCCTGAACGAGCTAAAAGAATGGTGGTACTGTGGGCTGTAGAACAGTGATCCTATAAGGCACGGTGAACCATCGGCTATTTTCAAATAATGCAACGTTGCCGCTCTTGTCTATTTTATGTCGTGTCCCTCATTTAGCTTGCAAGACCTAGGCGCACGTGGTTATCTTGTGATGAGTGTTTTTGCGTCTTTGCATACGAAGACTACAATCAAAACGCGGACCCTAAACCGGTGTGGAAGAAGCGAGAGAGGTAGGTATGTCAACATTGTGCAAAATGAAACGATGTGGTCTCTGCCTAGCCCGCCAGGAAAAAGGCGTGACTTTAAAGATAGATAATGAAATTAGAGTTAGATAGATGGAACACTTAAAGGTTTTGAGTAAATATTTGATTTTCATTATTTTCATGATGTTGGACATATGCCATAGAACGACGTGTATGAATTCTTACATAAACCTTCCTTCCCAATCATCATCGTTATATAGAATCACGGTCAATGCTTGGTCCTCAGTGAACCAGCAAAAACAGGTACACACTTAACCATGTTTCAGTGTAATAGGTACTAGAGGTGCCTACCTAAACTATCAGAATCAAACGCACTATTTCAGTTATTTTGGATCCTGAACCCCCAACACTTACGGTTTGTGGCTATTTTTAGCCTTTCGACATAATAAATGTATTTCATGTATTCATAACGGCCTTGACTCCTTTCTCTGCGATGGTGCGTACTTTGTTTTATATAACAATAACATCTTAACGAGCGCGCTTCGAACTAGTGTTGCCAGGCGTACAGATAAATCGGACACAGTTAGGCTTTTTGATGCGCGTGCGGCAATATTAGATTCTAGCTTTTCTTAAGCATTTAAAATTGATGATTTTTCGGTTTCACTTCATCGTCTTCATTATATTTCATTAGCATCTTTGATTAGTTTTATTTGTGCCCAAACGAAGAAGAAATTTTGTTAAAAAAGAAAATTACTTAAAATTAGAATATTGATGGGGTCCAGTCTTTTAGCCATTTGTCCGGATGAATTTGCCAATCTGTCCAGTTTTATTTATTTTAAAACCTGGTTACCCTACTTTGCACGGAAGAGCGATAAAAACTTAGAGCCGTCGGCCGAGCACGTACCGAGCGGCTCCTACCAATACTCTTTAATGGGACCTATCGACTTCCTTTGGGAACTCGCTCGAGACATAACTTTTCGAACGCCTGCACAAATTCTCTGCCACGTATATTATAGAGACTTGAAGATTCTTACGTAATGTTTGGGACCATTTATCATCCATCAAATTATAATATAAAGTTGGTGATAGGAACGCACTAATAACTAAACATATTGACTACAATTAGGCTCTATCCACATCGGGCTATTTTCCCCGACTTGTACACACGGCTACACGTCACACTATACATTGTGAACTTGGTACAGACCGCGCTTCGTGTGGAATTTAACGGAGGTCTGCCCACGGTGGTGGTGTGTAGCGTGATGTGTGGCCGTGCGTACATACATAAGACCTACGTATATCCTGTTATGCATCTATTTATTATAATTTTAATTTAGATATAACAACTACTGTTTTAACTGTAATCATAAACTTATTTTTTTGGAATTACATGATCAGCATGCATTACTGTATTAAAATATATTGTATCGACTGCATTTGCAGTCGTTAATACCCTCCGATCCGCATTGGGCCAGCGTGCAGGGTCATGGCCCATCCTCCTCAACCATCCATTAGGAAGGCCTGAGCCCCTGCAGTGGGGACGTAAAAGGGCTGGTTATGATGATGATGATGTACCGACGTCAACAAGTATACATCAACGGATGGTACCTAGTTGTTTGGTTTTACGATGGTACCTAGTGTATTCACAAAATTATATATTCGACGAAGGCTTAGATATTCCAGTTCGATGATTTCGAAATTTTCTCATAACATAAATTTTATCGAAAGGCTCTTTAATAAATACGCCAACATTATCTTTAGTTCGCTGCGATGTTTATTATACTCGTATTAGTACTCATTCACAGTGGCTTAAATATCCTTAAAGAATCATGTCCAATTTTGACTTAAAAATTTATTAACGCGTCTAGTGATATAGCTCTTCATATCAGGAAATTAAATCTTGAAATAAAGCCATGATAATAATTGCGAAGCTGATGATTATTTTTAAATAGTACTATGATTACTACCCGAATGCGATTCGGACCCTAAAATGACAGTTCGCTATACTACCCCAATGCGATTCGGACCGTACAAGGACGGTTATATTCATTCGTCATAAGGTTAAAGAGTGCACATTAACAATTAAATTTAGATTAATTCCAATATTTACGCGTCAAACTATAAAAAGGTTTGATTTCAATGTAATAATTTTTAAAACAGCTTCGCAATTATCTCGAGTTTTAATAGCTATTATAACCTCAAAACATTATTTACAAATTACGAGTTCCCCTAGCTTCCAAATGAAAAAATGCTAAAATATATTTTAAGCAAAACCTAATCTAAATTCTCACTAATGATAAGTACACGCGACCCATAAAAAAAACATGTAACATGTCAATTAATGTATGGAAAATGGAAATGAGAGACGGTATGGTAACGGCTCACGTCTTAGGAAGCCTTGAATAAGCGTTTAACCATCTAAATATCAAATGGGACGAACGTGGGCCACCTTGAACTAAAAATATGAGTTAGATAACGATCTCGCAAATCCGACAGGACATCGCGCACATCCTGCGCCGCGAGACTGCTCCCTTCACCTGCGTCCGTCGGCCCTTCGGCACTCCGGCCGGCACGTCGTCGGTTCAACTAACCTCTTCGAATATTGTTTGAGCTGATCTTGAAACTCAGGGCTACCATACTCAAAAGAGACCAATTATCAAGATCACGGGATATCACATAATAATAATAATAAAGCTAAATCGTAGATATGCGTTTCACCGAACAATATCTAATACATAAATGCTCGATGAATGATCTAGACAGGTACACATGAAGGCCGTGCTGCCGCTACAGTTTTATTTCCACGGAAGAGACAAGCAGACGCAAGTATTCACATTTATTGCAATACTGAAGTTACGGAATACACTCAAGTTCATTTACCTAAGTGATATTTCAATGCTCACCAGTACCAGTACTGCAAGTACTTGCAACCACATTTTAGAACGATCGCAGTTGCGATGCAAAGGTCATTATCGAAATGAAACACCGAATAATACTCACAGTGATGTGCCACTGCAATGTCTACTGCTATTGAATCACGTTAAAAGTTCATGGTTAATAAAAATCACACAGAGAGTGCAGCGAGTGACGATCCACATTCATAAACTGATTTTAGGGTATCACAGGAGAGCATGTGATGCTTGGCAGACAGGCGACATCCCTGCGATTTCGCTGAAATATAATTCGCTATAATGAAGCACTTTGTATTCCAACCACGCTGAAGCCGGTAGTTCGCCCTTTCAAATATTGTTGTCAGTTGATTTGATCAGTTTGGCAAATGAAAAGGATTGTGACCAGTAAAACAATGAAATAGTTTAAAACTGTATCGTATAATAATTGCATCGGCCGTCTCCTGCAAACTTTAAATTTCATAATTTTATGTTCAGGGATTCCTTGCCTACGTTTTCTTATCCTTATTCACAACTAGAAGTTCATATAGACTTATGTACTATATTGTACTTCCAATGTTTTAAATAGAAAGAGTAGATGAGGAGACGGCAACGTGAAGTGTTGGAAAGGTAAACGGGCGTTTTGTTCGGACTTATGTGTGACCCACCAGCAACCACTAACTAGTCGGAGTATGTAAAAGACCTTCAATGCTACCCAATGAAATGAGCCGCATTCCCAAAAGCATGGGTAAGTTTTTTTTGGAAAAACAAGAATCAATATAAAAATCTAATTGTCGTATATCTATTTTATTCTAAGTGTATAAACTGCTTACAACAATATCTTAATAAACCTAAAAATGGTTATCTAACTACATTATTATTAAATAGTTAGGTAAGTAGGTCAAAGAGATATAAAATACTGTCCTATTTCATTCATTTTTTATTTAACAATATCTATATCAATCGTGACATCGTCTAAAAACCTTGCAGATGCATCCATTCCTTCTTGATGTTTTGCCCACAATAAAAAGTACACCATACTCGCGACATGCGCTCAAATTCCAACTGTACGGCGACCGCGTATGCAGGTAGGTACAGTAACCCGCGGTGGGCCGTATGAAAGAGATAGAGACCCTCCAAACTCTGTATTGTTGTGTGGTTTGCGCCTGACGAGCGTCAGAGAACGTATAATGATTGAAAATCAATAATTAGGAAAAATATTACGGTTTGCGTTGTAGCGCCTAATTCTTCGCCCATAAATTTGAATCAAAATAAAAACACTCTGTGAAATGTTAACCCAAAACCTTTAAAAGAAAACCCATGTCAATACTGGTTGCGAACTTACTTACCGTGTCTGAAATGCCCAAATGGCCTTTCCGACAGAATTTCCAACTGCTCGCTCATCATTACGCTCAGCACTAATAGTCACCATATGATCACAACAATGTTGTTTATTTTTAATTGAAATAAACAATACATGAAAGCTGCTCTAACGTATAATGAAATCGTTATTACTTATTGTATTAAATATTCATCTGTGTGTTCGGACTGTCTTACCGACACAATCTTAACTATGATGGTAAACTTAACAGATTTAGGCAAATTTTAATCTTGGTCTTCAAATTTTTTGTATTCAAAACAAAATAAAATCTCTCGGAAACGTTGTATACATCACTATATTTAAATAATAAATAAAATGATCATCAAACGGGTTGCTCGTCTAACGTAGGACTTCTTAAAAAAGACAGCTCTTCGAACTCTTTGTCGAAGAAACAATCGGAGCGTGGACCAGCGTGGGCGAGACAACGGTGCTGACGCAGCAGCAGATACAACAGGAGGTTGTACTCGCAGGTCGCGTTCTGGACCATCTTCAACGTGCCCTCCAGCTGCTCCTGCTGTGCGTCCCACGCCCGGAGTCGCTCCACACTCGCGCCCAGGTATTGATTCAACTGCGCAATTTTAATATACGTTTTGTTTAAAAGTATACTTTTTATGCCCTGCCCTACACATCAACTATAAAAGCTATATTTATAACTGGAAGCATCTACTAAATCGTTATATAAGCCATACTTAGCTACGGTGCAAATTACGCACCAAATACAGTTAGGCTAAAGTTCAAACTCTCATATTCGCTATCCTTTCATTTTAATCATATATTAAAAGACTGTTCTCTTAAAGAATAAAGTGTACGAGTGTATAAGACTTGAATTAGATTTTAATTCCAAAGCTTTTTGAAAAGCCTGTAAAAGTTACAAACGGCATTACTTTATGCTACAATGTACTGTCATAATCTTTCGCCTCATCCACTTTCATTACTGTTTTTATACATAGTATAGTATAGTATACTTGTAGCTTTTATCTTTACTACATGTCAATGAGTTTTTTTCTTAATACAAGACATGGTGATAATGTTTGATTATTGCCAATACAACTGCATGATACCTTCAAAATTCGCGATTCCATTATTTTTCTCTGTCTCCACTCGCAAATATATGTGAGGAAAGCCAAGACCATAAGCGAGATTGTGAAAATAACGTCTAGCGGAGGCAGACGTGAGAAGACGTGGTCGAACAAGTCAGCAGAGCGCGCCTGTGTGTCGGGTGTGGCAGGCACCAGCTGCTCCTCCGAGTACAAGTCCGGCACGTAGTACTGCGCCGGCAGTAGCAGCACAGCCACCAACGCACTCACCAGAAGACCACTCGAACACCCGCTCAGTGACGTAGGCATCGGTAGCCGGCATCCATCGACGATTTACATAACAATACTACCTTATAACACTATCACCAAATTATAAACAGTTCAGTTATGATTTTTTTGATTAGACTGAAAGATAAATCCAAAATGACGGTGCATTTTTTTCCACTTGACTTAAATATCAACTTTACTCTTTGAATACTAGTCGAAGCAGTTTTCGTGTATCGTTTCCTTCTCTAAAATGACTAATCTATGGCCTACACTAAATAACACAGAATAAATAAAAAAGGTTAGAACGATAAAGTGGGCGAGGTTGTCCGGCCATCCGTATGCCCAAAACGGTCATATACGTACATCACTAATTATTAGAAAATCAGACGTATTATTTTATAAGAGTTCTTCTTCTACTTTTTATCCGACTGCGCGACGCAAAGGAGGGTAATGTGTTTATCAGTCTATGTATGTATGTATGTTTGTTTCTATGTGGCATTCTAGAGACTAAATGCGTAAGCCGATTTTGATGATTCTTACGTCAATCGATTCGTCTAAACCTTGCGAGTGTCACTAAAGACATGACAGTACTCAAAATTCACCACAGCGACAACCAGAAGCCATATTATCTAAATGAAAAAAATAAAAATCAATGAACTATGTCAAGTGGGGTGTTGTTGAATGGGTATTTTAAAATCATCTTTAGGTTCTTTTTATCATTTTTCATTTTAAATTATAGTTTACGATATATAACGATTTAAAGTTGTTTAACATAACATTCTTGCTAATTTTCTTACATATTGATTAAAGTTTAAAGTATAAACGATATACAAACAAAAAAAAACAGTGAAAAAGCATGAAGAACAAATATTTTTGATAAAAAAATAAAGCATATGTAGCTTTGAGCCGAGTTAGGTCTCTAGAGGGACTAATCATCAGTAGTTTAGACCACCGCAAGTTACTTAATAATTCCCACGATATTAACTCCCTCAATGAAATAACTTGATTGCGAAATTTACCATCTTATAACGAAGTCAACGAATCGTAACTAAAAAGTATAAAATTAAAATAAATAATTTAAAGAAAAACAAAAATCCACACTGCGTAAAAACAAATTTAAAAAATGAATACATGAAAGAATTAACTTAAATTAAAACTAAAAAGAAAGAAACAAGCCCAGTAGTTTAGAAATCTGTTAGGTAATACAGAACAGAACGACTCATAGTCGGGCCCCCTTGGGAAGATTTGATTGGTAAAATTTGAATTGGAATGGGATTTTTGTTTTTCTTTAATTTTTTATTTTATTGATGGCTAATTTGCGAATTCCGCACAATTCTGCAAATTTCTACAAAAATAAAATGAACGAAAGATGGCGATGATGAAAACCCAGCTGATGCTATCTTTATAAGAGTTAATCTGAGTTAATGTGGTATTGTATATGGGCTACATTTATCTGTCAAAGGCAATAAACATTTTCTTATTTCTTTTTTAAGTTATGGCTTCATTGCGTTTACACAATTCCTCCAATATCATGCTTTTTTCGAGGCATCGCAAAATCTATGCAACTCTACAATTTGTTTTTTTTATTTTATTCCCAACCATCTTTTAACTCTAATTGTATTTATTTTAGCCAAATTATTATTTTTCAATCGTTAATTATATCGTCAGGTAAAGTGTCATCCCATTTAAAATCGCATAACCATACTTTTTGAAAAAGTACCTTCAGTTTGGTGCTTAATGGCGTGAGCCACCCCGGCGGATCGAACAATTTAGAAATATCTGACAGCAATGATCTTTTCAGTGGTGGTGATGAATTTAATCTAATTTTTGTCTTCAAAGTAAATGTTTATTTTTGTGGGTTCCAACTTAAGAAAGAGTGATAATAAACGATCTAAAAAACTTCATTATTATTATCAAAATGTGCGCGGCCGGCGGTCGAAGACTACAATGTTCCGAAATAATATTAGTAAACATAAATTTGATGTGGTTGCACTTACGGAAACATTCTTAACGAGCTCTGTATACGACGGCGAACTTTTTCCCACGGGATACATAGTGGCCCGTAATGACCGTTTTGGTGATACAGGGTGGGGAGGAGTTTTGTTGGCGGTACGTGATTGCTACTTAGTCAAGATTATCACCGATATTGATGGACTAACACGCGATAAGGAATTAATATGTGTAATTAATTATAAAAGGTAAAAATGTAGAATTATTGTGTTGTGTAGTAGGTATATCTTCCGCCTAGCTATAGTGACGAACAGTATTTAAATGTTTCGGCTTGTATAGAAAACATAATTTGTTGTTATCCCAAATTTAATGTGTTGATTTTTGGAGATTTCAATTTAAGTTCGTTTGGTGTAAATGTTAAAACACAATTTGATCACTCTGGACTGTAAACTGAATCAACACAACCGAATATTAAATGAATTTGATGGTATGTTAGATCTTGTGCTGAGCGATCTTGTATCTAATCAGGTAACAGTGTCTCTAAATGTCGAACCATTAGTACCAATTGATGCATATCACCCGTCTCTTGACGTAACCACGAAAATAGGAATTCCAGCGGAGTCTTCACCGCAGACCTCTCAGTCGCTTAACATACGCCCGGACACTTGTCCGAATTGGAATTTGAGGAAGGCAAATTATCGGGAACTTTATGCTGTCTTGGCTGAAACTGATTGGTCTGATGTGCTGCACGTTGAAGACGTGGATCATGCAATTGAGTCATTTTACTCTAAATTATATGAATATATTGATTTATATGTGCCAGTTAGAAATAAAAATTCATATGTCAATTCAAAGTTAATTTATCCCATTTGGTATACGGAGGACATAAAAATCAAATTAAAGCATATTTTCATTTAAAAAAATATAAAGCGGAAGGTAAATTATATAACAGAAAATTATATAGGTACTATAGATGGCATACCAAGGAACTGATTCGAAACGCATATCGGTGTCACATGCATAATGTCCAAAATAATATTATAAAGGAGGCAAGTTTTGGGCATAAATTAAGGACAGGAGAAAGAATAGAATAAACATTGATTCTTTCACCTACGAGGATGATGTAGTGACCGAGCAAGCAGCTGCGGATGCATTCTCGCGATACTTTGGATCAATATTTTTGGATGAGGAACCGCGCTTGAATCCCGATGATGCAGCTCGCGCTGCATATTCCATCGTCGATTCAAGATCAGTAGTTGTCCCAACACTGGACAAAGCGGATCTGAACACAGCGGTAAAACGTCTCAAAACGAGATCATCTTGGGGCCCTGACGGGATCCCTATATTCTTCATCAAGGATTGCATAAAAGTACTTAACGTTCCACTACTAGATTTATACAATTTGTCTTTGGAGCAATCAAAATTTCCTGATCGTTGGAAAGTCTCATGCGTCATACCGATTCCAAAAGGTGAACCAAGCCCCGACATTACCGAGTATAGACCAATTGCTGTGCTTTCTGTGTTTGTGAAAGTGTTTGAATTTGTACTAAATAACTATATTAGCCAGCAAATCAGTAGCCTTCTATATGACAGTCAACATGGATTTCGCCGAGAGCTTTCTACTGTCACTAATCTCACAACACTCGCAGATTATGTTAGCACTGAGGTGGATGGTGGTAAGCAGGTGGATGCGGCCTACTTTGATTTTAAGAAGGCATTCGATCTTGTAGACAATGACATTTGGTTGCAAAAATTGGCAAAGGCGGGTTTTGTACCAAAACTTCTCCACAGTTTGTGCGACTAGGAAAATTTGTATCAGAAAAGTACTATACGAGATCTGGAGTAAGCCAAGGAAGAACGCTTGGGCCGACGCTTTTCTTGATCATGATTAACGATCTGCCCGAAATTGTCAAAAGCGCGTTGTCTTCTTTTTGCTGATGTTTTATAACTATATCTCGGTATCAGAGGCGCTAAAGATACACTAAGTTTGCAAATGCACTTAAATGCTGTATCGGAATGGATCAGTAATAACGATCTCCCTTCCACCAACACCAAATGTAAAACTATTACTTTCACGCGAAAACGAAGCTTTATAAAAGTGGATTATAAATTATCTGAGTATCTCTAGAGTAAATAAAATTCGCGATTTAGGACTAATTAGACTATAAACTTGACTTTCACACACATGTGATTAATATTAGTAAATCTGCGAATAAGCTATTAGGTTTTATTATAAGAACATCCTCCGATTTCAGTGATATGTCCGTGGCTAGTGTATTATACTATGCCTATGTTCGCAGTCAACTTGAGTATGGAGCAGTTATTTGGGATCCGCACGAAGATAAATATGAACTCATGATTGAGAGACTACAAAGAAAGTATGCACGCTGGTTATATAAAAAAATCTACGGCTATTACCCGTCTCTATTTGTATCAGGCATGCTTAACCTGGAGACCCTAGCGCATCGAAGAAAAGTTCTCCTCGCTGCGCATTACCTCTCTGTTCTAAATTTTATAGACTTCAGCAGCAGGATATAGTTGACATTATGTGTATTCATACTGACATTATTTATTTGAATTGGCAAATATTGTAGTGTTCCAAATTGTAATTTATTTCTCTATATTTTGTTATTTTATCATTTTAATTTTGACTTTTAAGCTAAGCTAATAGATTTATCAAATTTTAATTTGACCTTTCTTATTATTCTTGACATTTTGAATAACTTGCATGTGTGTTGGACTTAAAATCTGTGAACTTGCAAGTGTATGTATAAATAATTAAGCCTAAGGTCTTAGGAGATTCTATTTCTTTAAATTCATATGTTTTTTGGTTTTGTTGACTGATCTCTAAACCTTCTAATAAGAACGGTTCGTTTGCCGTCCATTTTCTCAGATTAAATCTTGCTGACTGAAGCAATTTTTTTAAATCATCTCTTAATTTTAAAACTGAATTCATTTCGTGGTGACCGCCGCAAAAATCATCCATATAAATATTATTTTCTTAAGCTTCGATTACAGTTGGGAAATTTTCTTTTTCATTTGACGCTGACTGTTTTAAATACATCATAGCTAAAAGGGAGCTGGTTTTGTCCCGTTTGTAACAGTGGTTAACTGGTATGTTGAAATAGCTTGATTTGGAGATTTAGACTGTGTCCAGTAGTTGATTTAAAAGAAGCGTTAAAAACTACTCTTTCCTTAATTGTGGTTGATTGTTCTCGGGTAACTGCGTGATGAGGTAAATAACTCTCGGGTGTCGTTAAATGAATCTTGTGTGCGTCTCGAAGCTTCTAAATTCGTAAACTGCATTTTTTGTGCTTATAGATGGAATTTTATGAATTAAATAAATCTTTAAAAGAAATCCAATGGTGATAGTTTCTGCTATACATCGGAATATCCATTTGCGGTGTCAACTTTTCCCTATGCGAAACAGACCACATCTTGGTGTTAATGGTCTCCTTCAAATCGTTGAATATTTTTTCGTGTCTGTTGAATTGCGCTTTATAGATGCCTTCATAGCCTTCGGCTTCACCTTCTATCTCCCAATGAAAATTATCGACGGTACTCCAGAAAAAGTTTAAAGCGATCTGAGAACATCTTCGAACTCCCACCGATTTTCTAATCTTTCTATATCTATAGAACTTACTGTACGCATAAATGCTTTAAAATTAATGGTTTGCTTCTTAATAATTTCGTTTAACTTAGTTTTTTTGTTAGACATATCAATATGCTGTGGTTAACGGCTGTCCGAGATCGCTAACGATTCAGCACTCATTGACGGTCCTGGTTGATATAGAACCTCTCCTTCCGGTTGTCGAGGAGTAACGTCTTACTGCACCAGCTCAGTCCGTCTACTAAACTGCTCCTTTGAAATTATTTGTTCGAAAATATTTTTAATGAGATCTTTTATAGTTAAATAGAGTTCAAATTTCGCTAGTTCATTATTGCCAATAATTTTCAAGTAATTCAAGCTTGCGCTTACAATATTCCTTAGTTTTCCTATCCGCTCCATCTTTCTTAATATTGGTTACAAATCTTTTCTGAGTTTCGTATATCTCCGTTTGGTTAAAAAAAATGACTCCTTGATTCAAATTATTGTCACTATTCACTATAGTCACTGGTTGGTTTAGTAGGTCCTCGGCTCAACAAATCAGAAATTGTGAAGTTTATCGCGAACCGAAGTCCATTCTTCTCGAAGGACCATGAAAAAGTTTATTTTCACTCGGAGGTTAGTAGTAAATCTCCTTTTGCGTTAGATATAAATAAGAAGTCGAAATGTCTATAAAATCGTATAATAATGACTAGAAATAAAACGTAATAAATGGTAAAGTTAACTATTATTATTATCGCTAAAAGTTTGTTAAATTTATTATTTTACGTAAATGGTATTTATGGTTATCGAGCACTTTTTTAGTAGCGTTGTTTAGTAGCGTTATTGAGTAGCGTTTTTCGTAATGAATTAATATATTAATAATCTTTTTCTGTTGTTCATTTAGAATCAAAGAAGAGTAGTGTTTAGAACCGCAGGCGTTTTCAAGTTTGACAAGCGGTGGTACCCCCACAACTAGATTAAAAACCACCGGGCGCGGCGAGGGCATTACGCTTACAACTGTGCACGCAACCACGTCTTTAAAATTTATAAAAAAATTCTAATAAGAAAAGTAAACTTATAAACTATCAGAACAATTTTTCATTAAAAATACCAAAAAACGGCGTAATCAAGCAGGGAATTAGTCTATGTTAGATTTTGGGATAATACCAAAGCATATAGATTGATAGACCCCAAGTCATGGTGGAGATATAGACAGGTAATCTTGGACCGGTTTAGTTTTTACTGCTCGAGGAGGAGCTATTTGCTGGCAGAGCATCAAACAACGCTGTGTAAACTCTGCTAATAATATGCTGTGTACAGATTTCATATTTAATTTTGTATGCTAAAAATTAAATATAATCGATACATTGTCCGAATGCTAGTTATTTTTGTTTCATTTCGTGATTTTATTTCCATCTTCATGGTTCGATTCCCGGGTTGTGCTATAAATAATATTTGATAGCCTTGAAATTTAGACGATTTTAAATGGAACACTTAGTGTTTTAATATTCCTTGAACTATGGGTTCGATTCCCGTGTATTTTAATATAATAGTATTTGTATTTTCTTTAACTTACAGATTATTATCATAGTTACCGATTTCAATCAAATTTCACATGTACCCGTATTTTGGTTTGGATAGGATAGTTATCATCTCAATTATTCGCTTATGGCGTGAATGTAATCAAATAAAATGTTCTAATTAATTGTTTCTTAAGCAAATGTTTATTTACTGTTTAGTTTTATGAAGTTCTCATAGATGACGGTGTATGTTGATTCATAGATAAAATTCTTCAATATCGTTTGACATCTAGGTTGCAAACACACCCAATAGATGGCGCTGTGTTCTAGATGGCGTTTATTCTAAAGTAATCTGCAGTAACGTTTCTTTCAAAGAATTTTGCGTAGATTACGTTTTCGATTAAGATTTGTGTAAACTTCAGAACTGCTATTTTTTTCATCTTTATTGCAAATCCCATTGAATTGGATTAATATCTCTAAAGTTTCAAAGATAAAGTGCTGAAACATATTGGACATTCGTTGGTATTTTGTTGTACTATCTTTGAACTTAAACATCAAGTTCATTTCATCATCAGCTCAAAAAACAACAGCGTTTTTGGAAAATATGATGCCCAAAGTAACTATATCACGCGGACGAAGTCGCGGGCAAAAGCTAGTACTATGTAGATTTTGTAGACATGTAGTAATTTGTCTACAAAATCTTATACTGTGTCCCGGTACTAGACAGTCAAAACACAGTTGTTTCTCTTTGACGACATCTCTATCTTCTTCCGAATTTAATTTCTCAAACTCCTTGCAGTTATAGATATAATGATCTTTACAACAAAACGAACAAATGACTTCGGCATTCGTTTTGCAGGTTCTTATTGATTTATTGGTGTTTGTCGTAGATACGCCAACATTATTAAGTGCATTAAATGTCTCATTTGCAGTATCTAATAATGCGCGTAATCCCTTGGCTGATTCTAACATAAGCTTCTTCTGTCCAAGTAACCGTGTAACGTGTGCGTGTACTATAAGATTCTTGCTGTTGTATCTTGATTTCAAAACTTTGAATGTTTTCTCATAATTAGCTTCGGTTAATGGAAATTGCTTTAATAATAACTCTGCTTCTCCTTTCAAATTACTTTTCAAATAATGATACTTCTCTATATTGCTTAAATCCTCATTGTTATGAACCAAGGACTTGAATAGATCATAGAAACATGTCCAATCATTATAATTCACCGTAAAAATAAATTTCAATAGCTGGTAACTTAGCCCGCCCTTAATACTTTACTTTGAGGTGTTGTGACAGATACGTCTCCCATTTATACAAATATTAATGAGTTTGTAGAAACCGTAAAGTGAAGGTTGGATCCTACTGTGATGATGGAGACAACTGGCAAGGGAGACTTAAAGGATAATTGCCTCCCTCCGAGCTAGGTGTTGTTAGCCCGTGGACCGCGGTCCAACCGATCTAGGTTGGACGGTCTATTTATGCTAATTGGTAATTAATCTTAGTGTGGGCAATGTAAGTTTCTTTGTTCTAATTGCCTTGTAGTTATTAATTTATGATGTTTGTATTGGTATAGCGCCATCTCGTTATTGGGTGTTGAAACTTCTTGCAGTTCGTCTTGCTATCAATTGCTGTTACGATGCTAGTCTTCTCGTTATTGATTGTTGTGGCGATGTCAGTGCGAAATGAATTAAATGTCGCTACGTATATTCAGTCGCCACAAGTTGACAGACAAATCCTCTAACTGTTCTTTCATCAAATTTTTTAACTTTAGATAAACATTTTCACATAAATAATAAGAATCATCTTGAAATATGTTAAGATTTTCTTTTCATCAAGCGTTGCTGTTGCTACAATATTAAAATTACCTTTAAAATTGTGAAAATTTATTTCTAATAATTCTAATCTTGCTTCTTCTTTTTCTTTTATTAATGGGTTATCTCAAGTCAAGTGAATGAATAACTTTCTGCATATAAAATAAAAATGAAATGAATGAAATAGAAATGAAAATTCCAATGTCTGCTGATATAACTAATTTATTTGACATTTTACTTCAATGACAAATAAATTAGGTATATCAGCAGACATTGGAATTTTCATTACAAAAAAGGATAAAATATCTTGAATTTTTTATCTTTGCACACCTACAAATTCATAGTGTTTATGTTATTATTGTCTATTCGTTGTTTAAAGTTAACTTACAAAATTTTGTCGTCAGATAATAGTATTGAAAACTTTGTAAAAAGCTTCTGATATGTCGGAATTTCTTTTCGTTTTCATTGTTGTTTTCTTATTTTTAATGTGCATAATTAAATTTTATTATTTATGTATCCGACACGTTTCTTGCAGTCACAGACCAAAAAGAGTATTGGTTTTTTGGTCTGTGACTGCAATCAACGTCAGAGTCACAGACCAAGAAGGAGATATTGTATATGTCAATCAGAGTCGAGTAAAAGTTTTGTGCGGGTGATTATTTTTAATAATCTTGTTTATTAAGTAAATGCATACCTTCAAGATAGTATTTGAAAATTTATTCATACTACAATACACCGTTAACCATTCATGTGAGTAACGACAGTACTTTAAAAAAATATCTATTTTTTTATTAATATATCGCAGGAAGCAGTAGTTTTATTTTATTTCCTGTTTATTTTCAGGGTCAAACAACAAATAATGGTGTGAAGATTAATCACAAAGAAATCCACGTTTCTCGTCTCATCAACCAAAGCTACCGCCATGAAAAAAGTCGTATTATTCAAAAGTGTATCAGAAGAGTACGAAAAAGTTTTCACAGATAATAATTTTGAAGTGATATTTATTGAACCTCTGCAGTTCACATTTATAAATACGGAAGAGTTAAATAACAAATTAACACAAAACTATGATGGATTAATACTAACTAGTCCACGAGCTATAGAAGCAGTAGCAAACCTTTGGAACCCTTCTAAGTTTGTGTTGTGGAATACAAAAAAAGTTTACACAGTAGGAGAAGCGAGTCGACAAAACGTCGCTCTCCGACTGGGACTCGAAGCTCTGGGTTCGACATCCGGAAATGCTGAAAACTTGGCTAAAATTATTGCTGATAATAATTCAAAATGTTCAAAATTCTTATTTCCTTGTGGTAATAAAAAATCAGAAACACTTCCAAACTTATTACAGTCAGCAGAAATCGATGTAGACGCTGTGACAGTCTATGAGACAAAGGAAAATGAAAACTTACAAAAACAGTTGATGAAAGTGACCAACCTGGAAAAAGAACTTCTGTGTGTTGTTTTCTTTAGTCCTTCCGGTTGCGAATATGTGTACAGAACGCTCCAAACATTGTACAATAGACTGTCTGATGTGCCACATTTTGCTATCGGAAATACCACAGCACACAAGATTGAAAACTTTGGTGTTGAAATAGCAGGAGTCGCCGCAAAACCTAGTGCCAGCAGTATGGTAGAAACTATACAAAAATATTTTGCTTCATGAGAACAGTGATTTCATGATAACAAGACTAAAATTTAAAATATGGTGCTGGTTTATTGAAATATGTTAGACAAGGGACACTGAGAAAAAAATTACAGAAAATGATGTTATTTTTTAAATAAGTGCTTTAATATCTCTATCCAACTTCTATACTATCTACTCTAATTGTATTTTATAGCTATATTATTATTAACATCGACAGGTGTTCCCATAATTGAATTGTAAATAATTAAATAGCATAAAAATATTTCTTTTAATTTTATACTATAAAAAGGTTGCAGCTAGGGAACAATCTGGATATTATGTATGATATCATGATCAGACAGGTATTATTTATCAAGTCATCTAGCTACCACACATACTGTCTGGTATAACCAGGTAAAATAATAAAAATGCATGATATTTACAAATTTCTTTTATTTCATCACAACGGTCAAATCAAAAGGGATATATGACACATTCGAATACAACATTCAGTATTATACGTCAATTTCGTTGTAGAAGTTAAGAAAATGTAAAATATTCTAAACAACCAAGAATGATACAGTTTTGCAAAACCTAAGTAACGTAGTAGTGGGCAAGGGTGACCATCAAACTTCCTGTTCGGTGGGTGGCGGGTGCGCGGGCTCGCGGGCGGGCAGCGCGCGGTCGAGGCGGCGCGCGGCCGCGCGGTACGTGGCCGCCGCGCCGCCCAGCGCCGCCGCCGCGCTCGCCACGCCCAGGCTCTGCGGTTGGGAGCGACCAAATAATCCTACACTATTCTCCTGAGCTCATATGAAAATGAGAAAAAGAACTTCATAATTCGAGGTTTACATCTAAATTTAGGCAAATTATCCTTCTCTTTCTCGTAGGCCTCCCCCGTCGGGGTCTCCAGGACGATCGGTACTATCTTGAACTCACTTATTATTAACCGACTTAAAAAAGGATGTTCTCAGTTTGGCCTGTATGTATGTATGTTTGTGCGCGATTATCTCGCGTTTGGCTGTACCGATTTTGATGCGGTTTTCAGCATAGTATTTGTCAGTCATAGGGGAAGGTTTTAGATATAATAACCGACTTAAAAAGTGGAGGTTCGCACTTTAACACGTCGTAAGCGACCTCGCGTATCACCGAACCAATTTTGACGCGGTTTTCAGAAAAGTTACCTATTATATAAAAATATAAATATCACAAAAAAACATGATCATTAAAAAAGTCGGGCGCCTATCTTTTAATTTATAACCTACAGAAAACCTCCGCCCGCCATTAATAGCACTTTCTCGAATAAGTCGCTATTGAGATAAGTATTTAAATGATGGCAAAGTCAGCGCAGTCAGCAATCTCTCACCGTCAGTAAGTAGTCGGAGACGGCGCGGGCGTCGCACAGCGCCGCGGCCGCAGCTACGGTCAGCAGCAGCAGCGCGCCCATCACCGTCAACGTCGTTATGTCCTGGGCGGAACATTACAACATCGTGTTACCTACTCCATCGCACCACCACCACGCTACATTGTACATTGCAGGTTAGTTCATGGTACGTTCTCACTTATTGGCATACAATTTTTTTGTTAGACTATTTTATTTTTAGATATATTCTTATTGTAGGATCTTCATCTTTGTCGTCTATCGATTGTTGGGGCGCCACATTATGAAAAACGAATCCAACAAAAAATTATCATCGCGATCATAGCACGAGATCGGGTCATCGTACACTTTATTAACATAGGAATTGTAGTTTTTATCACACGTGTATTACACGTTAATTCAGCTCCTATAATCTCTAATCGTATCGCAAAATGTACAAGAGAAATAGTATTCACTGCACCTGCACAGTCATTATTATTATTCGTTATAAGCGCCGTATCAATCTTGATACGCCGCCGGCCTCTGTCGCCGACGACATCCCGATGCTACCTATGCACGGCAACATTCGGCGCTGGGTTCACAGAAACTCAACCGCAACTTCACTCCGCACAAAATATAACTGCGGCCTCCTTTCACCGATCATAAAATACGCGAGTATACATAGATATAATCGCGAGTCTTATCTTACAATATGACAATAACGACTCACTATAACGAGCCAGGCCAGAGGCGCGCGCGGCGGCAGGCGGGCGGCCACCGCGGCCAGCACCAGCGCGGCGCCCCCCGCGCACACGAGCACCGCCCCCGCGCCCGCCCGCGCCCACGCGCCCGCCCCCGCCCCCGCCCCCGCCCCCGAGCACCCGCCCCCGCCCAGCAGCCACGCGCCCGACACCAGGCAACCCACCTGGATCCGACCAGAGCGATTCATGAGCACGTTCACTTGTGATCACCCAACACGACATAAACAAAAGACTTATCATCAGCGTTTTCACGTCCCCCCCTGCAAGGGCTCGAGTCTCGCTTATGGACGGTAAAGGAGGGTGAGCCGCGACCAGCCCCGCCCTACAAATGCACCCGGGTTTTCTTTGGCTTTCGATGATTCGGGCCGCGAGGAGTTTTTCCGGCCCAGCCGGATATAGTGTGCGCGGAAGTGCTAGTCACCGCCTGAGGTATGCGAGCGGCAGGACGGGGGAGGTAAATGAACGTCGAGCTGACTCGGTCTGCCGTTGAGGATGTTCTTAAAAAGTTAGACTCAAAAAACAAATTGTTAGTTGTATGGGGTGATTTTAACATAGATCTTAAACCCAGTATAACATCCGATCGTTTTCTCTCTTTGTTCGAATGTTTTAATTTAACAAATCAATTTCATGAACCGACAAGAGTGACTGCGAATTCAGCTACTTGTTTGGATAATATTTTTTCAGAACGCAACCCAGCAAACAAATTAGTTTTTAATAATATTTCATCTGATCATTATGGCTTGAAAGTTACTTACGAGATAACGGTTCCTAATGAACCTAAAATAATAGAAGTTAGACCATTTAATAATAAACGCATAAATAATTTTCAACTAAATATAGATGAGAAAATCGTGCAGATGTCATGGACACATGACGACCCCGATATACTTTAAAGTAACCTTTTTCATCTCATAAAGAATGAATTCGATCGAGCTTTCCCTTATAAAACGAAGAAAATTACTACGCAGAAACTACAGTTTTGTGACTGGACTACGACTGGTATTTATAAAAGCAGAAACAGACTATATGAGTTGTACAATCTTAGAAAGTATAACCATTCTGAAAAATTCATAGATTATGTAAAAGCTTACTCCAAATTATTCAAAAAAGTTTTAACTTATTTTATAATTGGAATTTTTAATTTTGTCTCAAATTTTATTAGAGACAAAATTAAAAATTCCAATTATAAAATAAAAACTACTTGGAATATTATCAATCGTGAAACTGGTAAAAATAACGACGTATTGGCACTTACTTTCAAAAACGAGCTTATTAAAACTCCTGAACTGATCGCACATATTTTTGATGATTTTTTCATAAATAAACCGATCGAGACAATTTGAATTCTTCGCCAGAGACAGCAATGGCTATGCTTAGGAAATGTGTACCAAAATGTGATACCTTATTTAAGTTCAAATATATTGATTCATTGGATGTTATTAAAGACTTCAGATCAATAAAAATAAAAAACTCTCGTGACTTATGTGGTATATTAGTGAATATAATTAATATAATTGCTCCCTATCTCGCTGATATTTTCGATCACTGTATTGATGAGGGTATTTTCCCCGATCTCATGAAATTTAGTAAAGTCATTCCTCTTTTTAAAGCTGGTAATAAACAGGATCCTAGTAATTATATACCCATTTCAATTCTACCGACACTAAGCAAGATTTTTGAAAAACTTATTCTGGAACAATTAATATCCTACTTTAATTCAACGAACTTTTGCATACTAAGCAATACGGTTTTACCAAGGGTCGTTCGACAACAGATGCGGGTGTTGCGCTACTAAAGCATATATTTAAAGCATGGGAGGGATCGCAAAACGCTCTTGGAGTTTTTTGCGATCTGTCCAAAGCCTTCGATTGTGTTGAGCATCAGACATTGTCGTTTAAACTGAATTACTACGGTATTAAAGGTGCTGCTCAAAAACTAATGCTGTCGTATCTTAGTTCCAGAACACAAACGGTAGATATAAACGGTGCGAAGTCGTCTGGGTCTCATGTAAAAATAGGCGTTCCCCAAGGTTCTATCCTAGGCCCATTTCTATTTTTAATATATAGAAATGATTTACCATTTTTTGTTAAAAACTTATGTGAGATCGTGTTGTTTGCATATGACACTTATTTAATATTTAACATTGACAGAAACAAATATAATTTTGACAATGTAAACAATGCTCTCTCACGAGTGTTATCTTGGTTCACAGTTAATAATCTTCAATTGAATGCTAAAAAAACCAAATGTATAAAATTCACTTTACCTAATGTAAAAGTAGAACCAACTGAAATTAAACTCAACAACGAACATTTCGAGTTAGTAAGTTCAACAAAATTTTTGGGCATAACACTAGATTCAAAACTGCAATGGAACCCGCATATTTCTATATTAGCTGGTAAACTCAGTTCGGCTGCATATGCCATACGAAAAATAAGACAAATTACCGATATAGAAACTGCCCGGACAGTGTACTTTAGTTATTTTCACAGTATCATGTCCTATGGCATTATATTGTGGGGAACGGCAGCCGATATTCAGTCTATATTTGTTTTACAAAAAAGGGCAATAAGATCTATCTATCAGTTGGGCTCGCGAATATCTCTTAGAGAGAAATTTAAAGAAATTGGAATATTGACGGTTGCATCTCAATTTATATACAGTTGTATACTTTTTGTCCGGAACAATATTAATGTGTATACCAAACATAGTGATGTACACAAACTTAATACTAGTAATAAAAACAAGCTAGTAATGCCTTCTTACAGGTTACAAAAGGTATTAGGTTCTTTCGTGGTTCAAGGTATACAATACTTTAATAAGATCCCCAGTGACGTATTAGATTTGCCAATAAATCATTTTAAAAGTCATATTAAAAATTGTCTACAAAGTAAAAGCTATTATACCGTTAAGGAATATCTAAATGACAAAAAGGCATGGTGTTAGATATTTAAACTTTATTGTATTTACTTTCTAATATTGTAATGGAAAGTGACTTCATATTCTAATGAAGTCACTTTTCAATAAGACTTCTCTGTGTGAAATAAAACAGGGAGAAAAAAACAGCCCTTGCTGAGTTTCTTGCCGGTTCTTCTCAGTACAAGGTCTCCCGCCGTAGTTTTGCGAACCGATGGCGTAGTTTTCGACTTTCACAAGTACTCTGTAAAAGCCTAAACTAAATAAATAAATTTAGATTTTTTGATTTTGATTAAATCACCGCCCGCAACCTCAGGCGGTGACTAGCACTCCCGCGCTCACTGGCGATCCAGTAGAAAATACGTTGACCTATTGCATAATGCCTTTTCTGGTGCATAAATATTGAAATTGCTGCTTAACGTATTTGTGTCATTATTAAATATAATATATAAAAAAATCATGACATTAAAATAAAAAGAAATTTTTTAGTTTAACCTCTCGTCTGTAGACGCATCTTGTGATATAATAAATTAACTTGCCCTTGTCTGTGAGGAGTCCTGTTACAGGACGCGGTTCGGTGTTATCACCTTGCTTAATTTTGGGCCTTATTTCAACGTGACTAAAGATCTTATTCCTTTGTACAGGTGAAGAATCGTTTAGGAATGAATTGGCTTTCAGTCTTGCATATAATTTAGGACGACTATAGTACAAAAAAAGTTGGAAATCAATGTTTCGGTTTATGAACGACTGTGTCAGTGATGGCCGCGAGTTGACGCTTGTGTTTATTTATTGCTTGTGTTTGTATAAATAATTGTAAGTTTTGGTGAATGCTACTAATTAAATCATGGAATAGTAAGTAATATTTCTTGTTGTTAACTAAAATTAATATATTCTTTACATTTTTAATTAAAAATAATCTAAGAAACAACATCCGTGAGTGTATATGAGTGTACAATTTTTATGTGAATTTTGTTTTATCAGATTTGATAAAAAAATATTAAAACCCAAAAAATCTGATTATAATAAGATAAAATTTATAAATCGATAAATCTTATTAGAATTTAAAAAGATTCTAATTATATAAAAATTTCAATTTTTCTAGACCTTAGATTCCAAAATCAAAATCTGATTATAATAAGATAAAATTTATAAATAGATAAATCTTATTAGAATTTAAAAAGATTTTAATTATATAAAAAAATTAATTAAATTTTAATTTTTCTAGACCTTAGATTCCAAAATTATTGCTCAACCCGTATCTGTGAAAAGGCCTGTCGTGGGAACCACACAACCGCCATAATTGTTTTTTTGAAAATGTGTCCTGTCACAGGACGCGTCACAGACGAAATTACCTTACACTTTTTTACCACTTTATTAACAAAATGCTTCATGACTTTTCTTAACTCGCAAGCCGGTTTCGCGGTTTCGCCGTCTCTGACGTCCCGGGTTCGATTCCCGTTCGAGTCGATGTAGAAAACGAACTTTTCTATATTGCCTCGGGCCTGGGTGTTCTGTGTACGCTATTTCAGGCAGGCACGCATCAGCTATTAGTCTTTGAATACAAGCTTTTTATGTAATGTTGTCACATAAGATAGATAAATAAATAGTAATTTATTTCTCTATATTTTCTTATTTTATCATTTTAATTTGACATTTCTTATTATTCTTGACATTTTGTATAACTTAAAATCTGTGAACTTGCAAGTGCATATATAATAATAATAAACCTTACTTGGCAATGCTGATTTTCCAACAACTTCAACTAATTACCTATAGGCACCTGCTTATCAAGTAATTCGTACATTCTGATTTTATCTACTCGGTAATCAACTATCAAGCTATCTGATCTTCTCTATCTGATATTTTGCGGCGATCTCTAATATAAAGCCACCTTTTTTTTATATAGGTTTAGACTATAATAAAATCTACGGCGGGCACTAAATAAACAATCCAAGGTCGAATACTTGCAATTGCCAATATTTTGAGGATCCATTCTGTAGACAAGAGCAGACCGTGGTCGTCGTAGTACTGCCGCAGGGCAGTCCTCTCCTCGGGCTGCGAACCCGTCGCCATCTCCGCTACATACTCCGCCCGCGCACTCGCACGTCACACCGACGTTGGGCACATCACAGACAATATTATATAACACCTTGATCGACTTTCCAACTTATTGAAGGCGTTGACGAATCGTGATCGTGCGTGTGATATCTTACCAGGCGACGGGCGACCACATCTACGGACCGAATAACAATAACATTTTCTTTTCCATGATTTACTAACATAAATATACTTACCGATAGATATTCCGATGCGATTACGCTGACCGATCGATTATCTCTACAGATAGCGTATATGTGGACGAGGTGAAATTAAAACAAAATCTTGTACAAAACCATATATTATCATTAAAATTTAAAAGTAAAAATGACTCGCACGTCGATCGAGACCGCACCCTTGTACGGTCGTGGACAATATTACGAATTTGAATAACCATTATCCGAACGATCGGTATCGTAGTGGTCCACGCTCGGGATCACAACTGGGACGCGCGACAGCCACGACCACAGCGTCGGGGAACACAAGCGTATGACATATTATTATCGACACGCGGGACAGATCGAGTGTAATTACACCCATATTATGTAAATATATGAAACGGACCAGGGGCAGACTATACGCAACCGCTGCACTGACAAAGATTTTGCTTAATTATGCGGCCAAAACTGAAGTTTTTAAATTAGTTACAATTACAAAATGTAATATCTCTCTACTTTAACAATAGAACAGGCGATAATAAACCGATCTCCTCGGCTTCGATAGCCGCGCGGGGTACGGGCGCAGCAGGTAGTCGAAACTTGTTAGTCTCCTGCTACGCACGCGCTCTCGGTATTTTCTCTTTTAAGTGAACCATTTTTCGTCGTTAATATTCTTGATCTGAAGACAGTTATCAAAGTAAACAACATCGATTCCAGTGCTTCAGGTAAATACCATTATTTATTATACAAATTGTCAATCTAGTATTATAAAAAAAAAACTTTATTTTAAAGCTTCTAAACATATTACGTTTTGTTATTTTATACGTTATTTTTACGTGTTGATAAAATATTCTCGATTTTTCAATTTTAAAAGTAATTTATTTATATTATCGCTTCCTCTCGCCGTAAAATTATTATTTATCACAATACTTTATACTCTTTTCATATGATTCTGATTAAAATCAGCTGCAGGTAATATTTAAAATTTCATCATATGTTGTTTTTTATTATCAATTATATCATTTAGAATAGTTATAGCGATTAAAATAATTTTGGCCGCATAAAACCTAAGAACCTATTGCGTTCAGCAGCGCACATAGCTGCTGAACGCCCAATAAAAGTTTATTTGGTAGCTTTTTAAAAATATTTGTATAACTAAAAAGCTAACTAAAACAACTGAATAAAAGGAGAATAATTTAAATCCGGTTTAACGTTAATAGGAGCTACCCCCCGGCCGCCATACTCGCTTCGTACCAATAAACAGATGTCATTCGGGTTCGCACAAACCCCGGCGCTGGTGTCGTTTCAATCACGCAACACGCGCGTGCACGTACTCGTACTCGTGCACGTGCACGTACTCGTACAGCCGCAGAGTATGCGCGTCCGCCCGCACGCTACACGATACAGACGCGGTATCCATAACAATCTATGTAATACAATGTGTAACACAATTGACTAGAAAGCCGAGATCACTAAAGTAAATATGTATCGAGAACACTGAGGACCGGCACGCATTCATTAGCTTCAACTGTCGATAGATAGCGGTAGTATCAACTTATTTGGTCATTTTAATGCGTCGATATATAAATGCCCGCGCTCTTTTATTCTTACGATTATAATAGTAAGTATCTCAGCCATACATTCCGGTTTCCATAAAAACTATAATTGTCTTCTTTAAAACTTTTTGGATCATTTTAATTTATTATACTATTTGTGGTAGAAATTTTAAAAAAATTAAATATACAAACACGTGAATAGGATGAATATTTACATTATTAAAAAAATCAACACATGAGGACACTAGCGACGATCAAAGATAATGAAACCGTGACGTTCCACCTTAACGGCTCGTCTACATTAGCCTATGTTGTTACGTATAAGTATCGTAAATTGCTATTACGCTGGAACCTTGTCTAAATAACACCCGTGTGCCGTCATATGCAAATAGAAAGTATAGATAGCACAAAAAGGAAGAGATAAATGATTTATTATTTATAGTAATATTTATAAATTATCTCCAAAATTTTGTAATAATAATTTAAACGCGATAACAAACGGAAAGGATTTTTTTTTTTAACATAACCAAAAGTAATAATAAAATGTTAGATTTATTATTAGTGTAATTATGTTTACTTAGTATGAAAATCATAATATCAGTTGCTGTTTAGGTCAACTATAACAACTAAAGCGTAACTATAACAATCGAAAACAACAAAAAATTATGTGTGATCTCAGCACAGCCAAACTCACTAAGTAGACTCGTCAACCAGTGTATATTTGCTAACGGTACTGATTTTTAACGCAATTACGTCATCAATATGGTGGTCAGGCGCATTAGCAATTTGCGGAGATTATATGCAGATTGCGGCGATTTCTGAGGACTCATTTTCATTGGTTTGTCAGCTCATTAACTGAGCCCGCAGAGATCGCCCGCACTCCGCATGCGGACCCAACGGGCACTGTAAACGAGCCATACCTTCATTTATTACACATAAAACGAAATTTATACGAATGTCATATAATAGAATCCATATATTATGCGTACAAATCGAGTTTATATAATAATTAATATATACCGTTTGTAATATGTTTAATACATTTTTGCCGCCTTAAACTAATATACACCGTTATCTATAGTATAGCATAAATAATATACGTCGCTAAACCGATTACATGGCCGGTTAGGTACATAACAACTTTCATTTTGATTCTGTTACACGTTGTATTTCGACAAACAAATTATTTAATTAATTCCAGAATCGAAAGTGTATTTACAGACGATGTCCATGGTGATATGTATGACGATCTAAGAACAAAACACACACAGCACCCGTCGCTGAGTAACTAATACAACTAATAAGAGAATCATACGAATCGCTGTCGGGACACGTCGCGGTCTCACTGGTATCGGTGGTACCGCCTACTCGCCTACTATTAAACACTAAATCACTAACCAAAATAAATTAAAGGTAAAATCACCGAGAGACTTAAATTCTTAAACAAACTCAAGATCTAGAAGAGAAAATATGATCCAGTGTAGATCGTCAGGTGCCAACTCCACATATGTAGCTTGGGAAACAATATTGACGACGTGGGCGCTCTATTATAGGGATAGTGTATATATTATATAATGCAAGGTAATGCTTCTCTCACACTCGTATCTACAGTCGAGAAAAGTAATCACTCGGAAAGTGGCATACCTTTAGCAGATATTTTTAACCGATGAGAATTTGAATGGAACAAGAACTGTTGGCAGCTACCGCTTAAGTAACCACTCTTACTCACGTAAATAATGATTACCTCGAGCCACTCCCTGCTTCGGAAAGCACGACGAGCCGACCCCTCCGATCCACGTCGGGCCGCAGCGAGGGAGGGGGGGGGGGGTGGTCACGACCCTCGAGCCGTGCAGGGGGGACGTAAAAGGGCCGTTGCTGATGAATTACTTAATTCGACTATAGCTACGGGTGTTAGGACTCGAGTTGCCGAAAAAGCCTTGTTATCCTCGATACGAGGACTTGAAGAAACAATTGCCCGCGCTACGAACCGCCGCGACCGCACACGCCCACTAAACTATAAACGATTGCTAACATTGATTTCCTACCCCGCGGGGGATACCCCGTCGAGGGATGAGGTAGGACCGAACGTTAAGTGCTCACTTAGAGACTAGTATGTGATGCCAAAAGAAAGCGATAATTATCCAGTGAAGTTGTATATATTCTTACATCGTCGGCAGGGTGTACACCCTACCTTATTAATAAAAAAGAGAATTATAAAATATCAAAGTTGAGATGGAACGCGAGACGGAATGAATAGTGTATGGAGTCATCAACGCGTGGACAGAGACAGATCGGGCAGTACAAAATTACATCTATAAACAATAATATTCTCGAGATCAGACTACCTTCCCGTCCGTGATCTTATTTAAATCTTATTTATAAAATCTACAGATTCCGCGATCGACAGTGAGTTATCCCATCCTGAATGTCTTCTTTGACATTATGTTTATATACATATATATGTATATAGTTTTACATGAATGTTTTTGGTATAGTAATACTTTGCCTTGCAAAGTTTGCGATAATTATTCTTAGTTTACAGTTTTTGTCGGCATACTTATAACGCGGTCACCGAGCCGACATAATTTCGTACAAACACCCAGACTAATCTCTCTCTACCTCGTGCATCAACACATTGCTGTTGCGCTCACACAAATGGATCTGGACAATTTTGCCACACTGAATTGAACCTGTAATGTTCACGATATCTATCAATAATTTTATTTCGGACGCTGCTAGAAATAAAAGAACCGACAGAACGGTTATTTCAGCAAAAGAACTGTCCTGAAAGGGGCCCATCCCATTCAGCGTGTATCTCAATGGGGAGTCTCTGGGGTCAGTTGGGCAGGAAGGCCATCGACTGATCACTAGGACTCGTATTTGGTAGTCAACGACACGTCAAACTATGCAATACTGACAAACTTCCCTTTAAATCTTAATATATGGAGGGTAGAGGTGAAAATCCATTGAGGGAAATTTGACATATTGTAGGAACCTGACGTGCAGCGGGGTGCACGTCGAACATATTTATGCAAGATGGATCCAACACATATCTCACTAACTACTCACTGTAAGAATATGTCTATTTGCATTTTTCATAACAATCACCTGAGTATTGGATAGAAAAAGAAATATGTAATAATACTACGGACAAAAATATTACTATTGTTTTTTTCTGCTCGACTGCAATCAAACCCACGCCGACTCCAGACCGGGCCAACGTCCTATAGTCGAGCCACCTTCGAAGTCGTCCCTTTCGTTGGTTATGAATCGAATCCCTTCAGCATAAGGAGGCCCGCGTACTGGCAACGTGCACCACGTATATACAGCGACATTACACTAGCATACCGCCGACCACGTATACACGACTACAACTGACCGTCCACCGCCGCCGCGTATACACGCACGTTACTTACAGACTGACAGACGATACCCGTACACACTTTGGTGGTTCAACAGGAGCGATATTGTCGCACGAACTAAACATTCAGTTTTAAATATATTCAACGTTGTACAATTATGGTGGGCTGTCGCTGTCGCTGACGTTCGACAAAGAACATTGAGCGGCCGCGTTAGTGTGGGACCTGAACTGAACTGAACCGCTCCATCGACGGGACAATAGTGAATATATACACACTTCACAGATGTATGAAAAGAATATTCCAAACACTACGACACAGCACGTTCCGTTATCGCATAATGTGATCGCAACCTATTCAAATCTCTCCTTCCACTCGAGCTATTCTATATATATTTTCTTTTCATTGATTCCAATTCTTTCACTATTTTATCCATCAATAAAACCGTCGAACGAATTCACCCGTGTCCGTATATGCTTCCTATAAGAAAACTCACACTGTTTCTCGAATGCTACCTCTGTCCCGTACAGTACGTAACGCTAGTATCACTATTGACTTAAATTATAAAGAAAAATACAAAAATCTTTTCTACGGTAGCAATTCACAGACGATTTAAAATAATATTATCGACAGGCACGCAGCGAAGTCAGGAATGAGGATGAAAAAAACAGCCGGGCAGCGGGCGGACGGGACACGCGCGGGCCCGAGCGGATCCGAACTCGTCTCATCGGAATCGTTCGTCTTATAAATAATGGCAGTCATCGTACCCACATCGAAACGTTCAAAGACGAGACGACGGGCCGGGCGCAACTAATCACCACCGAGGACATCGGAGCGGGCGGAACTACGAAAACCGAGCGATCTCGAACGATCTTTCAGCCGTGATCCGCGTTCGCAGCTCGCCAGCGCTAGCGCGCCGCGGGCACTATAACGGGTTGTCGCGCGAGGTGGACGGCACCGCGCGGTAGTCGCCCCCGCGCCCCCCGCGCGGCGCCCCGCCCCCGCGGCCGGCCCCGCCCCCGCGCCCGCGCCCCGCCCCGCCCCGCGGCCGCACGCGCACAGCCCGCGGCCGGCCACGCCCACCAGCGCGCCCGACGCGCACGCGCCGCCCAGTCCGAGGCCCTGCAACGACACACGGCCGCGGCTGCCTTTAATCCGATTATTGAACGGTCAGCCGGGTGACTCACCGACGATGTGGACTCACCGAGGCGGAGTAGAGCAGGCGCGCCACGTGCGCGGGCGCCCAGCGGTACTCGGGCGCGCAGACGAGCGCGTGCAGCGTGAGCGCGCCGCCGCTGCCCAGCGACAGCGCGCTCCAGACGGAGGTCCAGGTGCCGAGGCGGTTCCAGTCGATGGGCATGAGCGCGTGCAGCCCCGTGAGGTGCATGGCCAGCAGCGTGGCGTGCAGCAGCAGCGAGGACAGCGCGGCCAGCTGCAGCAGCTGCACGCGCGCGGACAGCGGCAGCGCGGCCAGGCGCAGCCCCACGGCCGCCCACACGCAGGCCGCCGCCGCCGCGCAGCACACCACCACCTGCACGCACACGAGCCCACCGTTCATGCTCTATACGAATATATCGAACGAACAGACCGCGGCAATTTAAAAAAATAAATTACGTTACGTTAATGTATATTTTCTTTTCTATATTGTCTCGGATCTGGCCGTTGTGTGATCTTCGTCGTCTCGGATACTCCGTAATACGGGGGCTTTAGCTACTCGTCTCGGAATCTGAACGATGTATGTGATGTTGTTGAATATTTATTTATTTATTATTATTTACGGTTCGGTCCCGGTCCCGAATAGTGAAACGGGAACTTTATTATTGAGAATCCCCAGACTGTATCTCGTGTCCCATGAAAATTGTTGATTGAAATTGAAATTTTCTCAGATGATGTATTTCTGTATCCGCTTCGACGATAAATACTTTTAGTATTTGTCGTTGACTCAGAATAAATCCCCTCCGACAGACGTGATTCGGTGCATAGGTGGACATTATTATTTTTATACATTTTATGAGCATAAAATATTAACAAAAAGTAAACCTACAGTTCATATTTATTACATTTTTTATAATACATTTCAACCATTGAAGATAACTCTCATAAAATAGATTTATTTACTACATTCATACATTCCATACAAAGGAATGATCGTTATCGAATAATAATGGTTTTACCCATTTTTAAGTTTTAACTTACGTCTATTAACAATTACAATCGTACATCCAATTTATGCAAGTGTTCAGCATCTTGGCGTTTAAATTTAATTAAGGAAGCTTAAAAATATTAATTTCGTTGAAAACCTCGTTGTATAACGTGCAAGTTCTTTTGATATAGCTATTGCTTTCGTAACGAGTTTTATTTTGCTTTACAGCAAATAATGATTTTCTGCGACTTGTCCTTTTCTATTTTTTGGGAACTCGGAACCATTTTCTCAAAACAACGGGACATCAACTATGTCAATCAAAATTTTAAACAGTTTATATTTATAATATCTCTTCGATGTCTTAAGGATGTTATAAAAGGTCTCATAACCTAAGTGTGGATTACCAGTTCTGTAATCTAATAATTTAATGAACTCGCGCTGCACTCTTTCAATTTTGTCTTGATGTATACGATGTTGAGGATTCCAAACGGGGCTTGCAAATTCAAGTCTACTACGAACATAACTGTTAAAAAGTAATTTATATGTCGCGCAACTCTTGAAAGGTCTACCAACACGCAAAATAAAACCTAGGAACTTAAAAGAATGATTTACAATTCTATCAATGTGCGGCACTAATGTCAATTTCGAGTCCATAGTTATGCCAAGATCCCTTATTTCCGTAATGCGATTTAAATCTTTCCGCATAATGTATACGAAAAATTAATAGGGTTTTTTTCCTAGTAAAAGTAATTGTTTGACACTTATTCGGATTTAAAAACAAACTATTTTTATCACAGTATTCTTCAAATTTATTTAAGCTATTCTGTAGTAACATGGAATGTTGATGATTACGTATTACTCTGAAATTTTTTGCATTGTCAGCATAAAGGAGGACATTTGAGTCTATCACGGTGTTTGGAAGGTCATTGACATACAAAAAAATAGAAGTCCTTAAGGAGATCCTTGAGGGACTCCTGAAGGCACGTTTTGTATGAAGAAATATAACCTGATAGACCCACCGCCTGACTACGATTCGATACATATACTTTTAGCTAACGGAACAGATCCCCGTGGATCCCGAGCCGCCAAAGTTTAGCGAAAAGAGTTACCTCTATGCCAGCTATATCAATGTATCCACCGGATGATAGACCAAATTATAAGACAGGCTTTCTACACTGTTTACAAAAATGGAATGGAAATGTTCACTAAAGAAGTTACATATTTCTACATCATTACTACTCTGTTCTTTAAAATGCAAGGTATCCAGCATCCCATTATTACCCTTAATAGCCTTAACGTAGGTCCAGAGGTATTTTGGAAAAGATTTAATTTTGATTTCTGCATAGTTAATGTAGTTTTTGTAACACGTATTTTCCATATGCCTAGCTCTTTTTCTTACACTGTAAATTTATGATAATCTAATGGATTTCCATACAATTTCCGCAGCTTATGGAATTTCCTTTTTTCATTTAAAAGCTTTTTTAGGGGTTTGCTGTACCATACGGGGCATCTTCCATATGATTTGATTAATTTAATCGGAATGTATTTTGTGATAAGGTCATATAGAAATTATATAAAACTTAGAAACAGATTCTTGCAGATTCGAGTTGTCGAAAAACTCATCCAGTTTACTAAGCTCGCATTCAATTGAATAATAATCAGCTTTGGAGAAATTATAACTTTGAGTCGGCGCAGGCTTTAATTTAATGAAACTATTAATATGAATATCGATTTCTATGAAGTCATGATGCAAGTCTTCTGGAGTCAATGGGCAACAACAAATTACAACATTGCATTTGATATCATTTAACACCAACTCAAAAATTCGGCTACGAGCATTTTATATTCCATTTTATTGTCGCAAATCAATAAATGCCAACAAATTTCTGACATATTAACAGGCATGTCACCACCATTTTGCAGCAGCATACTGCGTGTGTGACTGTCCGGCCATACCACATTAGACATTATATTAAAAATATTAAAGGAAACATGAACCTGATAATGATTGAAACGTTTGAATCGTAAATAAACAATGATAGTAACCGCGAGCGCGGCGGCGCCCCTGGGCGTGCACAGATGGCGCGCGCGGCAGTAGAGCGGCGCGAGCGGGCGCGCGCGCGGCGGCTGCGCGCGGCGGTACTGCGCGTGCGAGTCCCACGACCGCTCCGTGGCCTCCGTGCCGCACGGCGACCGCCCGCCCGACCCGCCCGACCCGCCCGCGCCGCACCCGCTCCCGGCTATCTCGAAATCCTGACGCAGTCGATTATTCATTATTATATTAACCGACACCCCCAAAACACTATTGGCTTTATTTATTTATTCGAAGGGATAGCATGAACGATGATCTCGAGTCATCCTGTGATTATATAATGCGTTAATATATTGAGAGGCAAAAAAGTTAATTTTACTTCTTCAAAAAGTTGCCCGGTTTTTATGGTACGATATATACATATATTATGATACTCCGTATGTACCGTCCATATTCAAAGTGATCGTTCGAATTGGGATCACTACTTTTTTATATTTCAGCAGATCTTTCACCCGACCCGAGTACGAAGTCGCAAACTTTGTAATGTTGTATTGAAACAAAACTGTTCTCCTGAATAGTTAATTAGCTCACAGACACACTCAGTCTATGGAAATTTTAAATTTAACATTACCTAAATTTAAAACCCATATTAAGAATTGTCTACTCGGTAAAGGATATTATACTATTAATGAATATTTGAACGACAAAACTGCTTGGAGTTAAATATGGCTCATTTTTCATATATATTAAATTGTTAATCGGTGAGCTTCTTTGGCTACAAATGTGATTGGATTGTAATATTGTAATGGAAAGTGACTTCAAATTTTAATGAAGTCATTTTTCAATTCTGACGCTCTGTATGAAATAAAACAGGGAGAAAAAAGCAGCCCTCGCCGAGTTTCTTGCCGGTTCTTCTCGGTACAAGGTCTCCCGCCGTAGATTTACGAACCGATGGCGTAGCTCTCGACTTTCACAAGTGCTTGCAACAGCCTAGACTGAATAAATGATTTTGATATTGATTTTTTTTGATTTTGAAATGTTTCAAAAGTATGTTACATTCAGTGAAGGAGTGGACTATTACCAGTTGTGAATACTATCTGAACGTTTGATTCATTACACATTCATCTTTAAAATGTTTAAGAAGCATATACTTTATTGCACATACAATCTATAACTTCTGAATTTCTCCTAATTCTGAATTTATTATTGGTGATATTTTAATTGATACCGAAAGTACAATAAAGGCATTAAAAGCCTTAGACACAACCAAGGGTTCGGGATTAGATAATATCCCTCCGATATTTCTTAGATGTACTGCAGAGTCAATCTATGAACCTGTATGTTACTTGTTTAATAAATGTCTGCAAACAGCTTATTTCCCAAATGTCTGGAAAACTGCGAGAATTGTGCCAATACACAAATCTGGAGACAAAAGAGACGTGAAAAACTATCGCCCTATATCTATTCTGCCCACCCTGTCGAAGCTTTTCGAGAGGCTCGTACATGATGCCATTTACCCATGGCTCCATAGATGTATCATTGAAGAGCAACACGGTTTTGTGTGACAACGATCAACTTCTACCAATTTATTGGTATACATATCAACATTATTTGAAAATATACACAGTAACGTACAAACCGACAGCGTATACACGGACTTTCGAAAGGCATTCGACAGGGTTGATCATAAAATACTTTTGGAGAAAATAGCATACAATAGCATATGTGGCAATTTATGGAGATGGTTCAACTTGTACATTTCAAATAGTACGCAAAAAGTAGTCGTCGGTGGTTGCGAATCTAACGCAAATTTAATTACTTCCGGCGTCCCTCAGGGCTCGATTTTAGGTCCCCTTCTCTTTATATTATTTATAAACGATATCCCCGAGTGTTTTAAATTTTCTAAATTCTTATTATATGCTGACGACTTAAAGATATATCACGCTATTCGCAACCACAATGATCACTTTAAATTACAAAAGGATTTAGATAGATTTACCTATTACTGCAATCGTAATAAATTGAGTCTTAGCTTGAATAAATGTAAATCTATCTCTTTTAGTAAAAAAAAATATAAGTAACTTTACATATACTTTATGTGGAAGTGCTTTGGAAAAGGTAACCATTGTTAAAAACCTTGGTGTGACATTCAATAGTAAACTAAATTTTGACATACACATTGACACTATTATAACCAAAGCATTCAAAATGTATGGATTTGTTATGCGATCTTGTTATCAATTTAAAAAAGCATCTACTTATTTACATCTATTCTAATCTATATTTAGTTAGATCTCAGCTAGAATACAGAGTGAGTATTTGGAATCCGTATTATAATAAATATATATGTAGATGATCCCGAGAGGGTACAGAGAAAGTTTATGAAAACCATGTATTATAGGTGCAGACATGCTCTGTGTCATGTGAAGAATTATTGGAACGGTACCAATTGACAGATTTAAAGTCTAGACGGCAATACTTGGAAGCCGTTGTCTTATTTAACATATGTCACAGCGAGTATGACTGTACTGAATTAGTAAATAAAATTAACTATTTAGTACCAAGGCGGGCGCAAACAAGATCTCTGCGTAAACACCAACTGTTTGCTATATCTAAATGTCGAACAAATGCAGGCAAGAGATCTCCAATGCACCGAGGACCAACATTTTATAACGATTATTTACAGGACGTGGACATATTCAATTTAAACAAGCCAAAATTCAAAAAGTTAGTTAAAGAAAGAATAAGCAAACTAAATCGCAATGCCATATCATCGTAAAGTAGTATATATTATCATGTTTGTAAAAGTTTTGTTTATATAGTGTTCTTTTTTTGTTAGTAAGTAACCTGTGGTTAAGAGTGTTGGTTTTGCAATTATGAAACTGTGAACATATCTTAAATTATAACCCTATTGTAAAACTGTTTGTTGACCCAAATACACTAAAAAAAAAACTTTTCATAACAAGTTTAAGCCCTAATGACAATTTTAACAGATGTTTATGAACATAGTTCTTCATTTTGTATAAATTACCATTAAACGTACATTATTCATTGAAATAATCATGCAAAATACATATGTGTTGTGTTTGTTGCTATAAGCACATTAGCAATTCTTATAAGTTTGCAGTTTTCCAGAAAATTTGGTTACAAAGAACATTATAAGTAAATGATCATATTAACATAATGATGTTTTTCCAACAATAACGGTAAAGGTGAGGCAGGGGGAGGGTCCTAGGGCATACCTGCACCTCCTCGCCACGACAACTCGTGGGCTCCAGCTCGCGTATCTCGTCTAGCAGCAACTCCACTTCGTCAGTTGAATATAGCTCACTCACAGACACGTAGCGCGCCGGCGCCGCTTGCATATCACCCGCACACTCGCCTACCGCCGAGCGCCTTTGCACCGGCACCTCCTATCAGCACCGAATTCATCACTGCTTACATACACCACTATTTCACATTCAATAATTAATATTTACCGAGTATCTTTAAATGATGTTACCTTTTCCGAACGTTGACATTGATATTCCGCCCTCCTGTGAGTGACCACATAATCTATGGACAATTTATACTTTAAATTGTGACCTAATAAACAAAATCATTTCCGAGACGCTTCCCCATCTTCATTCAACACGCCATGTTTGATTACATTTAACTTTTTTATTCACTTTGACAGATTGAAAATGTCATCGGTAGACAGACATACTGCCATAGCTAGATTAGAAAGAAACATGTACGTTTTGTCTTAGGAAGAAATATAGGCAAACAATAATGTATTTGTCGCTTCTTTCTTGTATCCTTTTGCAGAATCATGAATGAATATATTGATCAATGCCGTATATATCAATACAAACAAGATCGTATACTGACCACGGCACACGGTGACCACATGAAACAAAAGATAAATCAGTGACGTCTCAGTGGAGTGTTGCTACATAAATGTCAATTACTACATAAATGTTAATTTACGCGATATCATTCTCAACATCAAAAAAATACTCTTTGAATGCCACTCTCATAATATTGACATTGCTCTAGCTTGGATTCCTGGACACAATGGTATTCGCAGTAACGAAGAGGCGGATTCTTGGGCTAAAGATGCAACAATTACTGGTGACACTTCCCGTTTACAGAATTACTCGTCTGATGTTCTTCAAATCGCCCAAACTAACCTTAATCTCGAATGGGAAAGCAGATGGACTAACAACTCTAAAATCATTAGTAGACATTACGGAAACCTCCAAAGCACCGTTCCGAGCAAACCTTGGTTCTTTAAATCCCGCGATCTTCCCCGACGTGCAATTACAACATTATGCCCAGTGGCGTAGCTAGGTAACCTAGGACCCTGGGGCAAATAAAAAAATGGGGCCCACTGCTATCAAAACTGGTAAGGTTTTTTGAATTAAAATCATTAAATATACAAATACTTTAAACATGCTAAGCAACTTTATCATCAGCTCTTTTTCGTGCATGAGCAGGTAATAAAACTATTAAACACTAACAAACATAAATAACAATTATTTTTATACTTAGTGTAGGTATTGGGCAATAAAACGAAATAGAAAAGATTCAAAGGTTTATTATATATTTATTTATTCATAGATACGTTGCACCAGCTTACTGTTATTTAACCTAACGCCATGCAAGCTATTTACAAAAATTATCAATAGAAATCTGAAGTACTTGCAGAAGGCTGACTAAAAAACTTGTCAATTTTGGGCAATTTTTGTTTACTTTCTTCTCTTTCTTGGCGTTGTTTGCGTTTAAATGCACCACTGGGTTTCTTTTTTTTATCCCTAATATTAGTTTTCTAATATATTTATGCAATATTTATGTAAGATTGTACTCAAGTAGGTACTCACTGTTCACTGACAACGTTACAAATAAAAGGAATGCGAAACGTAATGATACGATACAAGACGTCGTTGGGGAATCCCCGGCAAACATTTTATCGCCGCCAGAGTTACCACATTTGACGGTTTAAAAAATGACAAAAAAAAATATCATGTAATTAATGGACGGCCCCCTACCGCATGTGACTTGTATTTTTCACGGTATTTTGAGTTATACAGGAATAATTTAAAACCACTGCGAAGATTTTGTGAAAATAAACTTTAAGTAAATTAAACAAACACGTATTTTTTATTTTGATATGTTCTAATACTAAAAAATAAAGTTATCGCTTACCAAAGATCGAGATTTTAAAACTAAATTTATGGACACCGCGCGCCGTGCGTCAGCTGAGCACTCGCTCGACGCCGTAGGTATGTACTCGTAGGACACGGGTCACTGTCCGCTCATTTTGTTAGATTCGAACTAGATTTTGTGCCATGATCTGAGGTGATTTGTAAGAGTAATTCCAATTTTCCCGTAATACTTTTGGTTGGTTGGTATGGTTAAGGTCATCAAAATGCAAAAAAATAAAATAAAAGAGAAACATATTCGTTACCTAGAAAAAAAATATTAACGTTATGCCGAGGTTACATAGGTACTTCTGCGTTAAGGCGTACTTAAAAATTGGAATCAACTACGTATTTACAATAATGTTGAATCAAAAATAATACCTAACTACAATAATAGCCAAATCCGATTACTTACCGAATCTTGAACTGATCACTGTATTTTAATATTTGTTCAAAATAAAGTCCACCTCTGTCCAGACATAAACGTGTACATTTCATTAAATTGTTATTTAATTTATTTAAAACACTAGTGTCACTTTTCACTTCACAAAAAGCGTTATTACTTTTTATTGTTAAGTCTTCTAGGCTTTGTACCTCCTCTAGATCCCGGCGTTTGACTTCTTCCCATAAGAAACAGTCCCACACGTGTGAACAATGCCTCATCCGTCCACAAGATGTTTGCATTGCGATGATGTAGAAGCCACTCGCATAAGACTCGACGTGGTACTGGGTCTAGGTCATGGAGCTGCTGAACCGGCTGAAAGTGGTACGGATGGAGTCCGGCTGTATTAAGCAGCTTCAATACTGCCGGCTGGCTCACATCAAAGCGACGTGTCACATAGTGGGTACTAACTCTAGGACTTCGTCTGTTAAACTGGTTCGCGCATTAGGGGCCGCGGGGTTACAGATCCCAAAGGCTCGCATACGAGGTATGCTTTTCACCACTCAGATGATAACTCGTACCATCTCGTAAAACTCACATCGTGATTGGCGAGAACGGCGGGCACTGCGCTTGCGCGGGAACGCGGGGGCGCGTCACATCGGCGCGTGCGTATGAGTCTCACTGCCGCCACTGTCGCGCGCGTCGCTCGGTCCCGAGCGGCGGAGGCTGTGGTGGGGGGCTGCCGGGCGCGGCGGGGATGCACGGTAGTATACGCAAGAGGAGACGTTTTCATTGAAGTTTTATTTTAAAAAATGTGTCCATATTCTACCGTTTCAATAGGGATAAAAATATTTAAAAAAAATTAAACTAATTATGGAAAAGTGTTCTATTACTGATACTGAATCACCAAAAAAATTTTCGGTTCGGAAAAAAAAATCCTGTATAGTTAGTAGCCGAAATCTATAGATTTCTTTACGTAACTATGTATACGTACTAGAACTTTTGTATGAACCATTACAAAAAATTTATTGACACACGCTTACTTACTCCTGATACAATAACTTTTTAACCATGACAATCGCGAATCACAAGAACGCATATCGATAAATAATAATATGGATATTGATATCCGACAAATTGATAAAAACATTAATAAGACTGTCAACCCACACAAATAATTTAGGGGAATTCCCTTTTTATAACTTTGGAATTTCTCACAACTGAGTTGCCATGATTAAACTCGAGTTGTCACCTGTCATATTTATTTTGAAAATGGGAAAAAAATTCAAAAGTTTAGTTCGATTGAGATTTCTGGTAAAGATTCGAGGGCCCCCTGAGCTTGAGGGCCCCGGGGCACTGCCCCGCCTAGCCCCTTGGTAGCTACGCCACTGATTATGCCGCCTTCGCCTTGATCATGTTACGTCGCCGGTGTTCCTTGCAAAAATACGCATATTAGACAGTTCTCTATGCGAATGTGGAATTGAGGAAGGTTCTACAAACCATATCTTTTTCAACTGCCAGAAATACCCTTCTTTATATGATCAACTTCCCCCCAAAACCCCGCGTCCAATTAATCTTAATACCCTCTTATCTATATCCGATAAACCCAGCTTTTTATGTCTCTGCAAACATATTAATAAACATAACATTAGATTATAATCCCCTACCATAGCATACCTATTTATTTATCTATTGCAATATTTTCTTATTATAAATAGAATTTGTGACGTTTGTTTTGTGGTGTTTTTTTAGGTCAGAGAAAGAGCACACTCAAGGAAGTAAACGGAATTAACGTGTAAAACGCTACTTACCGAGCAATTTCTTTCGTGTCTCCCTCACATGAATTTCTGTGGACATTGGACATTGGCAGAATTTCTGTGTATAACGGAAAAAGGCCAGAATATAAAAAAAAAATTACGCGATATCGCAAATTTATTACTCCATCCAAATAAAAAAAAAAGAGTTTCGATTCAAACAACTTAATTGAAAAGGATTGAGATAAATATCGAAATTAGATAATCAGCACTCTAGAAAATCATCGTCATCATCCTTTTTACGTTGCCACTGCAGGGGTTCGCTCGACAGTATTGCCTTCGTTATGGATGGCAAAGAAAGAAAGTATTCAATGATAAAATTTAATACAGAGTTATAGTTTAATAGTTATGAATCGAGTACTTGTGGCCACAATGACTCGTTTGCCTCCAAAAATGTGTAACTTATGTATTAACCCCTATGAATGTCTCAAATCTCTCAAGTCTTTGAATGCTGTGACTTATATATATCTAAAAAATGTATCGCAATCACTTTCAATGTAAAGCGATTATGATAGCGATTTATTTATTTTCATGTGAGTCGCAATCGCTTTTGGAACAAATGACGATTTGAATGGTCAATTTTAAATAACCTTGTGCTAATTTCAGTATCGAATCGATATCGATATTGAATCAATACCAAGTAATGAGTGAGTTAAAAAAAAAGAAAAGCATAACAAAAGGACCTCCACTAGATGGCGACTCTAGCAAAAGTTGATTTTTGCAAGAGACGAAATATAGTCATTTCCGTTCCTTTTAACTGACGTATTGAAAAACTGAATTTTGCAAAGTTCGAAACTGAAAAATCAATACGGATACAAAAAAGTACAAATAGGATACGAATTGTTAATTGAATTTTAAAAACTAAATTATTTTAATACATGAAAGAAAACCAGAAGAGTTATCATGGAGAAATCAAGAAAGTACCGTAGCGACATCTAGTTTGATTACAGGAACAATTTTTTTTTTAATATTTCTTCATAGCATCGGTTCAATGCCATTAGTACTTGGTATCGATTCAAAGTATCAAGTAGTTGCTCCCATTTACTAGTATCGGTTTGTTTCTAGTTCTGCTGGGTCTCAGGTAGCTCAATGGTTAGAGCAGTCGCCCAGCTTGCGAAAGGTTATGTGGGTTCGAGTCTCAGGATGTTATGCTGGTGGATTTTTTAAGCATCATCATCATCAGCTATTTGTTGTTCCCACTTCTTTCGTTTGCGTGTATCTATAATTTCCAGTACTACCTATCACTTAAGGATTTCCCGAGTTTGCCACGCTACACGATTGAGGTCTGTTACGTGGTGAAGGTTAATAAAACTTGTTTTAGTTATGTACCAAAAAATTTATTTTTATTTTTACACTTTTCGAGTTGTCATTAACATTAATTTGTATCACAGAATCAAAATGTAACAAAGAGCACTACGAATGCACGGATTCAACACATGGGCCTTAATAATTTTATTTATACTTAATATCTAGAGATAACGATAAAGTATCATTTTATATATCGTTTGCGAACGTCGGTACCCGAGTACGCGACAATATTCGACGTACTTATAAGTAGCAATAAGACAAAAACATTCGAAAACGTTCAAAATAGGTGCGACAGGAAAGCGTTCGACAAACGAATTACATTTTCTATAATTGCGCTCGGAGTCGGTCGACGAACCGTCACAAATTTCACTTACGCACTAATCAAAAACTGCTTAAACTAATTACTGATAAGAAAAAAAAATCTAGAAAACGAGCGAGCGATCGCGATGGCGTCGGTTTCGATTTCGGCACAAGACTACCGTAGAAAATGCTCTTCGAGGTAGGTAGGTGTATCGTCGACCCGGCGGGAGGTCCGCGGCGGGGCTATCGACCGCCGAAGCCCGGAGGGGGACGCATGCCCGGGGGGGGGCGCATGCCCGCCGGCAGCGGCACCACCGTCAGCTCCGTCTGCGTGCCGGACGCCACCAGTCGGAACTCGGTCGCCTCCGGGTTCAGCTTGGACGCGGCCGGGGCCGGGGGCGGGGGAGGGGGCGCGGGCGCGGGCGCGGGGGCGGGGGCGGCGGGCGAGCGCATCGCGCGGGCGATCGCGTCCGACACGTACCAGTGCGCCGCGGCGGGCTCCACGCGACTCAGCAACCGGAAGATCTCGCACTCCGACGCGGACAGCGTCACCTCGCCCTGCTGCTGCTGCGGGGGCGCGGGCGGCGCGGGCAGGGGGCGCGGGACCGGGGGCGGCGCGAGGGGCGGGGCGGGGGGCCGCGGCGCGCCCGGCACGAACACGGGAATCGGCGGAGGGTACATGGGCGGGTACAGAGGTATTCCGCCCGGATACGGAGGAAAGCCCGCGTACGGCATCACCGGCGCGAAAGCGACCTGCGGCGGGCGCGGCGGGGGCGCGCGCTGCGGCGGCGGGGCCCGCATCAGGGGCACCCTGTTGAATGCATCGACTGGAGCGGGGCGGGGGACGGTAGTTTCGTTCTCCGTTCGCCCTCCCTCTCCCGCCGGGACGGCATCGGGGAATTCCGGAGCGGGCGCGCGATTTTTGTCAGAAGATCGAGGTAGGTCCGGTTCGTCGTCTCGGTCGTCGTCGGACGCCGAGGATGCGGGCAGCGCGACGACCGAAGGCGGGGGCGAAGGCGTGGGCGGGGGCGGGGGCGAGGGCTCGGGCGAGGGGGTGGGCGTGGGCGGGGGCGGGGGCGTGGCGGCGGGCAACAGCGGCGGCGGCAGGCAGGCGGGCACGTGGCGGCGGTACTCGTCCACGTACTCGAGCACGATGCCGTCGCGCAGGTAGCCGCTGATCTCGCCGAAGTTGGGCGTGTCGCCGTTCTCGAGCGCGTCGAACCGCGGGAACAGGTAGCAGTCCGACGTCTGCAACGACCGCGGCGGTCACTATCCGGGGGCACCCGCGGAGGCGAGCTCGTCGCAGACTTCGGAGCTAGACCTGACCGCGGCGAGTTCCCGAACCGATGGATCGTTTAGTGTTAATCGGAAATGACGAGAGCGCGCCCGAGATCGAAAGTTCGACCGCTGCCCGTTTACGCGGAAACGTCTATCACCGAAATCCCGACTGCGACCGACGCCATCCGGCCGCCTCCGGTTTTTCCGGCCCGTGCCGCGGTCGGCCCGTTTCGGACGATAATCGTATTACATCCCGATTGTCTCTCGAAATAAAAATAAATATCGATGAAACGAGCCGAAACGCACGCGACCGGTCGAACCGAATCCTCCACGGGTTGCCTCGGATAGTAGACCCTACTCTTGTACGCCACATGCATCGTACATTTCTCGAGTCAGCATTTTATTTATTATTCTCATTTACAATTAATATTTTAACCTAGTTAGTATCATTACGTTGTATTTTTATAAATAAACAGTTATCAGTTAAATCAGTGTTTCTATCGAGATTACCATCATAACCAGTTAAAGGTAGTAAAGTAGAGACCGTACAATTCTGATTCCATAAATTAATATAACACTACCTATACTAAAACGAACGTGCATCATCGTTTAATCATAAAACATGATTTGATAGAACGATTTTCCAACAATACAGGAAAAATATATGACACCATACATAATACGTTAAATAAATTTTGGGAGTGCAAAATTGAGTCCTACAGTCTTTGATCAAAACATCTAATACAATACTCAAATACAGCGCCGCACACTGCGACAACCGAGCTCCAGGACTGGATTAGTACTGAGTCGCTTTGTCAATTTTATTCTTCTTAATAAAATGTACATTAAATAATAAAGTACCGGATAGCATAAAAAATTAAATTGTGTGTGATTAAAAATTAAATAAAGTTCCCTGAATACTTTTACTAAATAATAATGATTTCTATTTCTAAATCAATCAACAAAAATATAATTTTCCAATATTTGTAGTCTGTGTCACACGTCAAACGAAATGCCAATCGGAGTGCATGACGTCATTTGTGGGTGAATCGATAGTAAAATTACATAGGAAAAGCGCGGGAAACGTTTAAAATGCAAAATGATTTTAATCAAGTTACAGGGGTCAGACTTCTGTTTCATTTATTTATTTATGATTTTGACTGTACGTACTGAATTATAGTTAATTCATTTATTTTCCACTGAAAATCGCTTTTTGTTTCCCCACGAATGACGTCACGTCCCCAGAGCCGCCGTTTATGTGGCTTATTTAAACATTGTTTTGGTTACATAATTAAGGTTAAATTTACATCAAATAATATTTTTTGTAGGAATAAGCACATATACTGACTTATTTAAAACAGTTTATGCAAATTGTCCGATCTCGTATTTAGAGAATTGGCAAGTTTTTAATGTAAGCAACAGTACAATGACAAAACCTCTCTTATCTTTGCCCACATTGTTCCTTTTTATAATTAAGAACATAGTTACATTCAAACAATACTTATTGGTACACTATCATTCCGCCCGCGGCTTCGCCCGCGTGGTCTTGTATTATACATAAAAACCTTCCTTCCGAATCACTTTATCTATGATAAAAAAACCGCATCAAAATCCGTTGCGTAGTTTTAAATGAAATGAAATGAAATTTTGTGTAAGAAAAGAAATATTATGTTATTACTAAATTTTATATTAAATTGAAAAACTGGATATTTTGTTTATATTTAACGTCGTACTGGACTATTTTATTGTCACCATCTTATTTTCGAGGCATTAAGTAACCTTTATAATAATAAAAAAAAAATAGGTGAGTAAAATTTTCACTTTCTAACATTTTTTCTGTTAACATTTTCGATATAATATGGTTACCCAGTACATCGTAAAAGCTTACACTATTATTATGCCATCTTGTATACAATAGAAAAATGTTAAAAGTTTAAGCTTAATTACTGTTGAACGAACATGGATAGAAAAAGATCTACCATCATGCCAGTTATCACTATAATACAATATATACACATCATTAGAAGTGGTCAACTAACAACACTACGTAGTGCCGTTATCTATTTTTGTTTTCACCTAACTAACATCTTTATTTAAATATTACAAACAAACGGAATGGTTAAGTAAATACTAAATCAGAACCTTATTATATATAATAGATATCATGAAAACGAAACAATCGTCATTATAATTTGATTACAATAACGACATTACTTCACTTCGTCAATCACAAGCGAGCACCTAAAAACTTTAAAAACTCAACAGCGATAAAGGCTCTCATAAACTCTTAATGTCCCACCGATAAGCTTTGTCCTGTTCGGCTGAACTAAAAGTCACAAAGCTAAGTGTAACTAAACAACGCTTATATAAAAGTTTTATTATTAAATTTTTATATAGGAAATATATAATATTTTCAAGGGCAATACTTTAAAGAATAAACGTATAACTTATTGTATACGATAGCCGACGAGACCAAAGAAGGACCGGGAGGGCGATTCTGCTATCACTAGCGTAATTATGGGGAGTCAATAGCTCTTAAACTACAACCATCTATGATACAGTTCTCGTTGCTAGATCACAACAATAGTAAATATATCTGTCACCGTTGACTTGCGAGGAAGGCATCGCACTAACAATAAAGTCGGATGGTGCCGTCCTACACGAAATCATAAACATAACAAAAAAAAACGTTTTTTTTTATTTATCTCTACCATTACAACTAAATTAACATATTTATATATTTCTACATCGCACTATCGATCGGCCGCGCCGGTCCCCCCTCCCCCCGTCGTATACTTTGAAATATAACGTCGACGCTTTTCGCAACGAAGGGCCGACCCGGCGGCGGGATCGAAATCACGTTTCGAAGCGAATCGAGTCAATTCGCTCAAAGGAAAGTAGTCGTCTGCCACCCACCCGTCGTCGCGGAAAGCGGCAACGCGACACGCTATACTGAACGAGGAATAACAACAGAGATATCGGGGTTCAGAGGCGGCGCAGCCTGGCGGCCAGCGCGAGTTTCCGCCTCAGCAGGCGGCTGGAGATCGACACCACCGAGTCGGGGGGCGAGCGCTCCTCGTCTTCGTCCTCGTCCCCGTCCCCGTTTGCGTCCCGGGCCGGGGCCGCCCCCTGCAACCTGGCGTGCAGCGCCCGCAGCCGCGCCACGGCGGGGGACGCCGCCTCAGCGCCCTCCCCCTCCCCCGCGTCCCACGCGCGCAGCCGCCGCCCCCCGCACCCCACCACCTCCGACGCGGACGCGGACACGTCGCTGCCCGTGTCCGCGTCCGCCTCCCCCTCCCACTCCCGCTCGGCGGGCAGACCGCCGAGCGCGGTGAGGACGGAGCGCGCGAGGGGAGGGGTGGCGGTGGAGGGCGTGCGGGGTGGCGGGGGGTGCGGGGTGTGGGGGGCGACACTCACCCGCAGCGAGGAGTCGCAGCGCGCGTCCGCGTGGCCGGAGCGGACCAGCTCGGCGCTCACGTTCACGTCCTCGTCGGCCGCCGTGTCGATCAGGAACACCTCCACTATGCCCTCCTGCGGAACCGACCGCAAATATTCATCGCCCGAGTCGTACATATTTTTTTAATCTACCAACTTTTTTATACCTCGACTGTTCGTATCGATAGCTAAATTAATGAAAATAATGAAAAACTATTGCAGGCAAACGGCCTGCGCTCAGTGTTACATATTAATAGACGACCGCGAAAACTACAAAAGTATCGATAACGAATAGACGACACGAGGGGGCGTGCAAAGTTTACGTATGCTCCGCTCGAAGCGGTGGACGGTTAAAATTTATGATCCTATATCAATATTTTTATATTAATTAATTCACACACCTCATTGTTAACAAATTTACACAGGCAGCGCTAATTCTATAAAGCTTCGCAATAAAAAGTTTGAATTTCGACGACCTCCGGGCGCCCGGTTTCGGACCGTCCCTCGAGGTCTCGGTTCGATTCCCGGTCAGAGGATATACGAGGAGATCGGCGGAAGGAAAACGAACGAGAAGGATACCTCTCTGTCGACGCCGACGACGTTCGCGTAGAGCCGCTTGTCGCGCACGAGGTTCAGGAAGTGGTGGTTGGCCGAGTGCGGCCAGCGCCGCCCGCCCGCCGGCGGCCGCACGCCCGCCAGCCGCGCGCGCACCGCCTGCGCCGCCGCCCCCGCCCCCGCCCCCGCGCCCCCCGCGCCCGCCCCCGCCCCCGCCCCCGGCGCGCCCCACTCGCGCAGCAGCGGCTTGAGCGCGGCGGCGCGCACGGTCTCCACCGTGCCGTAGTCCACGTGGCGCACCTGCAACACCCGCCCGACTCCCAGTCCCGATCGATAGCCCGGTCCCCCTAACTTTATGTCAGATTTCGAACGGGCCCCGGCCGATCCTAAAGTTTGGACCGCTTTAATTCTCTCTTTTCATCTATCGGTGTGAACCTAGCCAGCGATGGTGTCGACCCGGGTAGACGTATCGACGCCCTCGCTCCGGTGAAATGACATCGAATGGATTTAAGACTAGTGGTGGAATTTAAACCGTGCTCGAGATTTGGAATCTTCCCCGATTCCTTCGAGGGAGCCGAAGTCGGTCCCGTATGTAAATCTGGAATCGAAACTGACCCGATAAATCGTAAACCGACGTCGGCCTCGCCCGTTATATTTAAAATATTCGAGAATCTGAGAGAGAGCTCCCGAGTGACCGATGATACGATTTTCAGTCGAGATCGAGGACGCTCGGGGCTCCTGCCGCGGGAGACGATCGTCCGTCCCCGAATCCGCGGCGAAGTGAGTCCGGCGTACCTTGACCGTCTCGCTGTCGAGCACGCGCACGATGAGCGAGCGATGCCAGTCGCCCTCGAAGACGCTGCTGCAGTAGTGGCCCACGCGCAGCGCGCCCGCCGGCAGCCAGCGGTCGCGGCCGGCGCCCCACGTGTAGTACTTCCTACGTTTCGAGAGACGATTAAGTGGCGCGTCCAAGAATGACCACTCCCGAATGTATGCGAGGGGAACTGACGTCATTTCGTCCATGATATCCTCCATGCGCTGGTAGTGGTCGGGCCCGAGGCGCAGCAGCCAGAAGTGCGACGGCGAGTAGACCTCGCCCACCACCACCTCCAGCATGGCGCCCGCCTCCAGCTCCGCCAGCGACGCGGCCGGGATGCTGTCCATGAAGTGCATGCAGTCCGCGGGGAACACGTCCGGGTCCTGCGTGCACCGCACATCGTTACACTCGTCTTCCCCGGTCCCAGAATCCCACAGAAACCCTCGACGGTTCCTTGTGTGAAATAGACTAGCGGGGGCAGTTGGAAGAACGAGCCCGAAGATCGTAATAAAAATTAATCAATTGGATCGACGATGTAAGCGTTCCCTAGACGTCTACGCAGGGTTATTTGCGAAACACCGACGACTAGATGGCCGACTGATGAATAACCGACGTTTAATTTGCGATTTAACTGCGGCTCGGCACAGGAAACTACTTATTTATAAAGTTTTTTATCGTGTAGGCCCCGTCGGGCCAATCGCAGGTTCATTTTGAAACCGCCTTCAAAAAAAGGAGGTTATCGACTCGAGGTGTTTTATCGGTATGGAACAATGATAAAAGGTTAGATCGAGAAAGTGGACGGGACGTCGCAACTCGCATTTGCCCGAGAAATATGAAGGTCACGCTGGTCATACGCCCCGTGCAGTATTTGCACAATGTTATAGTGATTTGTCGTTTACGCAGTGAAAATGTGAATCTAAAAAAGAAGAATTTCGTTTCACCAGTACGTAAAAAATATTGGATAAATAACTGGAATCGAATACAACGACAAATGTTTTTTCGAGCGACAGTGTCAGGCTGTAATAGTGCTTGCAATAATCGATAATATTTTATCGATATAAGATAAACTCGGATATCGTGTATAGCAATCAATTTAAATACAATTAGAACATTAAAGCAAAATTTTTATTAATGCCATATTTCATTTTAACTGTTTTGCTTAAAATGGTAAATTTTCCTGATATCAGAATCAAAATATTTTAGTAATTTTTACTTATTGAATAGTGCCGCAGAATAACTATTGGCATAATTCGTAACAAGGATGTTACGGATATGTTATTTCGGCTACGGTGACGGATACGGATATTTGGCAATTATTATATCGGTTACGGTCACGGATATAATTTCTTTTCGGATTATCCGATTGTCTCGGATAGTTTCAGATACGAATACTAGATTTAGGCACTGAGAAGTATCTAAACGTTTTATATAAAATAGAGCTTGAATGAGTGAATACTTAATTATACTTCTTAAATAAGACGAAAGATATACATCAAATAGAAATTTGAGTCTTTTGGTTTATTGGTATTGCAAATAAAAAACTAATGAAAGTTGTAAATTAAAAAATATATATTATTTTCTTTTAAAATAATGTGGATCACACACAAAGTGGCGTGGCTTTTTGTGCTCGTCGTTCCGATATGAACAATGCTTTTATTTTGGAAAAAGAACTGTATTTTGGCCATATATACAGTTAGTTTATAGAGAGAGAATAGAAATAGTAAGTGGGCGGGGCACGCGTCGCTGGCATATGCGCTTTTACTCATATGACGCCCATTCCTCGGTTTTATGTTTGCCAGTCGTTCGTCAATCGTCGAGTGGTGATTTTACAGATTTTTTCTATAAAAAATGACGTTTTGTGCTATTATCACTTGTAAAAAGCAAAGCAAAGTATACAATCTAACTAATGCAAACATTTCCTTTCACTGGTAAGTACAATTTTTGTGCTAAAATATAAAAAAACGTAATAATTTGACACAATGTTAAATAAAATATACATTGATTGCTCAAACCAACATCAATGTTTCTGACCCCATTACTAAACAGCAATGTAAATCATTTTGTGCACTTTTGCAAAAAATAGTGCTGTGCCACCATTTGTCTGAAATGTACCGATAGGCTGCTGCTGCTCGGAATCGTATTGTTAATTATATGGATCGTAATCGATAACTAAAACATATTTATTTTCTTCTTTCGAGCTTTTCTTTCATCATTTCATAACAACGTTATCGATAAATATATGCCATAATTATATAAAACTAAAAAAATACTGTTTACAAGGGAAAATTATAGATGAACTGATACTGAACAAATGAAATAATGAACTGTCCAGGCACTTTTTTTACGAAGATTCAGTTAATTATTCACACGCAGATAAATATTAAAAAATACTGATGTGCTATAAATATCTAAGTTACGAAGTATATCACCGTTTTATGAACAATACATAAATTAAACGAAACTTCGTGAAAAGCTAAGAGTTGGCCTAATAGGTCTTGTTAGAAACTGGTGAAACTGGATTTCACTTATTTTGCATTACTTATATTTCAGTTTCCCTAATAACTTTACAACGGATTGCCTTGTTTACATAATTAATTTTGCCCTATCTGTTTTAGACCTAAACCTATCAAATGAATTTCAAAACAACATAATATCTATACAAACAAAAAATTATGTTTTCAACTAACGTAATATTGTTGGTGGTGTGAATTTAATTTACAAAATTAATTTTTAGGCGTCAATTTAATTTACCTTATTATGCTGATTCATAATCGGAAACTATTATTATAGAAATCGAGTTAAGAAAGCCACTTTAAAGAACCGCCCACAGAACAGCTTTTATCAGTTTTTTGTTGCTCCATATTTGCACATAAGTTTATAGACGCATGTCTCAAACGAATGTGACTTTATATGTAGATTGACGTTTGTACGTACTTATCGCTTTTGTGTCTATCTTCAAACTTTTTTTGTCACGGCTTTCAAACTCATACTTGACCAGCAATTCCTTATTGTCCAGTCGTTGCAATTAATAATGTAGCTACTACTATTATTACAGATATAAAACTTAGAATAATAAAGTAAAACAAACATGGCTATGATCAATTTATTAGTGTAATGATCATATTAGTTATTATGAAATGAAATGAAAATATCTTTATTCAAGAAGGCTATTACAAGCACTTGGAATGGCAAGTTTATTTTTATTTCTACTTTTTTTTGTGAAGGAATCGTAATGTTTTCTTGCGTACATAATATTTTCATTGATGTATTGAGAGACAACAGTCAAAATATTTATTTCTTTAAATATTTCTCTGAGAGATTCTCTAGACCGTAAATTATATATAGCGTGGACAGCTCTCTTTTGTAGAATAAAAATATCTTGAATGCTAGCCGCAGAACCCCATAACAATAGATTATACGTCATTCATTACACTATGAAAATAACTAAAATATACCAATCTTGCCAAGTCTTTTCAACATTTGTTAAGAGTCTAATTTTCTTAACAGCAAATGCTGCAGAACTCAGTCTACTTGACAAATTATCAATATACCAAAATACCAAGGAACTTTGTCGATTCCACCATCTCAACTTTTTCACTATTTACATTTATAAGTATATTAACATGCCTCACATTAGGTAATGCAAACTTTATGTATTTCGTTTTATTTGAATAAAGCTTTAAATAATTACTATCAAACCACTGTAGAAAATTGTCGAACTGAATTACATTGAACTGTTTCATAACAAAATTTAAAGCTCTTATTTTATCAACTAATATGTCACATCACTAATATGCACAATCGGAATGATACCAGTAAGAAAAAAATAAAAATTAGGCTTAATGTAATTAATACAAAAAATCTGTTGTTTTCTTAATTTTTGTTTTTTTTACACTTTCCCTCGCTTAATTATATTACTCCACAGACATACGATAGAGTGTATCATTAAGTTTTCTTAGTTTTTGTACTGCGTTTTTTAAAAGATATTTTAATAAATAATGTAGGGAAAAGCCTTATTTTTTCAGTATTCACTTGGTTACAGCAAAATCTAATATTAATAGTTCGCACATAAAATGATGACCCCATTTTTTTTAAATGTGCATAATCTTAAAATATTTTTTTCCTTCTGGTATCCCCCTATACAGCCACGTGACAGTTCAACATTCATGTTAAAGTAAATTATTTATTATCACGTTGAATTAGAGTTTGTTTTTAATCGTGTGATTTCTTAGCTTAGTATCTTTTTGGGATTTGGTTTATGTTATCGCGAACCTATCGCGTGGCGGTTTTTCATGTAGTGAACAAAATGATCATTTCATCTAATCTGTATTTGTGTGCGGAGAGGCGACACTCGGTTCCCATACTAAATTAATATCATTATACTTCGAAGGAATAAAATGCGTACGTAACCGATTCTCTAAAACACGTATAAAACGAGATATTGTTTTATTTTAGTGCTCCATGTAACCATCACAAAGTGTTCTCAAACTTTTGGCGTAATGATAAAAACCGAACGCATAACTCACAAAGTCGATGCCGGGGAGAGCGTCCTCTGGGTCTATGACGGGCGGGGGCCGCGCCGCCGGGGCGCGGGCGCGCAGGCGGGGCGCGGGGGCGCACGCGGGGGCGGGGGCGGGCGCGGGGGCGGCCGGGTCCCGCACCACCCACTCGCCCGAGTCCGGGGCGCGGCTCACCGCCACGTCGCCGTCCAGCGCCATCACCACGCTCAGGATACTCGTGTACCCGAACCTGCTGAAGTCCAGTTCGCGCCCGTACCGCTCCCTGCGGACCGTGCCACGCGTAAATAACGAAGCGAACGTTCGATCCGCGGAATGTCCGAGTGGCCCTATGGTCTCCCGGCCGGGGCCCGGGGCTTGCCCGTGGATAGTCTCCGGTACCTGACGCCGAATCTTACCTGTACAACCTGATCAGATCGGTGCACGGAACTCCTTCGGGATGATCGGCTATCAAGTCTTTTATTTCGGTCTTCAACTCTTCGAGACGAGCCGCTTTGGAAGAACTGTTACCTGTCCGATCAGAGTCAAATTTATTAGTCTAGGCCGTTCCGAGCACCCGTGAAAGTTATAAAATGTATGCAATCCGTTCCCAGGTTTACATATAGGTGAGAGACCTTGTACAGAGAGGAACCGGTAAGAAACTCAGCGAGGAGTGAAGTCGACGATATTACTGCAGCAAAGAATAAATAAATAAGACGTAAAGTTGCTTTCCGTTCACATATAGCAAAAAAAAACCTAATTCATTTCAATTAAAAATGCTTAAAATAAAATAAAATTAAAATGTTCACCTGCATAGCATTGTTAACACTAAATTGATTAAATAGTATAGGAATATTTTTAAAATAAAAATTTTCACTCACTCGAAGAAGTCTGTCTGCCAGAATCACCATCATCTTTCAATGAAGTTTGTTCATTTTCACAAGAGTGATCGTTACCTGTGAGAGACGTCTCACTATATGCTGGCAGTCTTTTCTTCAAGAACTTCTCTAACGCACTGGAACAGTACTCGTGTTCCGGTTTGCCTGATGTGAGAGCACTATTTTTTTGTTTATTTTCTTTGTCACTTATGTTAACATTCGCTAATGATTTACTGATAGGTAAAATTTTGGATGCAGGTGTCTTTAATGATGTTTGTTCTGTAGCTGATGAATAACTTGTTGGCTCTTTAGTTCTCACTGGTTCACGATTCACTCTATTGTTTTTGGTAACATTTGGTTTGAATGTATCTGCTATCAGATTAGACTGTGGTTTTGCACTCAATACACCTGGAACACTTCTTCGTTTTCCTTTGCTGCAAATTTATTACATTTTCTTTGAAATCTCACTAATGAATATACATATTTAATTAAATAAAGTATAAACCTATTCGGTCCTATGAGCCTCTTAAGAGGATTTGGTCATGTGATACGCCGTTCCAGCACGCCTCTTAAGAGGTTCCCAAGCCAGCGGTCAATAAAAATATAAATTACTTTTTTCAGTAATCTATCTATGTCACAAGAAAAACAGGAGCAATATAAGTGATATAATATTTTCACAAAAAAAATATCAAAATTGTGTGTAGATCAGGAGAAAAAATGGGAGAAAAAACATGTGATTATTGATTTTTTACTTTAGAAAAACGATTATAATTGTTACATATTGATAATTAAAAATATATATAATAATTTAAGTTGATTATTTTAATTATCAATTACACACTTTTTGATTTCAAGTGGCCTCCATATGTTTACTTTCATGTGAACTATAAGGGATAGGACCGAAGAGATTAACATAGTAACTGCAATTAGAAATTGTCTATATCTTCCTAAGTGTCTCAGCGCATACACTCCAACCAACATAAATTTTAATTTACAAAATCAATTATCAAAATAATTAGACTTCAGTTTCATAAACCTATATAGAAATTCTGAACATAACATACGTATACTTAAGTTGCATCTTTTTATATTGAAGCCTATACATCAGTCAATAAAAATAACAATACCTTCAATACTTTGTTTGTAAGAACAAGTGATTGTTTTCTAGTCAATCAAATCATCTACATTAAAATTGTAAAGAGGAAGGATATGATTGTTTGTTGAAACGACTGGGTCAATTTATGAAATTCTTTCACCTACGCCACATCGTGCCATGCCAATTCAATTTGAAAGGCAACAAAGAACTACTAAGAAAATAAATCACTTACTGTTTGACAGTAGATGACAACTTCTGTCTCTGCACAAATTGATCAATGTGTTTCAAAGTATCGGGTACAATAAGAGTCAAGATTGGATTAGTAGCTGGGCCTGTAAGCTACAATTCAAATTACAATGTGTAAATATTAATTAGATTTAAATAATTAAAAGGAAAATGATGAATGTTCAATAAAATATTTTGTAAAGTTCTTACAAGAAAACAGTCACCGCAGCGTTCTCTGAGGAATAGAAGTGGGTCTCGGTAGCCATACTTGGCTAAAGGAATAGGTGAACCCATCATATTGCGGTAGTCGCGGAGTAGCGATCGCACGTCCACTTGTGTAGGGCTCGACACCACCAGCGACCTCAACACTGACCTCAATTCTATGATCTCCTGGTCCATTTTTGCAAAACATTGATATACACCCGGTACGGTATTAACTAAAACAGTATATTTCAAAGAGATCACCTTTAGATTTTTCAGAATATTGCACTTCTCCAGCTGCAAAAAAGAAATATTTTTTTAGGAAAATACCATGTGTATGATATATGAAAAGTATGTATACCTTCACTCACAGAAAAATTATTTAGATTAAAACAAAAAATCGAAGGTGAAATGTTCAGGTTCTACCAACAATTGTTCTATATAGAAAATATATTTTATATCTCTTCTATACAAACCAAATAAAAATAACCACAGCAAAATAACAGTTTAACAACAATGCAAACATCGCAAAGAGTAGGAACCACAGACTAAGACATACGTAGACGTAACATCAATTTAAAACTCTGTAAAATTATAAGTAGCAAAATGAACCTTATCATTAACAGAAGCTAATCCGAGCCGAGAAAGATAGTCACAATGGAGGCCATTTGTGTCTTTCTTTCATCTTGCCATTATAAAAAATATCGTTTAATAAAAATAACTATACTGGAACACATTTGTATTTTAATGGTAACTGTTTTAAAATTTTAAGTTATTATATAATTACGTTAATGTTGTTGATATTAAATGATTACAAAAAGACAGTAAACAGGCTAATGAGAAAGTATTTTAAAAGATTAGTTCCCGAAATCACTACCTAGATGTTGCTACGGTACTTTCTTGATTTCTCCATGAAAACCCTTCCGATTTTCTTTCATGTATAAAAGTAAATTAGTTTTTAAAACTCAATAAACAACTCATATTGTATTTGTATTTTTCGTATTTGTTTTAATATCTAAGTTTCAAACTTTGCAAATTTGAGTTTTATTAATATGTTAGTATAATGAAAAGGAAATGACTGTCTTTGGTGCATTCGTTACCTGCAAAAGTAAATTTTTGTTAGAGTCGCCATCTAGTGGAGGCGCTTTTTTATTGTCAAGGCTATTTGTTCAATTAATTTTTAATGGTATCCCTTCGAAGCGTCATGGTGGTGGCCACCAAACATTCGTGGTGGCCACTCATTGGTATTTTTATTTCAGTAGTTTTTTTTTATATTCCATAGGTTAAAGTGACCATTTTAAAAGTGTCGCCTATATGTTTGTCCAAATGAATCTTGCAGTGGTTGACATATGTTTTTTTCACGATTAAGATAAAAAACAACAACATTGTAAATTTAACAACTATGCATTTGTCGCTGTGAAAAGGTTTACAAAAATTTCAATAAACGAAATAACATTCAATTCGTTACGGTAAAATGAACTTAGTAACTTCATAAATAATTTTTAGTAATGTAATGATTTATTTAATATTGAATTTATCAGCGTTAAAAATACATATTATTAATGAAAAATCGTTTATTTATATCACATCAAACTATTTCACACAAATTTACTAAAATACGTATGTAAACAAAATTATCTGTTATGATATGACATTGGCCTAGATATCTTTTGAGATTTTGTATTTATCTTTAAGATATGAGACCTCCTCATCCTAAGGCTCCTCATCCTAATTATGATTAGGTTATGTGAAGTTAGGATAACTAAGATTAAAAGTTGATCATTGGAACGTATTAAAAATTTTACATTTAATACTAGTTGAGGTATTACAAAACAGGTCAATATTGGAAAATTTACTATTATACATTTTGAGACAACGACAAAAATAACTATTGCAGGTATAGTTTTTGCGATAAGGTGGTGGTACAAATATTTTTATTGAACGTGAGGAGCGTGCGGGCAGTCGGGCTTTGATAATGAAGTTTATTTTAGAAAGAAGAACTGGACAGTCAATTTTACTGTTTATCAATTTGAAAAGAAATACTAAATCAGACATCTTTCGACGATTCTCTAGCGATAGCAAATTATAGCTTTTTAGTGACTCCTTGTAATCCTTATTTGCGCAGTTTTTACGAAAATTAAGTACCTTCATGAATTTAAATTGAACCTTTTCTAGACGGGCTATATCTTGTTTATAAAAAGGATTCCAAATGACACTACCGAATTCCAAAATAGAGCGTACAAAAGAAAAGAAAAGAATTTTTAAGGTATGAGGGTTATTAAAGGGCTTAGATATTCTAATGATGAATCCGAGAGTACGAAATGCCCTTTTAACTATTTGGTCGTAATGTGCTTTAAAAGATAATTTACTGTCCACTATTATTCCTAAGTCTCTAATACTATCAACTCGCACCAATTCCATGTTGTTAATCTTATAAGGATATGTAATTGTTGATAGTTTTCTTGAAAAACTAATGATACGGCATTTGTCAGCATTAAGGAATAATTTATTATCTCTGCAATATTTAGTTAAAGAGTCCAAATCGCTCTGCAGCCCACGCTGTATAACTTTGTATAATTTTGTGTCGTCTGCATACTATAGGTGACAACAGTTACTCAAGGCTTCATTAATGTCATTTATGTAAATGCAAAAGAGGACAGGCCCAAGATGAGAGCCCTGCGGAACTCCAGATGGAATAGACAAAAAGGCGGAACAATAACCCTTAACGCAAACAGCTTGACTACGATTGCGAATGTAAGATTCGAGCCATCTAAGTAGATTACCATGCACACCGAGGGTCCAAAGTTTTTGTAAAAGCAAGTTATGAGAAATTTTATCAAACGCCTTTGAGAAGTCGCTGTACACAGCATCCACCTGTTTACCCTGATCCATAGCCTGAAGAACAAACTCCGTGAATGTTATCATATTGGTGTCAACGCTGCGAGAGTTAACAAAACCATGCTGCATAGTGGATAAACGATGTCGGATAAAATACGATAACTGATCTGAAACTATTTTTTCCAAGAGTTTCCCTAAAACATAATTTAGAGATGGGACGATATTCCGTAATCAATTTTTTTTTTTGTGGTTTTTGGGAATAGGTGTCACCAAAGCTCGTTTCCAGAGGCTAGGAAACACACCGGAACTAATTCATTTGCAGAATATCATTGTTAAAGGTTTTACTAATTGATTTGCACACTGTGACACGAAAAAAGGATGTATGTCATCGGCTCCGGCTCCTTTATGTATATTTTAAGATGTTTCAAGTGTTGCAATATTACATTTTCATCAAGCTGTATATCACTGAGATCTATCGATGTCCCAAGCGATGTATGCATATCAAATTGAGGGTTGACATCAGACAATTGTATAAAAACTGAATGAAAAGCCCTGACATATGTCTTCACCTTTCGTGAGTACGGAGTCATTATAAACCATGCTCTGTGGAAGGTCACCGGATACCTTTTTAGATTTTACATATGGCCAGAAGAATTTAGGGTTTTCTTTTATTTTTTCGTTGGAGAAAGCCACATAGTTCCCAAAAGTACTGGCTACTAATTTACGCAAACGAGAGCTAAGTAAAGAAAATGTTATATAATCCTTTCGACTACCATATATTTTCCATTTCCTATGATACTTTCTTTTTTCATTACTTAATTTTATTAGAGAAAGTGTGTACCATGGGGGAAATTTGTGAGTATTAATTAATTTTTTGATAGGTACGTGTATTTTTATGACGTCATTTATGACAATGTAAAAAGCTGATAACATAGAATCAACATCAGTACAGTTTAAGAAAATTTTATCCCAATTAACAGAATCCAAGATTTTCCTAATAGATTCATATTCCGCCGTAAAGAAATTTCTTTTCAAGACATTGTTATATTTAATAGAATGAGGTAAATTAATTGAGAGATTTATGTCTAAAGCTTTATGATGAGGGTCTTACTTCACAAGTGGCATATTCACCATATTAATGCAACAGCGCACACTACAGAACACCAGATCTAACAAGCGATTATTATAGTTAATTATGTGGTTATACTGTTGAAGAAAGGATAAATTCATAAAATCAGATGTTAATGAAACTAAACTATTATCACTAGGCCAAATAGTCATACCGCCATATTCAGTATCCGGCACCCAATCAGCACTACTTATGTTATAATCTCCAAGAAGAATGAAAATATCATTAGAATTTGAATTTATAATTTCCACCGTGCGATCGTAAAAGGAATTAAGTTGGGATTCGTGCCTTGTGCCATGCGGCACATAAACGCATGCCAAATGTAAATAAGATGGAATGACGTCATAGGATCGACATGTCGCGACCGAATGATTGCAACGGCCGCGCAATGGTATGCTCACCCACAGCTCGTCTGCTGGCGGTGGCGCGCACCATTCTAAACGGGCGGTGGGGAACAGTTCGCTACGTACAGCAATTACAAGCCCTCCTCCACGACTACAACCACTGGCAGCCATATCACGATCACATCTAAATGTTTCATAACGCCTATCAAAGTATTCTGAGTCATAAAAGGAGTCATTAAGCCAGGACTCTGTGATACAAATAATGTCATAATAATTATTTAAAACACTACTAAAAAAAATCATGAGACATCGTACGCAGGCCCCTCACATTTTGATAATAAACAGACAAAGTATCATTAGAAGTCATTTTGAAATATTGTAAATCAACAAATATAATATAAAAAAGAAAGGAATAAATAATTTGCGCCACCACTCTGTGAATACGCTAGAACTCACATAGCAAAAGGTAATCATATAAACATCGAATTTCCTATTTGAATCAATATTTTGTCCATAAAACACACAGTAAATCATAATACACATAGAAGAGCCAACTATTAACGTCACTGCAGAATTACAGTATGACATAGTATAAAGGATTAACAGGTTTAGAATTCGCAATAGTCACTTTATCTTATGTAAATCACATTCATTGGAAATTAAAATCGATTTCGACGAGTCATTTTTTCGGAGAAATATCTTGCAGGCATTGAGCCATATGTATTGGTAGTTTAAGTCTTTACCCAGCTTTCGAACCTGCTTAAATAGGGTCTTGTTGTGTGGCGTCAAATGATCGTTGATAAATATAGCTTTAGATGTGCCATCTATACCAATGTCTGCCGTAGTCAATCCACGCCGAGTGCGCACGGCTGCCAAAAAATCATTTTTCTTTTGATAGTTTAATACATCAAAACAATGAGTTAACTTCCATTCAAAAGTTTCATTATCTGTTGAGTATTTTAGAACAGGAACCTCTAAATTTAATAAAACATTTAAGCATTACATTATGCGGTTGCATGTACTATTTTACATGAACGTTATGGAAATAAGCGCTTGATAGCAGATTAATACTTAGAATAATTACTTTCTATTTCATGTCCTAACCTCAAAAATCTAGAACGTTTTATTAACACTTTGAAAGAGAATACACAAGCTTTAAATTCACTTGGGTTTGATGAATAGACATCCGTGGAGTTTTCTATCATCATATAACAATCTAAAAAATACCTTTGGAATTTACTTTGCAACAAAATCAAATACCTGATTATACTAAAAATCAGGCAAAATTTAATATCTCGCCCAAAATGATTAACACCAGGAATCAAAACATGCTGTAAAAAGAAAAGAATTTTACTGTGGAAATATAGAACTAACAAAAACACAAACAATCAAGATATTTTCCAACAATACGCAAAGAGGCTTAGAACCATAATTAAACTAACACAAAAAGCAAAAAACAACCACTTAATTACATCATCTAAAAATAAATCTAAAGCGACTTGGCAAGTCATAAACAACAAGAGAAAACACCTCCCCTGTGACGAAATATCTAAGATAAGAATAAATAATAAAATAATAAATGATCCTAAAACAATCGTATCTGCTTTTAATGACTATTTTATTGACCAAATTAAAGATGATTCCAATCAAAACAAAAATTGGACATGCAAAACTATTAAAAATCAATGCAATTCTGTGTTTATTAACCCTACAAATTCTAGTGAAATTTTAAAAATAATAACAAAACTGAATAATTCAAATAGTGCGGGCTATGATGGCATAATAACAAAAGTTGTGAAAGAAGTGGCAGAAATTATTGCTCCTGTAATTAGTTACATAACAAATTTATGTATAGAACAGGGAATATTTCCCGATAGGCTTAAAATATCAACAATTAAACCAATTTTCAAAAAGCATAGTGAGGAAGAAATGAATTCTTATAGGCCGATAGCTTTGTTACCCATTTTTTCTAAAATATTGGAAAAGGTAATTTATGGAGCTATCTATAATTTTCTTGAATCACATAACATATTAGCAAACCAACAAATGGGATTCAGGAAGAGTAAAACTATAAATATGGCGATATTCAATTTTTTGCAAAAAGTAACGAAGAGTATGGATGCCAGAGTTCGTGCGACGGCGCTCTTCATGGATATGAGCAAAGCTTTTGATCACGTTAATCATAGGATCTTATTATCTAAGTTATATCAATATGGAATCCGCGGTAATATACACAAACTAATAGAGTCATATTTATCTAATCGACGACAAATAACACAACTTAAAAAAATCTGTCAAAGGACTAGAACAGAAGTTGTATATTCATCTAAATCAGATATAATTATCCCTTTGGCGTGCCTCAAGGCAGTGTGCTGGGACCCCTATTATTTTTGATATATATTAACGACATGCCCAATATAACTAATCATGACATGACTTTGTTTGCAGATGATAGTACTCTTCTATTCATAGGTAATAGTGACGTAGGTGATCATGAAAATGAAATAAATATGACATTAAAGTTAATTATTCAGTGGTTAAATTATAACGATCTTAAAATAAATCTAGAAAAAACTCAATTTATGAATTTCCGACAAAGGACTAACAAATTCTTTGACTTAAACATTAACTATGCTGGTACACAAATAAAAGAATCAGATGTTGCAAAATTTCTGGGTTTGTATATTGATAAAAGGATGACTTGGAAAACACACACTGAACATGTTTGCAAAAAGTTGTCCCAGTATTCTTGTGCACTGTACAAACTTAGTAGGATCGCGAATCAGTGCACGGTCCTTACAGCTTATCACGCGTACGTAGTTTCTACTGTTCGATACGGCATTATATTTTGGGGATATTCGACTGATTCTGTAACTGCCTTTAGAGCCCAGAAAAAATGTGTTAGGAGCATGTGTCACTTACAGAGTACGGATACCTGTAGGCCATATTTTATTAAACTAAATATTATGACCCGGCCATCAATCTATATATTCGAAGTTGGTATTTTTGTCAAACAGAATCAACAACTGTTTGAAAATAAGACGAGATTGCGTCATCGAGACAAATTGTGTACAATACCCTCTAAGACAGCACTGTTGAACAAAAGTATATTTTGTATGGCTCCAAAAATTTTTAATAAAATACCAAAAACAATACGTAATCTGGATAATTGTAATGTTTTTAAAAGAAAAACTTGTAAATTGTTAGTAGCTAAGCATATTATAGTGTAAACGAGTATCTAGCTGACAGTACTTTGTAAATGTATAAATACTTAATGAATTAATTGATTTTTTTGACATAACATGTTATTGATTAGATTAGTTGATAATTACTAACCTACTAATATTGTATGCCTTTTAGGCAGATCACGGTGTAACTATTCAGTCCTTGCATCCAATATCTTTATATAACCTGTGATCAACAATAAACATTTTTAGAAAATCATTTAATAGTTTTGAAAGTTACGAATATTGCATATTCAAATAGTAATGAAAAATCATTAATTGTTAATCGTAGTAGTATGTATCTACTATAACTTGTCAATGCTGTGGTGGCAACCATGGTGTATACCATTATTCAGAATTTGAAAAATCAAAGATAAGAAAATAAATATTCTATAAAGGAAGCTTTGTTTCAATTGTTTAAGGCCTCACTGTGTCACAGTGTATATCCAAAAGCACTTGTCAAATGTGTAATTTACGTCATAATACCAAATTACATAATGATTTAAGTAACTCAGCAAATTCAAATGTGAAATCTATAATCTATGAGACAGGTCTTGTTCAACGTGGAACCATTGTCCCTTGGCTTGTTAGGTACTTTTGGAATTCAAAACATTGGTGGTCATGTACATGTTGTTCGTGCGTTGATAGATCCTGGTGCTTAATCATCTCTTATGACTGATTTGTTCGGTGTTGGTCAATATCGACAGTCTTCCCATGGCAGGGTAGATTTTAACGTTGTGTCTCTCACAAGAGATTCCGTTCCTGGTTTGTCCACTGAAGCCATCATACTTAAGCGCGTCACTAGATATCAACCTGCAGCAATGGTCAATCCAATAGTGCCAGAGAAATGTAACGACCTTCAGCTTGCTGACAAGACTTTCAACATTCCGGGTAGAATTGACCTACTTTTGGGTGTTAATCTTTTTAGTGACTTTTTGTGGTCTAAAGTTAAATGTATCTTTGTCATAACAATATTCAAACAATATTGTCGCAAACTTGAAACTTCATATTTAACATAACAATATTGCAGCGACATTGTTACAAACTTGCCTCGTATAGATGGTAACCCATCCGAACGGGATTTCTGAGATTTTTGTAGATCAGTTTTCTAGTGTTTTTGAAACCGCAAGTGTACAAGGAAAATTATTATTACTGCTACCGTAGTATTTTATATTCAACAATCAAAAATTTCTTATGAAAAGACTGTATAAAACCCATCCTATGAACTTCCCAACTTTTAAGTCGTTTCACAGAGCCTCTGGGAACCACGGTCATAAATAAGGCCCAGACCCCAGCTTCGTCCTTCCCGTTTCCTTTAGAGCCTCTGGGGACCACGGTCTTATGCAAGACCCAGACCCCAGCATCGACCTTTCCCCATCTCCTTCAAAGCCTCTGTGGACCACGGCGTACAGGACCGCTCATGACAACAGCATCATCCTTGTTACGAGTACAATAATCAATGCAAGTATGCGTGGAGCATTTGCATTGACCAAATATACTTGATAAAAAGCTCATTTTCCTATAAAATTTCTATTCGTTAATAATTTACATGTGTTAACCTAACTACTGTTTTTATAACAATTGTGAAATAATACCCGTTGGTAATAAATTTAATGTTTAAGAACTGATGGTCGAAATCTAGTTCAAATCAAAATTCCGAAATGACTAGATTAACAGACACCTAGCTCAGAAAAGCTCTTCTATTTTGTTACAGGAACGCGACTGGCGCAGAGCACACACCGTCTCCCAGAATGGCCTTGTCGCATCATCTTTACGAAGATCGTTTGATTTAGTTTCTTTTAATTGCTAGTTCCTCGATTGTAGAGAGAGAGTGATCATCGATACCGTAGACAGAGAAAGCAATAGACTATTGGTATGTTCTATCTCATTCATCGGGAAATAAAATGACTTATTACAATTTTCATTAGTTAAAGTGAGACAAAAATATTATTTGTTGTCCTTATCGACGTGCCGGTTTTTTTGTTTGGCACCAGGCTTGTTTGGCACCAAAACGTCAAGATTTTAGGCATAGAAATTGTTGGACTCAAATATATACAAAAAAAGTTGGAAAGAAGTGTATTTAAACAATGTTTTATATAATGTATAAAGTTTATATGTAAGAAACGTTACTTGCAAATTAAAATAATGGTTAAGTGCAGTGTTATATCTTGCAAAAATAGATCCGAAAGAAATATTGTAGGTCTATCATATTTCAGGTAAGTTAGAAGAATTTTGTTTATTTCTTCGTAAGGTAAAATTTTTCAATGGCATAACCGATGTGAATTTTATTAAATACGACACAAAACAAGCTAAATATATTATTAAATAAGTCGAATAAGAATATAACCTCAAATCATTAAGGCTGACATCTAAGTGCTTAAAATCTCCCCTCAAAGTGCTTTAAAATTAAATTATCAATATTCTGTTAAACAAATATCAAAATGTTTGAAACTCAACTATTTTCAAAGTACATAGAACTACAAAATGGGATTTAAAAAAACAATTGGGCAGTTTTTAAACTTTGTATTAAAATAAATCCAAGTTTGTAACCTAAAATATTAGCATTTAAAGCCTTTCAGTAAAGTTTTGCATGATACTATTAAAATACCGCTTAATTTACTGTAATGTAATGTTAAATTACATTTTCTAGACTTAATTGAATATCATTTCTGTATTTAGAATCACTAAAAATTGTGCTATGTATTTGGTTAGAAATGTTTGAGTTTATAGTAGATAATATAACTAATTTTATCAATAAATCTCGGCCAAATGTGTTTTTTCTTCATAAAATATTGTTATTCCATATGACAATCATATTATTATCATAATGATGACCTCAATTTTCCAAATTAAAAATTGATATTAAAAAAAAAGTGTTTTAGTAATTGTGTTTATATTTTAGATTTTCATCACATGAACATGAACTTCAAAATTGATTGATAAATGAAACTGAACTTCAAAATTGGATTGAAGCTTGCGGAAGACCAAATTGTAAGCCTTCAAGACATGCCAGGGTGTGTTCAATGCATTTTGAAAAACATTTATTTTTAAATGTAGGAAGACAAACAACATTGAGTACATAATAAGGATTTTATTAAATAGATATAATAGTTAAATACTTATTATACAAGTGAGATATTTTTGTTTCTTAATAAATCCACTTTTATAATACCTTCCTCAAAGGGATATACACAATGTAACAATAGGAATGGTAAGTATAGAAAAGTCTGAAACTATAAGATATTGTATGTTAGTATTATTTTGTTGGTTTCATACAATATTAATTAACCATGTAAAACCTTTTTAGATTGAGAATCTAAACTGGACTTTTTGAAAAATAAAATATACATAATTTATACTAGATACTGATAGTCTAAGTTTTAAACTTTTAATGTTATTATTAAATAAGAATTGCCTTCATTAAAAATTAATCCTATATCTCTATACTTGCTAGGAAATTTTAAATACTATGTCAGTTTAAATATTGATTTGTTCGTGGAGTTATAGTTTTTTTGCACTTGTTAAGTAATTTTTATTTACCATGCCATAATTGTTGTATAAAAATATGAGATGTTCATAATTTAGTCGCATATCGGTTATTAGTGTTGTGTAGACAGAACCACAGATCATATTCTTCATAAATATTATAACTTATTTGTGCCATAATCTAATCTTCAAATATTATCTGTGCTATCCTTTTAGAAATACACTGATTATGATTTGTTTGTATCTTTATAATAAAGAAATGCTAGAAAATATATTGTGAAATAATATTGGTTATTATGTTTTTTAAGAATTCTTATCTATGATTTAAGAGTAGGTATTGTAAGCTCACTAAAATATGTTTTTTTTATTTTGTATTAAAATATAATAATAATGTATCATTTTACTGTATATTAACATTCATTTTCATATTTTTAAAAATCTTTTGTGTGATAAGAATTCACTGTAACAAAGAAAATTGTGCTCTAATTTGTGATTGGATAACCAAATAAAAGCCAATTTTAATTTATAATAGTATGTATTAAGAATTCAAATTTTGTTTAATGGCTTTTAAATATATTTAACATTATATAGTATTAATTGTATTAGGCGAATACTTATTTAGATTAATTACTCTGGTGTACTTGCTGCAGTTAAGTAGACAATTTATTTACTTTTTGTGATCGAGTAAGTTTATTTTAACTTATAAGTAGCATAATTGCTATTTTCAATATGTGATTAATACATGTGATATATCTAATTATTTGTAAAATTTTTGTGGAAACGAAGTAAAATGCTTTTTATTTTAGTACCCTCTTTGATTTCACCCAACCTGTAACTTTATTTAATATTGGTTTAGTAATTGATAATTATTTTCATTATAATTATTAATTGATTTTTCTAATAAGTCATAGCTCTTAATAAATCACACACACTCAACAGCGTACATCGGCAGAATAGATTAAAATAGGTCTGCAGGTGTAATGATTTACACTAATTTTTATTATAAAAAAACCAAAAATGTTGAAAATTAACTTTCCTTTATTGTCTGGGGTCTGGGAGTTCTGAGTATTATGGTACCTTTGTTGTCACAGATACTCCAAAATACGGGGTTTAGTACTCCAAAATATACATCTTACAATATGAGCCATGTATGTGATGTTGAATGTTTATTTATCTATACTTAATATTATAAAAATTAAAGGTTTTATTGTTTATTTTTTACACCGAATAGGCTCCGAAACCACTGGACCGATTATTATATTTGATCAATCTCAAACTACCAGGGACAAAGTGGTTTTTAAGCATTTTTATTAAGATTACTGAACCGATTTTAAAAACTCTTTCACATACGGGTAGCTACACCATACGCAGTTGACATAGGCTACAGTTTACACAAGCGATGTCGCGTGACAATAGCTATTTTATAGATATTCTAGTTTGAGATAAGAAATCTTCTGGGACTGGTTCTAGAATTTGAGTGAAGTATCGTGGTGGACTAACGAAAACCGTCAAGTCTCTTTATGAAATCGACCAGGATAACGGATACGACGGCAGTGGTGCACAAACGCTCATACCTCGAAAACACTAATACGTGCTCTGCTAATACTGTCTTGAAGTAATGAAATCCAGAATCTGATTAATTACTGATCAAAGTCAAATATCTCTGCAGGCTTACATATTTGTTTTCGATCAATAATTATTAAGATTCTGGATATCTATTTATTAGTATTTCGTAACTAAATATGAGACTAAAATATTCGATTGGATTAGTCAGAATGATAAAATACTTTGTGGTTACTAAGATCTACTAAATATCAACCTGTGTCAATAGTTTCAATGTTTTATTTCATTCTAAAATAACCTAAGGTTTTAAAAAATGGTCTTTCTAACAGCTATTGAGTAAACATACAGTGGCGCTGCTGGACTGACGTTAGCCCAACATCATCACAATGTTTCTTATTTGCCTTTCTAAACATAATTTTATAATTGAATAGGTACGTTATTCTCCTTTAAACGGTTTTCTTTATTGTCTATAGATATATTTTTTAATTTTGGTTGAATTAAATTTTCGAAATAGTTTTGTTTGTTTAAATTAAGACTTTTTTGAGCATATTCTAATTTAGTAAAATTTAATTTTATTTCGAAAACTTCAGCAACCAAGCCCATTGATTCAATGTGCTAGTTAATTTAAGATGATAGATAGTGTATCAATATTTCTACAAAAAAAAGTTCCTCTATTACTAATCCTTTCATCCATGGGAAGTTACATCATACGTGGTTGACTACAGCTATAATTTGGTGAAATCGACAGACAAGTAGATTTAGTTTCTAAACATTTATTTCGATATCTGGAGCTAGAGCATTGAATTTAATAATCATAAATTATTTTTCATATTTATTATCCAGAATTCTCATATAGCATAGCTCGTAATTTTATGGAGATGCTCATAGAAAGAGAACACTTTAGAAGTGAACGGCTTAGTGTGAAAGTTCCTTGGCTGTTTGTATAATACTCTCAGCCTTTTAGATGAAAAATACAATCAAATGTCAATGTCAAAGTAAAAAGAATTGAAGTTACGCTTATTATGGAGAAGTAGTGTTTTCAATAAAAATAGTAATTACGTAAGAAGAAAACCAGCTTCTTCATCAATAATAATGTCTTTTTTCTTTAAACGCACCTTAGGTGCAACCACGAATTTAGGGCGCTACATTTTGAAAAGTAATACATCTCCTTTTCTTCAACGTATAGCTACAAAAACTGATCAAGCAGCCACCCAAGTTGAGACTCGTCCTACAGTGGCTAAAATTGATCCTTTACAAAAAGCTCACCTTGTTGATTTTGGTAAATACATCGCAGAGTGCATGCCTAAATACGTACAGAAAGTACAACTGACTGCAGGCAATGAACTCGAGATTCTTATTCCCACGGAAGGAGTTATACCAGTACTGCAGTTTTTAAAAGATCACCACAGCGCGCAATTCGCCAATCTTGTTGATATCGCTGGTATGGACGTACCCTCAAGACCCAATAGATTCGAAATTATTTACAATTTATTATCCTTGCGGTATAATGCTAGAATTAGAGTGAAAACATATACTGACGAACTTACACCTGTAGATTCAGCATGTGACGTATTCAAAGCTGCTAACTGGTACGAAAGGGAGATTTGGGATATGTATGGGGTATTCTTTGCTAATCATCCAGATTTAAGAAGAATCTTAACAGACTATGGTTTTGAGGGCCATCCCTTCAGAAAAGATTTCCCATTAAGTGGTTATGTAGAGGTACGTTATGATGATGAGCAGAAGCGTGTGGTGGTGGAACCTTTAGAACTGGCACAAGAATTCCGTAGATTTGAACTGAGTGCTCCCTGGGAACAGTTCCCTAACTTCAGGAGCAACCCTGCTGCAGAGGAGGTCACTACTTCATCAGAGGAAAATCCTAAACAAAATTAGGATTTATATAGTAACTCTTTATGTTGTACAAAATATACAATAGCAATACTTTAAATTAAGTAAGTGCAAATCTTACAACAGAATGTGCATTGTGTCTTTAAAAGCTTAATCATGTACTTCAGAAATAAATTCAAAAATTGACACATTAAAACTCATTTCTTATTAATTTCCTGCAGAGCAATTCTGTAAAATTCCAATCCCAAATTCAAATTCACTCATTCACGTCATTTAGTGAAGAAAATTAGTTGATTCCATTTTTTTTTAACTCTTTTTAAAAAAATACGGCCAGATTAGCCATGTAGCAAAAGTGGCAAATACTAGGGGTCCCACACAATTGGGAGCCAAATTTTTCAAGTCAGTGTTAAATAATACAAAAATTAAAATAAGCCACACTACGGCTATTAATTGCTATGGGACCCGTCTCTCCTAATTCGGCACTACATATCATAGATATTCTATAAATAACATAGCCATTTAAAAACTCATTTCATTTAAGCCACAAAACAATTGCCAATTCAAGGTTGAGCGGATGCCGCTTTTGATTCAACCACCTGAACGAATTCAAATTTACAGAATTGCAGGGCTGAGCCTATTTAAGTAGGTATATTTAGGAGAATATTATTATGGTTAAAAACATTGTTCTTAACAATTTATATCTTTAAAATATTTATTTCTAAGAACAATGATTTTTATTTCCTTTTCACCTTCAATTTCCATTTTGCACTTGATTGATTTTAGTAAAACATCTATACTCATTAGTATCATAAAGAGGAAGGATGTGATAGTTTTTTTGCATCCAATGGGCTCTGAAACTATCTAAAAATTCTTTCAACTGTGGGTAGCTACATGGTGTGCGGTGAACATAGGCTATATTTATCCCAAAATCAGCAGACAAACAGCTAGTTGCACAAAAGTTCATTACAATTTACATTAGTTTAAAATGACATTACCCATACAAATGACATCCATTAAAGCTTAAAGGCATCATTAAATCATAATGGACATTTGTGCAACTGAGCAAAAGTGATGAAAATGGGAGTGGAAGCTTTTTTTAAAATCATGGCCTTGTTCCGTTATATCCAGAAATTCTGCCAGAGTGGAAGCTTGTAAAGGGAATTAAAACGTCTCCATAGTAACCATTGTTTATTATTCTAACTGCAATTAATGAGGACATCAAGTAATAAAGTTTAATGTTCAACATTTTATAATTCCATAATGTATGCCGACTAGCGGCGGTAGCGGTAGCGCTTGAAGTGGAACCAGAGCTGGAAGATGTTGTTGTGGAAGTGGCACCTGAAGCCGCGCTTGTACGAGTACTCCCACTCGCGGTTCACGATCTTGAACGCGATGTCCTCGTACGGGGGACCCGCGTGGAAACGTAGCACTGCGAAATCCGGGTTCTCCGGACAGGCTTTCTGATAATTAACAAAAAATTACCCCATTTACAAGCATGTTTATGAAAATTTTTAGATATTAATTTTACGTTATCACATTCATAAGACGAGATCTCATAAAAACGAATGGTATACCAGAGAGAACTCCGGCGTGGCATTCTTGTCTATCAGGTCCGGGTAGAAAATGTTGAACTTGTACCCCTGTACTATCTTCGGCGGCGGATTGTCCATGTCGTAGTGAGTCTGGTTGTACTTGTTCCATTCGAAGCCGGTATGTACTCTGCGGACACGTACAGTTTAATATTATTTAAATGTTAATATTAGCAACAGTGCCCCTGGACGGTGCAACCGGCCATAGGTGCGGCCGGCAGGGACAGAGCGACGACAGGACACGGCGGCTGGAGATCAATGGGATAATTGTCTAATTTCAAAATTTATCGCAACATTTGACCTAATGAACAATGATCATTTGAATAATCAAGATATATAATAAAAACTCCGTTTCATCGGTAATTCATTCACATCGCGGAGCCGACATGACATTTCGATCGATTAACTAAAGATACTAAACACAAAATAAAATAAATAAAAAATTTATCACCACAATCTTTTAAAATTAAAAGATTCTCACTCATTCCTCGGTCGCACTCCGTTTGTAATTTATAAAAACACCTAAATTCACACAACAATAATCGAACGACGTCCGGCTCGGCGACAGAATCGCGGCCGCCGCAGAGGAGTCTGCGAAAGATAAGAGGAATCTCGACGCGGGGAAGGGAACTCCGAAACCGATCGCACAAAATTGTCGATACGCGGTATCGCGGAAAGTGACCACAGGTACCTGTTGAAGTACCGCGGCTTGCGCGGGCGGTACTTGTCGGCCCACAGCGGCGGCCGCTCCGCCGCGGGCAGCGCGTGCTCCACGCTGAACTGCGCGTGCGAGCCCGCCCCCGCCCCCTCCCCCCCGGCCGGCCCCTCCCCCGCGCCCGCCGCGTCCAGCGCCCGGCGCGCCTCTCGCTCCAGCGCGTCCGTCCCGCTCGCGCCGGCCCCGCCCTCCGCGCGACCCTCCTGCGGGGAATGCGACAGCGACAGTGAAGTGGAAAGTACGTATTGAGGAGGTCGCCATTTGAAATGTAAGGTGCTGACCGTGGCGCCCCCCGCGCGGGCGGCGTGCAGCGCCTGCCGCAGGTACGCGAGGCGCTGCTCGTCCTCCGCCGCGTCCGTGAGCAGCGTGCCCGCCTCCAGCCCCCCCTCCCCCGGCGCCAGCAGCGCGGGCGAGTAGCGGCCCGCCAGGTAGGCCGCCACGCCCTCCTCCGCCTCCCCCTCCTCGTCCGACCCCTCCCCCTGCCCCGCGTCCGCGCCGGGGCCCGCCCGCGCGAGCTCCTCCTCCTCGGCTTTGACGTTCTCCTCGGCCGCCGACGACCTGAATCGACTCGATCACTATATACGCATGCGAACGATCTACCTCTCCGGGAAGATCGACGAGCGAGATCCGATGCGATGATGGACGAATTCGATTCCACATATAGACGAAGCCCGGGCCTCGGCGGGCTCCGGTGAAGCACGATAAGAATAATTTATTTCAAAATAAATCTTAAGCTCCGCTCGAATATAAGAAATAATATGGGAGCTTTCACGGATTACTCGGCGAACGCTATGGAAGATAACCGTCGAGTAGAAGTCGTTTATACCGATGTCTCTAATCTAAGGCGTTCGACAAAATTAAACACTCTTACAAAAGCTCTCGATGCTCGGTATCCTCATAGCGATTTACTTAGACGGGTGGAATCTTATATTACGAATCGAAGTCTAGCTCTAATGTCATACCGGTCAGACTATCTGTGTGTCCTCTCAGGAATTCCTCAGGACTCTTCTTCCTGTTTTCGTTTTATATAAATGACATTTATGAAGTAATAAAATATTCAAATAAGACGACACGAAACTTTTCAAAATTATCGAGTCTAATGAAGATCGTGTTCGACTTCAAGCGGATGTAGATACTCTTTTACCATACTGTTTCGTGCGACAGTCGACTTTATTTTAATCGTAACAAATGTTAAATTATATAATGCAGTTTAACGGATGAACACTGAGTAGTGTTTTAGGTCAAAACGAGCGCTGCATGCCCCTATTTTGTAACTAAATCTGCTCAAAAATAGCTTACGGCACTCGATTTGTTTGTTACGTTATTAAACTTAATTTAAATATGATGACAAGATAAAATTGTTTGCGGCGACGTACCGCGCGGGCGAGGCGGGGGCGGCGGCGGCGGTGGGGGCGGGGGCGGTGGCGGGGGGCGGCTGCACGCCCTGCTCCCGCTTGAGCAGCTGCAGCTTGCGGCGCAGGTTGTGCTGGTGGCGGTCGCGCAGGCGGGCGCGCGCGCGGTGCGCTGCACACAACCACACCTCGCGTTACACGCACGCACACACACACGCGCACGGACTCATTCGACGGCGAGCAGAGCATACCCTTGAGCTGGCTGAGCAGGCTCTCCCAGTAGCCGACGTCGACGCCGTCGCGGCGGCCGCTGATCTTGCGCTCGATCTGCGCCTGCAGCGCCTCCAGCTGCGCGCCCGACTTGCCCTTGAATATCTGTGGCACAGAACGCGTAGAAAAAACAGGGGCCCGGGACCGAAATCACTCGTTATTTTTTTCCTAAAACCCGTAATGCTCGTTCCGAATGTCGATTGGTAAAAATTCTTCCGGCGAGAACGCGGATCGATGTTTATTTATTATTAATCGAGGGACGCCTCCGGGGAGGTCGTCGGGGCACCTGCGTGACGTCATCGGCGACGGCCTGGTGGACGCCGTCGCGGCGCGCGTCGGGCCCGGCCAGGCGGCGCAGCTTGGCCAGCTCGTCCAGCACGATGGTCTGCACGTCCTCCCAGTACGCCTGGTTGTGGGAGCTCTCCAGCTCCTTGTACACCTGCGGACGCACAAGCACCCGTACACTACTCCCCGTCTTGCGGATTCTCTAGGCGTGCATTCCGGATTCGGTCTTTCCGAACCTTGATATCTTCGAGCAGGTCCTCCAGGTCCCGGACCTGTAGTCCGTTGAGGTACGTGTAGGGCTCGTGCATCTCCAGCGCGTCCACGCATTCCTCCGAACTCACGTACCACGCCAGAAGGTCGATAGGTTTCGCTGGGGGACAAAATTTGAAATTACACGAATGTCGTCTCGGATCCTCCGCACTCTATAAGTCCGAGCCGAATTAGATGTTACCCCTGGAGTCCCGGATGCGGATCTGCGAGCGCAGCCGCGCCTGGTGCAGATGGAAGGCGTCCTCCTGGCGCGCCCAGGAGCTGAACTGCGCCGCCTCGCGCGCCCTCGCCGCCGCCGCCGCCTCGGCCTCGCGCGCCGCGCGCTCCGCCTCGCGCTCCAGCCGCCGCTGCTTCACCTGCACGCGCCCCGCTCTATACATCGACCTTCCGACGCTTGCACGGTTGTTTAAATTCAAGTTGTTTACATTGAACGGTGAATTATCGTTACCGGTTCCCGCTCGTTTCGAATTGGCCCAGTGTTTGCGTGTACGATTACACTAATATCGCGCAGTAGAATTTGCTAAAGTACTACTTAATTTAGGGAAGTTGACAACCTTAGCGCGACCGCCGAGCGTAGGTATGGAAAATGAAGTACAGTAGAATCCCGATTATACGGATCAATTAAAGTCAATGGTATTTCCATTTAATCGAAAATCCGGGGAATCGAGTACAAAATCAAATTAAATAATATTGTATGTTTTTATTTTGATAAAGGCTTTACATTTGTTGTTTAGATAAACGATGTATTAAAAAAAAAGCTATAACAAAAATGAATTACATAATACCTATGTTATTTTAAATTTTAATTAGAAATAACTTTTCATTGATTTTTGACATAATAAATAAATCATTTCTTTTCATTGTGGCCAAGTCACAGGACTAAACTCAAATCTGAAAAGCGACATCTAAAGCTACAAAAAGTTCTGCGTGAGATAGTACTTTACATACAGACCCAGTTACAGTTTCCTCTAAACTTTCTTTCTCGTTTCTATTGAAGTAATATTATTTTATAGACGTTTCAGTTCGAGATGAAAAACAATGTATCACTTGAACGCTATCAAAGAAAATGAAACAATAGCAAACAATATACAGTATTCAAATAAGCGCAAAATTACACCATCGAAAAAGGGAATAAACTTGTAGTTAAAACGTACAATTTCTCGTTGCGCCGTAAAAACGTTTTTAAATTGACTATTAGAGCTAAGATGGAAAAGTCGATGTTCAGATAATCAGGATTCTACTGTACGTACGTTTGATTACCTTCTGGTATATTCTGGACCTCATCAAAACCCCATGCACGCCATCTATTCATATACTCGTACTCAAATAAATCACTCTCATTTAAATGCTGGACTTAAAGGAAATTTAAAAACAGACCTAAACCGAGTGACTCCATTGTTATTGTTAATTTTATAACGTTATGACCACATTTATTTTAAGCTTATCTTACGATATTGTTCATACCTTCTCCAACTCGATTTTGTTTTCCAACTGCTTCTGTCTATTCAATGCTTCCAATTCCTCCCTTGACACAGTCTTTACCCCCTCCTTTGCCAGTTTCTTGGTCCACACAAATGTGTTAGTCAGAGCGGAGTCTCCAAACGGATTGTCTTGATTAGTATAGCATTGATACTCGTTGTCCCAACCCATTCTCTCTCGTCGTTTCCTTTCTTTCTCTTGTTTTTCTTTGAGACGACGTGCTCTATACAAATATTAGTAGATTATGTCAGTGCAAACTTGAGAGTTTAAAACTGAACAATTTAATTAAACTTGTAGCCATTATTATTAAATTATTATGTCATCATTATAAGATCATAGTTTTTCTCTCTCTCTCTATTTATAATGTATTGATCTGGTAATGACATGATTTTTGTGAATGTCATTACTCCTATTAGAGCTGATGAGGTTCTTGCTTGTTTTTCTTATCAGCCAAAAGACATCCTGAATGAGTGACGATCCTATATACCATATACTAGAGATGCGCCGAGTACTGGTTTAACTCTCGTAACAAATAGTGTCTCGTTACAATAACTTTTACCAAACTAATTATTTTATTTGCTTTACCATTTCATTATTTTTATTTAGCCAGAGTGTTTCTAAGTACCCCTTCTAATATAGTGACCAATTATATCATAAGCAGAAAACCTATATGAAGAAAAACCTAACAGACTTGCTGCAGAGAGCAGAAAGCTTGGTGTTTCTGCATCATAATGTACTGTACTAGAAAATATTCTTAATGAAAAAAGAAAAATGCTTAAAATTGTACCAGCCCCTACTCCAAGTACTCTGAGATGGGACTCGAACCCACAACCATTTGCAATGCAGGTGACTGCTCTAACAACTGGGCTACCAGGTTACAGGACTGATGAATTTTTAAGCACTTGTTACATTTCGCTACTAGAGAGTATATTCACATCTATATTCATGCAATCTACCTAAACAGCCAAAAGAAACATTTAAAACTTTTGATTAAAATAAAAATTAGTTCTAATAATTATAGGCATTTGATCAATTTTATGTTTACAATCCTATACTAGAAAATATTCTTATTTTCCAGTAACAAATTGTATATGAAAAATTATATCGGGTTAAAGTCCGACCTCAGAGAACCTGGGGCTAGTTGATTTTTTGAGCATTTTTCATTATAAATATTTATGACTTTCATTGCTTTATTTAACACTTTTATAACCAGATATAACTCTGATACTGATCCCTACTCATTAGGGAGCGACTAAGAAAGAGAGCGAGACATAAATACCAAATATTATAGGGATCAACAAACTAAAAGTATATACATGTTATTTGCATTGGTAGTTTTCTAAACCAATATGTGACACATTTAAAGATTGGTAAACAATTGAATGGCCAAAGATAAATACCTTTTCTCCTCGGGTGTTTCATTAGCTTTCATCAATTCTTTTTGCTTCTTTTTTTCTTCCTTAAGACGGAGTCGCTCCGCCTCCAGCCTCTGAAGTAATTTCAATTCTTCTTCATCTGTATCACTGCTACTACTAGAGCTGCTACTAGATGAAGAATGTCTCTTCTTTTTCTTCTTATGTTTTTGCTTATTATCTTTCTTCTTTCTTTCCGCGCTGGAAGAGCTGTGTTTAGTCCTGGCTGGCGAATGCGTCCTTGATCTGCGTTTTGTGCTTCTGGTTCTATCGTCTCGTGGACGTTCTAATGATCTACTTTTAGACTGGTCGCGATAACGGTCTACTACACCTCTTGAGGACCTGTATGTAATTGGTCGCAGTTACCTTACGATTATCTAAGTTTAATTTAAAAATATGAAAAAGTAATAACAGGCAACATATACTTACATTTTAAATACCTAGCTAATTTGTTTATAAACAACTAACAAAATACACAATTTTTAAGTGTTTATAATATTTCGTGATGAAGCTCATTTTTCAAAGAATTTAAAAATAATTAAAGCAATCCAATCCTTTGATAATACAAAATATTAAGAAACGCTGGTAAAAAACATAACTATGCATATGAATGACACACGTCAACATAGGATTGTGCAAAAACTATTGATATATCAAAATATCGATATTTTTTCTAAAAAAACGATATAATTCAACGATATTTTTTCCCATGATATATCGATATTTATTTTCAGATATCAAATTCGTATCATAATCGATATATTTTTTAAAGTTTTGCTATCTGCTCATGCGTCACATCATGTATTTCTTAAATTTAGAAAAAAAGTAGGTAGGCAGTAGGCTGTATGAGTTTAGTCTATGACCTGCTTGTCTTTTTTGTTTGTCTATGACAATGACACTGCTTGTGGGTTTGGTTGGTATAGTATATCTGATATTGACATCAGGTACTGAGTGTGCTCCTGATGTCAATATCAGATAAATACTCGTTTGTTTAAATAATGTTACTTTTGTTGTGTTGATAATGTTGTTTTCTTGGCTTTATGTACCTATTGTAAATAATAAAACTGATGTCAAAACAGTTAGGTGTGTATTTGCTTCAAAATTTCGAATATTTTGAAAGTTTTCATTGATAATCGCTTATCACGGAGAAAATATCGATATATCTGAAATACATTTGAAATATATCGATACGACATATATTGATATTTTTCCCATTTTACCTATCCCTACGTCAACATAGACCTAGAAGTAGGGATGTATCTGAAATTGATTTATCGAATAATCAAAATTTCAAGGCAAAAAGTTTCGTGTTTCTTCTAATATCTAACTTTTAAATTAATTTTAATTTATTTCAATCGTAAATTTAAGTTATTTATTATGTTATGTGTAAAGGAGCGATGTTTGGTTTATATGTTAACATTAGTGATGAACCAACTTATTGGTGGATTCTGCCCTCGCGAGTGTTAGTTGTTACACGTGCTCAAGGGATTTCTTTATTTATTAGTGATTTATAGACTTTCTACGTGGTAGTACGGAATTAAGTGTTTGTCTTTTCTGTGTTCTGTTCTGTGTACTAACAACAGGTATAGGTAAGTACCTATTTATGTTCTCCTGTCCTTTCCACTGATTACAAAGTAATCAATGGAAAGGACTCCTCCCGATCCTCCGGATCCTCCGGACCGGCCCAACACACCTCTTTCAAACATGGAGTTTTCACCCCCATTATTCTCACAAACAGGAGTTAAGCGACGTAATGAGACTGAACCTGAGGTGATCAACTCACCTACTAAAAGAATAAGCACCGAAATTAATCAATCTGACACGTCGATTACCTCTCCCGGACTATATATTCATCCATCAGTAAGTCAAGGCTGCAAACGATACATAGATAGCGATAAAGGACCATTCATAGTTCATGTTTCAAAAATCGAGAATGATCCTTCATCAGGTATATCAATACATCCTATTAAATTTGGCCAATTTCTTGTTAAAAATAAGATTAAAAATATAGTCTGTGATGGTATTAAGAAAGTTGGACGTAATAGAATTGCAGTTGAATTTAAGACAAATATAGATGCAAATAATTTTTTAAATAACCCTTTCTTAACACTCCATAAATATACTGCACAGATCCCTAACTACAATATTACCCGTATGGGTATTGTCAAAGGTGTTCCTTCTGACCTCACAATGGAAGAGCTGGTAGATTCCCTAGTAATCCCTGTTAGTTGTGGTATAATTTTGAAGGCAAGACGGCTTAACAGAAAGACCATATTAGAAGGCAAAGTTACCTGGCTCCCAACTCAGACAGTAGTCCTTACGTTCCAAGGACAGGTCTTACCTAACAGAGTTTTTGTTTATCATACATCCTTGCCTGTTGAAACATACCAGCTCCCTACTATACAGTGTCTTAATTGCTGTAGATTTGGTCACATTAAAACACAATGCCGCTCAAAACCGCGCTGCTTCCGCTGTGCGCAACCACATACTGGTGCGTCCTGTGTTGTTGAGGAATCTAAAGCTACCTGCCTTTTTTGTTCGGGTTATCATTTTGCTACAAATAGGAGTTGCCTGGAACATTCTCGACAACAATCAATTAAAAAGCTTATGTCTCAGGATAACATATCATATCAGGAAGCCTCCCAAAGATTTCCTGCAGTTAAGAGGTCTTATGCTGAAATTGCTCAATCTTCACCGTCTACTCAGCACACATATGCTCCACAATCTCCGATATCTTCACCCAAGACCCCAGCAGGTATAATATCGTATAAAAAAACTGTAGTGCAACCTCATAAACCTAGGACTATATTGAACCCTGGGTATGATAGTCTGGCTCATCAGGCCATCATTCAAAACTCCCCCTCTTCCCTTCCAAATGGATGTGCTCTCAGCAATGAATGCCTACCAGAGTCTACAGATACTACTCCTAATGACAACTTATTAGAAACCCTTCTGACCTTCGTTTTTAGTCTTCTTAATAGATTTGATGACATCCCTGTACCGTCCAACGTTGCTAAAAAAATAAACCAACTTAATAAATTTATTTGTATCAATAAAAATGGCGAAGATAATACAATGGAACTGTAGTAGCATTTCTAGTAAAACTGCTGAATTACAATACTTAATAAACAAATTTTCTCCTTCTATCCTTGCTATGTCGGAGACATGGTTGGTGCCGGGTACAGTCTATGGCTTACCTGGGTACTCCTGTCTCCGGGATGACAGGGGAGATGGCTATGGAGGGAGTGCACTGTTTATCAGTTACTCCCTTCTCTTCAATAAAATTGACCTCCCACCCATCAGTGACTGCATTAATGCAGTAGCTGTGAAAGTTGTAAATACCACCTATCTTTCTGTGTATATACGTCCCAAATCGCCACCTAATATTGTTATAGAAGAACTGAAATCTATTATCATGTCTCTCTCGCCTCCTCTAATATTAATGGGCGATTTTAATGCACATCATGTGGTATGGGGTTCTGCTACAAATGACTCACTTGGTGTCCAAATAATTAACCTATTAGATGAGAGAGACCTTTGTTTAATGAACGACGGTAGTCCCACCAGAAGAACCCGTCCTGATCAAAATCCATCGGCAGTAGACATCACAATATGCACTCCCACACTGGCATCAAATATTTCTTGGAATATACTCCAAAGTACACATGGCAGTGACCACTTCCCTATTTTAATTTCAACCTTAGATAGTCTGCCTTCCATCAACCGTCCCCCTCCTTTACTTCAATTCCGACTGCAAAAAGCAAACTGGGCAGCCTATTTTAGGACACTGGAAGGTAATGCTGACACTCTCCCTGTGGTTACAATAGATAATGCTGACATGGCTTACGAAGCATTGGTCGAGTCTTTAATGGAAGCAGCAAATGTGAATTTTCCAAAAAAAAACTGTACACGGAAAAAATTATCACCCCCCTGGTGGGATTCGGAATGTACAGAAGCAATAAAAATGAGGAAAAATGCTGAAAAAAATTATAGAAATTCCATGACCATGGATAACTTTGTATCCTATCAAAGAATAGCTGCTCAAACTAAAAAGCTTCTAAAGATAAAGAAAAGGACGGGTTGGAATAGGTTCTGTGAAACATTGGCCCCGGGTACCCCCTCAACCATTGTGTGGAAACAGCTGCAAAAGTTTCGCAGATCACGTAATCGCTCCAATTTAACACATAATGATTCTTCAACTTGGATAGAAGCATTTGCTGACAAACTGGCTCCCCCATCAGCCCCAAATATTGATTGCCTACATATCAACACCAGTGTGATACTACCTTCCACAGGAATGCTAGATGGATTATTCTCGATTGAAGAGCTCCAAAAAGCACTTTCTGGCTTAAAGGACAGTTCTCCGGGCTTAGACGGGATTCCATATTCCTTTTTAGTTAGAGCTCCAGATAACATAAAATTATACTACCTAAAGTTAATTAACACCTTTTACGATAATGGTATCATCCCCGATCATTGGACTAAGCAAATAGTTATACCTATTTTAAAACCAGGCAAAAATCCATCTGAACACTCCTCTTATCGGCCTATAGCTCTCTCGTCTGTCCTACTAAAAATCGTCGAACATATGATGAAAAACCGTCTCGAATGGATTGTAGAAAGTCGCGACATGTTTGCCAAATCTCAATTCGGATTTAGAAAAGGTTTCAGTACAATAGATAATCTCAGCATCCTTACGACAGATATCCGCCTTTCGTTTGAGAAAAAAGAACAATTGGTAGGGGTATTTCTGGACATATCGTCCGCATATGATAATGTTCTTATTCCGGTGCTCAGGCAGAAAATGCAACAGCTGAACATTCCAGGGAAATTGGTCCATTTCATATGCAATTTGATATCATCCAGATCCATCTTAATAAGGTCCCAAGGTTACTCTCTAGCTAGGGTGGTGTGGAAAGGCCTACCACAAGGATCAGTTCTTAGCCCAATGCTTTATAACATATATACTTATGATATGGAACTCTCAGTGAACTCCTTCTGTCAGATTCTACAATACGCAGATGATGTAGCCCTTTATGTCCGAACGAAATCCATATCGGAAGCTTCATCACGACTAAACTCCGCTTTGTCCTATCTTGGCGACTGGTTGACGGACCATGGACTATCGATTTCCACATCAAAATCTAGTGCAGTAATCTTTACCAAAAAGCGAAACGTCCCTGTCCCGAACATTAAACTTCAGGATGTTCCCATTGTGATCAAACCCTCAGTTAAATTCCTAGGAATGATTCTGGACTCCAAATTAACGGGTACTGACCATTTTAATAATGTAGCAAACAAAACAGAAAAGAGCGTAAACATTTTGCGAGCGCTGTCTGGTGTTTGGTGGGGCGCTCATCCGGAAACTCAAAAAATATTGTATAACGCTATTGTGCGTAGCCATTTCGATTATGGTTCATTCCTCCTCGATCCCTGTAATAAAACAGCATTGGATAAAATAAATAAAATACAATCAAAGTGCCTTAGAATCATACTAGGAGCAATGAAATCCTCACCCATCAATGCCTTACAAATTGAAGGTGCTGACCCCCCTCTTTTCCTCCGTAGACAATTTCTCAGCGACAGATTTTTCTTGAAGGTTCTACAAAATAAAAACCACCCGTTGTTACATATACTATACAAAACAAATCATGTATCCAACACTAATATTAACGCTAATCGTCGCCAAAATGTCCCATGTATAATTACTAGTTATTTAAAATTTAGCCGTCCTTCAATAACCATCGAGAAATTTCCGTTTAATCCCTTATATTTAAATAGTTTCGAATCCTTAATTTTCGACCCGCCCATTTTACCTAGTTTAGACATTGCAAAACAGTCTCCCGGTGCTAACCAAGCCTTCAATAAAATAATTGCCGAAAATTGGCCACAGTGGCTCCTAATATTTACAGACGCATCAAAGCTCTCAGATAATGGCTGGGTCGGAGCTGCAGCATGGATACCCAAATTTAAAATAGTTCTAAGTTTTAAAATCCCACCACCATCGTCCGTATTCACAGGAGAGGCAATTGCAATACTGGAAGCCATCTTATACTGTGAATCACATAATCTAAACCAAACGATGATCCTATCCGACTCTCTTAGTTGTCTTCAGGCAATATCATCCAATCCTTTCCGGTCCAAATCCAGCTCCCCGATAATTTTGAAGATTAGAGAAGCTTTAATAAGATGCAAACAGAAAAATATAGAACTACTGTTGAGTTGGGTCCCGGGTCATAGTGGTATAAATGGCAACGAATCTGCGGACTCCTGTGCTCGGAGCGCAATCACTAGTGGTTCTACTGACTATTCCGACGTAACGTATCACGACCTCCTCCCCCTTACTCGTTCCCATTTGTTCCAGTCATGGGAAAACCACTGGAGATATACTAGAGATAAGACAGGTAAATACTATTTCGACATTCAACAAACTATTCCCAAAAAGCCTTGGTATTTGGTGCAAAAACATATCCCCAAGCAGGTTGTATCAATATTGTGTCGGCTCCGCATTGGGCATTCAAGTACACCAGTTCATTTAGCTAAAATTAGAGTCAGAGATAATTCACTTTGCGAGTGCGGCCTGGATGAAGGATCAGTGGACCACATTTTATTTGACTGTCCTAAACTTCTTTATTCCCTGTACGATGTTCTCCCACAAAATATCCCTCGACCCATAAATGTTAAAAGTATCCTCCAATTGGTTAATACACCCTTTATAAAAATATTAACTAGATTTATCCGTAATAATAAATTAAAATTATAATTTACCTCTACTAAAATATTATGTCTGTGTTATGTGGTGCGGGTACAAGTGTTGTGTTATGCATGCGATAAAATGTGTTGTGTTTTGTTTCAGGTTTGTTGGTATACAACATAGAAAGTGATAACCTTTTAATTTTATATAAAACCTTTTCCAAAATTCGTTGGGCGGAAATCCCTATCGTGTATTGGCTACTTACGTGAAATTGGCAGAATTGTACGAAAAGTGCAGACGATGATCGTACTTTTGTTGAATCTTATCGAGTAATCTTTGTTTTTGGAAGCCTTTTTTAAAATGGTACCATCATTTCTATTATGCAAAATACAATCATATAATGCACGACACACAAACATATCGATATTTCACATTAATAACCGATTCTTGATGAATCTGCATTTGATATTGTTCAACAGCATCCCTATTTAAAAGTCCGATGACATGTGTCTAAAGGATCTCTTAATTTAAGAAATGAAAAAAGTTTTCAGCTATAGTAAACATTATTGTTTTTAAATAAAAATCTAAACTATTTCTTCATGAAAATCTAAGAGACTGAAATAATATTTGATGGCCTGCTGAGTGAAGTGAGACTTTATTTAATAATTTAATTTTAATTCATCAGTCAATAAGCTTATTGTTTTAAAGAAACCAAAATGTCCTTCTTGCGAGGCTCTGAGAACTATGTCTGGTGTACAACAAGTGTGCTAGGAAAAGGGGCCACCGGTGCCGTTTTTCAGGGTGTGAATAAAAACAATGGAGAACCTGTTGCAGTGAAAACATTCAACCAACTCAGCCACATGAGACCTCATGATGTCCAAATGCGTGAGTTTGAAGTGTTGAAGAAAGTGAAACATGAGAATATTGTAAAATTATTAGCCATTGAAGAGGAACAAGAAGGTAGAGGGAAAGTAATTGTAATGGAACTGTGCACTGGCGGGAGCTTGTTCAATATTCTAGATGATCCTGAGAACACATATGGTTTGCAAGAGCAAGAGTTCCTTTTAGTCCTGGAACACTTGACTGCTGGAATGAAACATTTGAGAGATAACAACTTGGTACATAGAGACTTAAAGCCGGGTAACATAATGAAATACATAAATGAAGATGGCACAACAACATACAAGTTGACAGACTTTGGAGCTGCTAGAGAATTACAGGAAGAAGAACAATTTATGTCGCTGTATGGTACTGAAGAGTACTTACATCCTGATATGTATGAGAGAGCAGTATTAAGGAAACCAGTAGGCAAGAGTTTTGGTGCTACAGTAGATCTGTGGTCTATAGGAGTGACATTGTACCATGTGGCAACTGGACAACTACCATTCAGACCATATGGAGGCAGAAAGAACAAGGAAACCATGTTTTACATTACTACCAAGAAAGCATCTGGGGTTATATCTGTAAGCCATTTTAACTAAACAAAAATAGGCCATTCCTATAATACATAAAGGAAAGGCTATCATATGCTAGATTAAATTATTTTAATGATTTGTAACTTCAATGTTCATAATTTATTTTTAAATTTTCTGTGGCAGTGTTTATCTTTTGAATAAAATGATAATTATTGTGTTATTCCCATTAACAATAACAAAATTGGGTAACACCTTCATATTTCTGTATACATTCACATGTTTAGTGATAATTTTTCTTTTCTTTTATATATTACCATTATTTAAATGTTACTCTTATGGTCAGTTGCAAAAACATTCATTAAGGTTTAATGAAATCTTTAAGCTCAAATGAATGACAAATTTGTATGGGTAATGTCACTTAAGACTTTGTGCAACTGGCTGTCAGTCATAAAAGATGATGAAACATGAATTCTGCTCCAGGGAACTCAAACAACAGAAAATGGTCCTATAGAGTGGTCAAGGGAACTCCCAGCACATTGCCAACTGAGTGTGGGTCTTCGTAAGCTTGTGACTCCACTACTAGCAGGTCTGCTGGAGATGGACCCACACAGAATATGGAGTTTTGATCGCTTCTTCTCTGAGGTGCAGATAGCAACATCTACAACCCCTGTCCACATATTCCATGTGAATAAAGCATCCAGCTTAAAGGTAAGTGTATAGGTATAGTTAATTATATATTATTATTATTATG